>BEHA01050193.1:3798249-3829829 GCA_002897215.1 Eschscholzia californica subsp. californica
GTCTCTAGCTACAACTCTACGATCCCTAAATCAATCGGACTTGATGATCTTCCACATCAATTGTCCTATCCGACAAATTGTTCGCATTGTCACCTTGGTCGAAGGACATCTCCTTCAACTCCTTCAGTCCGTAAATACAATTTAAGGTCCAAGAGAAATCCACGTCTAAGTATATGTGCCTGAATCATATTAGGAGAGAAGTCCAAAATATTCAAATTAATGTCTGAAGACCAGAAAAGTGTTGTTCCACCACTTCTCCGAATAGCTGACGTAACACATTTAACTGGGAGATTGAAATTGTCCAAATTATAAGAAGTATCATCACTTTTGAGTCTTGTTTCAGTGAGAAACAGAATATCGGGTCTCACCGCCCAGAGAAACTGATATAAAGTATGAATGGTCGAGGCATTTCCCTACCCCCAACAGTTCCAAGATAGAATTAACATTTACCTTGCGTCCCTTTAGGAGCAGCGTCCACGACCCTTGCTTCTTGAATTTGATCTACATGTTGTCTAGCATGACTCTTTAAATTTTTACGTTCACCGTCCCCAATGAAAGACCCTCCTTCTACTACAGTAGGCATATTCTCTGTTTAAAGATCTGATTTTAGAGAAGTAGTACCTGAACTCTGAACTGCTTTGCTTTGATGACTCCTCATCGATACTTCATTAGATATTTCTCTCCTGACCAGAGGCGGAGCTATTAGTGGGCTCTCTCGGGCTGTAGCCCGAGTGAACCCACTAATGTAGATAAGGAACATGCCTTATAAGTTATAACAGAACAAGTGGGTTGGCCCAGTGGCAAAGTTTCAGGTATTTCAACTGGCTGACACGAGTTCCAGTCCCTCCCTTATCCCTTCCTTTAGTGTTGTTTTGACTCTAAGGGGTGTTTGTTTCTCTTGTATATATGTAGATATACTTTTACTTAGGAAATAAAAATTCTTTTAAGATAACAAATTTTTTTTCTTTAGCTAATTCTACTTTTCGCACATTTCAAACACAACTTATACGAAATTTTATTTACATTAAAACAGGTTTAGAGAAAAAAGTTTCTTTATGTCGATTTTTCTTATACCATGTTTAAAAAATTCTCTCGCTATAAGAAAAAACAGGTGTTTGTTTCCCTTAAAAATTCTCTTCTAGAAAAAGTCTTTTTCTGCCATGGAACACTCCAACCAAATGTTGTTCCATGGCAGAAGCATTCTCTAGAAGAGTATCTCTCAATGACCAAGTAGGAAAGAGACAATTTAGAAATCCACTTTCCACACTCAACTCATAGGATTTGTAGAGATTTTCTTGAGTGGTGCATTGAAGATGCTCTTAGAGTTTTTTTTTTTTTTTTAAATTGTTCAGCGTGTCTCGAAGCCTTGACCTCTAGGATGGAAAGACTATACCTCTTATCACTCCAACCAAAGGTTGTTGACTTAGAGCCGTCTCTCTTGATAGCCTCTATAATAAATGCTTCCACATGATCTTTCAGAAGTATAAGCTGTTATTAGAGCTTAACTCTCATTTATTTGTTATGCTTTTGTTTAATAATGTAAGCCAGTGGCCAGATGTTGTTCTTCTATATCATGTTCTTGGGATTTATTTCCTGATGGTTCGAGGGTCGAAATATTATGATCGGTCTTCGGATTGACAACTTATCTTGATGTCCTGACCAAGTGATGATTTGTTTAGACATTTTGGAGATTCGTTTATTTTTATGTCTTCACTTCTATGTTTGGTGTTACATGATTTTGGTGGTATTCAATTGGAGCAAGTGTTTTCCCAACTCTTTTATTGTTGTGTCATTGTTGCCTCTGTTGCTGCGATGTAGCAGCGTCTTTGTTGCATTCGTTGTAGTTGTGCTACATCTTCGTTGCGTTCGTTGTAGCTGCATTTTGGTGCGGCCTCTATCGTAGCTGTGTCGTGCATTGCTGTTGTGCTGCTGCTGCCTCCTATTGTTCAGTTGTTCTTCCATCTTAAGTTCTTAGGATTTGCATCATACCACCACTCCACATCTCAACCACCTCATACCACGATCACCATTATACCACCTACACCACATCACCACCGCCAGACACCATCATACCTCCACAACCACCATCACCAATGTGCCACTATCATCATTACCCCCCATTAAAATTCAAAGATAGTTGAAATGCCTTAATAAAAATTGAGGAATAAAAAAGGTGAACTATTTGCTTAACACCACCTTCCTTTTTATGCTCTCCTAATTAATACTAAAAACTAAAAAGCGATGTCTATTTGTATAAGGGGCCTTCAACCATTAGCTGTAATAGCAAATAATCACTGCACACGATTGACCCAAAAAGAACATTTAACAGGGTTTGTAGTTCATCAACTGGATTTTGGGTATAAACTACCAGAAAATTAGTTCCTAAACAAAAAAGAAAAGAATACTAGTAGTTCTTTAAATTTAAATCGTTTCTTTTTTGAAACAAACAAAACCAAGAAATTACAAAATCTTACAAGACCTAGGCTTCCTCCGGTTTCAGAAAAAAAAAAGAGAAATTACAGAAATTAAGCAGAGTCCTATGAGCAATCAAGCAGCTCATGGTTTGGTAACAGGCAACAGTTTGTTTAGTAACTTCTACCCCAATATGTCCATTTCGTTGCAGGCTTTCCCGATGCAAAGCATAGAGTCCCTGAAAATCGCGAGTTTTAGGTATTAGAGTGCCGCAAAAAAATGCAAAAAAGTCCAAAGATCAACACGACCATATTTTTCCATTATTTGTTTTATGTATATATAATGCAAGGTGGTAAAGAGGTTGATACCCTCTGGAAGTTCAGGCTGATCGAAAGGAGTGCAAAGGGTTTTGGCAGCTCCTGTTTCACCCTTAGTACGTGTTTTCACGTCTTTCTCAACTTCCTGCAAAGACAAAGGAATTAATGTCTCTAAATTAAGTATGAAAGATCTAAACTCCGTATAAATGAATAACTGCAGAACTACAAAATAAGTTCGGCATTATCGAGATGAACGATCAACATTCACTAAAATGTAGAGACATTAAAAGTGGTAAAAAGTCGTCAATTCCGTCCCCAAAATAATTTGAAAGTGATAGCTGTAAACCAGGCAAGGTTTATACAAACATAGTCACAAATGTGTAGAATGCGAGAGTACCTCTTCGTCACACCAAGGAGCTAAGATCATTTTCTTCTCATTAAGAGCCGTTATAAATTCTTCCCATGTTTTTGCAATTGTTACACTAGCATCTCGTTTTAGCTTTGCAGCATCAAACAGGCTTTGTTGGATATTGTCCAATACATCTTTAATCTGGTCAACTAAGTTTGCATTTGGTATATCCACTTTTGATCCATTATCTCGACGAACAACACGCACCTGTCAAGACACAACATGTACCTGTTAAAAACTCGAAAGACAATTCATGCTCATAGAACAATTTCTCGGAACATAGCTGAAGTATCAATGAAGAAAAAAAAATCATGATGAACCGATGCTAACACTTTACTGAAACGCAAGGTTGTGAAGGGCGAAGAAAATTGGGCAATGAGAGAGTGGGTTCCCAATATGGGCATTTAGTCATATTAATTATATATTTGGCACACTATGCATATTAATTAAGTCAACTGATTCAACATATAAAATCATACAATAGTACAACATTGTCATTTAAAGAACCGAATACAAAAATTTATTACGGTCACTCGAAAAGGCATGAAATCGGAGAGGCATGACCACCATATATAAAATAGACCTATTTAGATTAGAGCTGTAGTGTCGCCTTTGACAACATCGCTGAAGTGTATTAAGCTAAACCGGCACGTCCTTTTAGTACCAAAGATAATGGATACCAATATCTAATATCACAAGTAACCATGTCCTAAGAGTAAAATTCCTACAATAAGTTTAAGCAAATTCAGCGAGCTATCTAAACCCCTAAAAACTTCAACAGAAAATAGGAGAGGAAGATGCATACACAAAATACCTAATAGAGTAAAGCCAAACAAATGAAACACACATAAAAACAGTCTAAGTATTCATATTGACCTGATTATTAGCCATGTCCTTTGGCCCTATCTCAATCCTCAAAGGAACACCCTTTAATTCCCAATGAGAATACTTCCAGCCAGGTGAGTAATTGTCTCTTAGATCTGCCTCCGCACGAAAACCAGCTTCGTTCAACTTTTCCACTGTGGAGGAGCAGGCATCAAAGATTGCTTGCATATCGGCATCTTTGTATGGTACAGGAATCACAATGACTTGGACAGATGCTACTTTGGGTGGCAACACCAAGCCTTTGTCATCTCCATGAACCATTACCATCACCCCAATCTGTAAAAGGCATTTAGCTTGACACAATTATACTACTATATAAATTATACTACAACAATCACAAGCCGGCTGTCTTCAAATGGGAGAGGCTGAATTTGTTAAACTTAAAATGGTTATCCTTACTTTAATTTTAGTTGTTTGGTGTTTTTAGTGATCTATCTTAGATCCATCCTCATATATATTCTACTTCTATGACTATATATTTCTCCTTTGTTCAAGAAATATCACAAGCTTGGCCATGGGGAACTGACTACACTTGGCCACTTAGTAATTTAGTATGAAATACATAGGTATTATCAGCGAATAAGACGATTTTTCTCGACCAAAAGGTGCATAAAAAGAACTATACCGTTCGAGTGCTGTATGCCCATGAATTCTGCCAAACCATTCCTTTTTCTCCCTTCTCATTCTCAAAGTTTATCTCAAACATTTTTGCAAAGTTTTGACCAAGACAATGTGAGGTTGCACCTTGTATCCCACGACCAGTGTTTGGAATAAAAGCCTACAGCAGGAAAGAAGATACAGAAATGGAGGAATATCAAGAAAAACGATAAGCGGATTTAACACATAATAATGTTCAATTACTATTGAAAACATGGCAAGTACAGCAGGTGCATCCAGGACCAAACATATTTCTCACCTCAACACTTGTTGTATAAAGGCCACCAGCAAACTTTTCATTCTCACTTTTCTTCCCCTTCACAACTGGGATAGCCAAAAATTCTTCATAAATCCTTCGATACAGCTCCAATATTTCAAGAACCTGATAAAGAATTTGTTTGTTAATGGTATTCATATTCAAAAGCATATGAACACTTCAAGAATCAGGGGTTTGGTAAGCATTTCATGGCTGTCAGAGCAACACCAAAGATAAGAAAATGCAGTCAACAATTTGGCAGCCACGGACCAGTGGTCTTTTATTCACCTCCTTTTCTATATTACTGCCCCGCAATTGCGACACTGCTACATCTTCACTATTATGATGCTACTTTTGAGCAGATGTAAGCCGTGTGACTCTAATTATTTTATGCTTGCATCATTCTATGCATGCAAGTCTAGCACTCAAGTAAGGATTAGCAAAGGTTGACCTTTTAAGGATGATATCTCTATCTAGGATAGTAAGATGATCTCATAATACTAATAGAGATCAAATTCGGACTTTGAAATCAGGATTATCAGCCAGTGCGTATTAAGGGCCGGGATTATGGTGTAAGAATGAGTATATAAATAGAAGCGAGGTATTGTGCCGATAAGATGTGCGTACAGAAACAGAATGAGGTACCCAGAGAGCATAACAAACACATATGAAGCATTTTTATTTCGGTAAAACCTATACCTCTTTATCTGCTTCTGCCTTCGTTGCAAAAGCTGTATGGCCTTCTTGCCAAAGAAACTCACGACTCCTGCAATTGTCACAAACTAATAAATTACTCTAGTGGTAGTTCAAACTACAAGTGGTCATTTTGTCCTCACTACGAAATAACAAATATAAACTAAATTTCCTGCATAAGTAGTGAGCATAATATCCTAGGTAGAAAAGTAGGTAGCAGAAACTTTGATGCAGAAGATACAATTATGAATTACCAAGTACATTTCTGGGCAGGAAAAATGTCCCTTGATTAGTGTTAAAGAGGTGACAAAAGCATGAAACTAAATCCACTAGTTTGACGGAAGTCACGGAAAACTGAATACCTGATGAAGGGAGTAGGGTTGCTGAACTCCCACCGAACAACATTGCACCACTGATTAAGCCTCAAAGGTAAGTCACGATGTCCCCTAATCCATTTTGAATAGTAGGGATACATGACGGTCTCACTTGTAGGACGGATTGCAATTGGAACCTCTAAATCAGTGTCTCCAGACTTTGTAACCCATGCAACCTGAAAATAGACCACAGGATTTCGGAATGTTAGGTATCCAAGAGATGGACGGTAATATCATAACATAGTTACAGCCAGAACGATGATAAACACATGCTTATACAGTATAACGAGCATAGACTTTCAATGAGAGGTGTGTAAACAATAGTAGCAGCTCAGCAGGTCCTTCTACTATATATTCAGTCTTAGTTTCTAAATATACAGAATAGTAGTAAGAAATTCCAGGAACAGGCCAAAAAAGTCCGAAACTGAGAAAAATAACTTTGTATAGTATTACCGATTTTATAACTTTATAACCAAGAAAAGTATGGCCCTTTTTTTGAAAATTTTGTTTTAATCTAAGGGAATAAAACAGGTCAGACAGTTACGGAGGGATACGTCTGGCCATCCATTTTTATTGGGAGTTTTATAAAAATCACATCCAACGGCTGATAGAAAATCCTCTTTATGTAATTCGACTAAATATAGAAGGGTATTAATGTCAATAAATAATTTTCTTTTTAAATACCAAAATCGGTTAAGATGTCCCTAAAATAACTACTACCCACGTTTCTTCTCATTCTACTTTTCTCTCTAGCGATTTCTCCATTATCTTCCCACTAAATTACTCGTTTAGGATCCAAATTCCAATCATCGCTTCCTAGTTATGAGTGAAGTCCAAGAATGACAAGTTCCTGCCCCAATTACACTGTCTACTCCAATGAAATAGGGTAGCCTGGATATCAAGGAAAACAGGATGGAGAAAACAATAATCACCGTCAGCTACACTACAAAAAGGCCATAGTGATTTGGGACTTCTTCACTGAGTCGATGAACATCAGATGGCTATACTGTTCACATTAATGAGTGTTTACCAAATGGCAAAATTTATAACTTCCTAAGAAAGGAAGAGAGCTATGGAGCATGATCCCAGATGCGATAGTTTTGTAAGTATGGAAACACAGGGACGGGTTAATATTCTGAGACAAACATGAGGATTCAAAAGAAAATTATGTATTAACAGAAGGAAATAAAGATTTCATATGGCCTCGTTAAAATGATTTAAGTGTAATGCATTTTCCACAAAAGTTAGTACATCTTCTACACATGAAGCACAAGATTCTCACCTCTGGAGCAAAACCTTCAATATGATCCTTCTCCCTTTGTAAAACACCTGGGGACACGAAAACAGGGAAGTAACAGTTCTTGATTTTCATTTTCTTAATTTCAGCATCAAAGAAGACCTGCATACATTTGACAATAATACTAAATAAATATCGTTGCACCAAGAACGAACCTCTAGTGCACCTTTTTCAGAGCAGTTTGCACGTGGTAAGCAAACCATGCCAGAATTAGCTTTTTTACCAACAAAGTGAACTCAAAAATAAATGAAAATAAAGTGATCTTTTCTATATATATTCAGTCGAAGCGTAAAAACCAACATATCTAACTAGGTTGTAGCAGTTATGATATTCAGTTACGAGAAGAAATGTCATACTTGCATAATTTCCCAAATAGACATTGACCATGGCCTCAGAATATAACAGCCAGAGATATCGTAGTATTCGATCATCTCACCACTAACAACAACCTGGCAAAACAAAGACAAGAAATTTAGGATTAACTTACTATGGTGTTAAGATTTGACAGCGAAAGAAAAAACTTAATGAAATGCATTTATACGCAACTACGAATCAATACCTCGGAGTACCATTCTCCAAAATTTACATCTTTTTTGTGCGAGAGACCAAGTCCAGTCTCCTTTTTCACTTCTTTCTTCTGGCCCCCTGAGAAGTAATCAAAGTAAACTCAGCACAAAAATAGGGAAAGAAAGCAGACACCCACTCCAGAGGAATTGGTCCTACCACTCTTCGGGTTGGCACTGGATTTTGTAGCCTTGTCTTTAGCCATCTCAAGGTGCCTAACCTGATGGAACAATACCCAGTAAGTATAATGAAAGATAACAACAGTTTTGAGACAAGGATAATATACCAAGAGGGGTTTAATTGTTCATTTCATAAATATAAAAGGTCCAAATATTATGCACAATGACAATATCATATATTTGAATGTGAATGATTTTCAGTCATAATCATGCATTATATTGATTTGTATATGAAGGAAAAAGAAGAAGAAATCAAAGAGGGAAGAAGATGAAGAAAACCCAAAAACTGGAATAAGGAAACTAGAAAGAAAAAATTAAGAGAGTTTTGTTACAGACTAGAGCTTGGAACAGGGCTAGAGAAAAAAATCGAGCGAGAAGGTGTGCTCAATGGAGAAGACAAACTACTTCGACTTTTCAAGTTAGCTAAAAAGAAAAAGTTGAGGAAGGAGGTGTTCAGGTGGAATATGGTAAGAAACCCTAAGCCATCTATTAAGTTAGGGCAAAATAGAATTGAAATTGGGCAGAGTAACACAAACTAAACATAAAATCCATAAAAACTAAAGAATAAATTCATCCACAGAAAAGTAGAACCATTTTGGTAATAATCACATTTACATGAATGTATCGACCCGACGACCCATACAATCAAATAATTAGTATACAAAACATAGAAGTAAAAAAAAATGAAATTAGCTTAACTAAACCCTAGATCTACCATGAACAAAAATCTAAACCAATAAATACCTCTAATCACCCTTTTTTCCAAAGTCAATGACTTCCTACCAGCAGAAGGAAACTAAGCAATCAAAGTATCAAGAAATGAAATGAAATACAAAGATGGAATATATATATATATATATATATATATATATATATACAAAGATGGAAGTATCAAATATTAATCTCAAAAAACAACTCAGAACTAAATATTTATATAAACAAACATATAGTGGAAGGGAGGGGCTAAAGACCCCCTCCCAAAATGCTGTAGGCCCCCGGATTAAACATGGGACCTCTCACACTTGGTGCTTAATCCGGGGGCCTTTAGCCGCATCCATAGTGGAATTTAGGGTTTCTTGCCTCTCTAAGCGAAACTACCAATACAGAAACAAGGGTTTACCAAGTGAAGGGAATAACATTAGGGTTTCTTTTCCCTTTGAACAGAGGTAGAAACGAAACTACCAATAAAGTTCACATAATCAAAATCATCAATCCAACTACTACCCAGTATAGAATCATATGAGAATAAAGAAGATATCCAGAAAGATAATCGACTAACCTTTCAATAGCTTCCGCCTTCGAGCTTAAACCCTAATGAGCACTCCCCCAACTTTACTCCTCGTAGCAGATTGGAAGAGGTTCTTGTTTGGTTAATAGGGTTTTTAGTTTTTTTACTCTGCACCGTCCACTAACGGGTCCTAAATTAGTAATTTTCTAGCTGGTGGGATTTTGGCACGACCCGGACCTACCCACGGGCACTCACGTCTAGGATTGGGAATTGGGCGGGAATGGACGTCTATGGGCACTTGAAGTATCGAGCCGGGCGAGTTGGACTCCAAACTTCAACGGCTATTAGTGTAAGCGGGTTAATCGGTTGGGCAATTTTGAAATTTGTCTTGCCCGTCCAAACCTATCAAGAAACTCGGGTAATTCGAGTATGGGCGGGCGGGTAGTGGGTAAGTCCATGGCGTGGAAAAGATCACTTCTTCCTCTCCATTTATAAAGTCTCCAAACACCGATCATAATTCTACAAATGCAATGTGGGAGTAAATCTTAAAGTTATTTGTGTTGTTCTTTTTAGGGATTTAATCTCATATTGAAAACTAATGAAGAAATGAGATAGTGATAATATAAACTTATCTCACTTCTTGTTCCGTTTAAGACAAACACTACTTCACTAACCCACTAGGAATTCTCTTTGGTTATTGCAAAGCAATGCATTGGGTTCGTGTAATATAAACTTATTTCACTTATTGTTCCCTTAAAGACAAACACTACTTCACTAACCCACTAGGAATCCTCTTTTATTATTGTGAAACAATGTATTGGGTTCGTGTGATTGCTCTTGAACATTTTGTTTACCATCTCAACTAGGCCTAACAATATGGAATGTTGGGCTTCCTTCATCAACCAAAAAAGTTGATGTAATTTGGTTGGTTATCAATGTGTGACGTTAAGGGGGTGGGGACATGGATGGGTGTACGGGTAGAGGTTTCACTACAAAAATGAGGACTTTTGGCGACGGTTTCCTGAAAAACGTCGGCAAAAGCTGCTATTACTGGGGGCACTTCAACATCTAAAGACTCTCGTCTGCCTAGTTCGACTTCTTCGCCCGTCGGTTGTAGTTTGCCCTAGTTTTTCGTTTGCCCTAGTTTTTCGTTTGCCTAGTTCGAGAGAAGAGAGAGGAAAATCCAGAGATAACGAGAAAGAGATAAACTCGCAGAGGGAGAGAGAGGGAAATCTAGAGATATGAGAAGTGTAAACCCTAGAAAAGCTACCGAGGAGGTTTGTTGTTTCTCACTCTAGATTTTTCATTCCTCTTTATATCTAATGTGACTGTGTTAGCTAGAATCTGAGTTTAAATTTATATACAACCATTTAGATCTAATAGAAATCCTCTTTGTATCAAATAAATTATATTAGATAGAATTTGAGTTTGAATTTTCCAAGTTGTTTATTACTATCAAATGAATGATAAGAGAATAGTTTAGTTTCCTGATTACAATTCTATTTGTACATATTATGGATTTTCTAGAGTCTAGGGTTTTAGTAGTAAGAATAGTTTCCTGATTATAATCATTTGAGAATGGTATACGAAATTCAAATATCAGCTACATTTTTTCCATTGGAAAACTGATATTAACCTGATTTTCTGAAGTTAGGGTTTTTTTTCTTCAATTGAATCTTATATAGCTAACACTTCTCAACTAGTAGATTGCTTGGTTCAACTTGTATTGTATAACTAAAACTTTCCTGTTTTGCTTGGTGGTCGGCTTCAAATGGCTATCCTCGTTCTCCCAATTCCTTGCGTTATATTGATCATTCAGGTCGATTCAATGCCAATAACACCTCTTAAACAAGTATTTTAAAATTAGGTATGTGTTAAGTATGTCTGAGGATTCATTCTTAAACAAGTATGTGTTTAAATATGGAGATGAAGCTCATGAATTGTTGAAGGTATACCAAGGTCAGTAGTATATCTTGATCCATTTGATATTTTGAATTGGGAACTTCTGTTTTGGGGGTTAAATTTAGATAGTGTTTGTTCTAACTCAAGGCTTGAATTCACTCCCATCAAATTTCAAAATGTTTCCTTTTGTCTTGACTTGTGATGTTTGAATCGTTTGAATAGGTGATTCAGGTTGATTTCGGGTTATTTGATCGAGACGATTCATATCGCCTCAGTTCTTTCTTTTCTTTATGGTTGTAATTTGGATTTGAAATTGTTCATTATAATTGGTATAATAGGTTGTGTTCTTTCCTGCTTCTCTTGATAAGGGAAAATAAATTTAGAAAAGACTACGGGGATATCCCGAGCTCTTCATACTAGCTTCAATTAGAGACCCGAAAAGGAATTGGACAACACAACATTATATGAAAAATTTACGATTACCTTAGAAACAAGTGACGTTTATTCTCTTGCTGCAATTGATGAAAAATTTGGTAGAATGTATTCAGTTCATGTAGATAAATATGGACATGAAAGTGTTAGTGATACTAGTTATAGTTGTGGATCTAATAATAGAAGCAACAATTCCCTTTTCATCTTACATGACCTTTCACTTTAAGCTTCTGGCGTGGCTTCAGAGTCAACATCCAGTACTAGATCAAGATGAAGCTGATCGACTACTATATCTTCACTACCATTGGTTATACTACAAGATTAGGATGAAGTTTACAATAACATTTCGATAGAAAATTTGCATGTTTTTGTCAATAATAGATCTGTGGGTGGATTCTAACCTAATTGGATGGTGATGCGAAAAAATTCCACAATAATAAAGAGATATATCCAGATTTAATTTTGTGTTTTAGCTATTTGTTCATCGGCGGTATTTAATAATACTAATTAAATTTGAGTTTCTCTCCTGATTAAGAATGTTGTTTAAGTTTCAACTTTTCCACTATTATATTAATCTACAATTTTCTTCTTCATCATCATTTTGCTCAGTGTCAAGTGATTTCGGGAGGCATTTGAAGTTTTGGATTTTAAAGTTTGTTTGCAGAAAACCACTTCATAATCAGGTACACTTATTTATAACCTAAGCTTTTTGTCGTAGAAAGCTATTAACAATGAAAAAAATATAGTTGTGTTTGTTGCCTTATACTTGCTTTTCTAGAGTAGAAAACTATTAGCAATTAAAAAATCTGTCTTGGAGCCTAATAACATGTTAATTAGGCCGAAGATATACTTGTTTCAACTTGGTTGATAGTTTAATTGCTAGAGATCCTAAATACCAGTTCATGTATGAAGCTTAATAGCATTCATCGTATAATGTGTGTCAATTGCATTTATAGTATGATTGTTATTTGTATATGAAATTATTCATGTCTACTAAGTGAAAACATATTAAACTTTTCTAATACTTGATTGTTTGATTTAGATTTAAATTGTCGTCATGGATAAAAGTTGGGTTCACAAGAATAGGGTTTCAAAGGAGTATGATGATGGAGTCGTCAAATTCTTGAATTATGCGTTTAGTAATGGTATTGTTACTGAAGAGAAAACCATGAAATGTCCATGTGCTAAATGTAGAAATGTTCCATATGTTGACAAGGGTACGATACATGAACATTTAATTTGTAACGGGATGATGAAAAGTTATACGAAATGGTATTTGCATGGAGAAGGATTTAGTAGTAGATCTCATGTGCAAACTACAGAAGATGTTGCAAGTAAAGATGATTGTGATGATAATGAACATGATGAAGACATAGGCGGAATGTTGCGTGACGTATTTGGAGTAAATGATACAAGTGAAGATATAGATGGTGTGACAAGGGACATTGAAAATGATGATACGTTAGGCCATAAATTTTCTAGATTCTTAGAAGAGTCAAAGAAAGAGTTGTACCCCGGATGTGATAAGATGACTATGCTTTCCTTTTTAATCAAACTATGGAATTACAAATGCATTGGAGGTTGGAGTGACAAGTCATTCAAACTACTGCTTCAATTGTTGAGAGATGTTTTACCAAATGGTTGTACTTTACCCAAAAATTTTACTCAATGCAAGAAAGTGATTTCAGATTTGGGATTAAGCTACAACAAAATTGATGCATGTCCGAATGACTGTATTTTGTATTACAAGGAAAATTCTGCTATAAAAGAATGCTCTCGGTGTGGCTTGTCTAGATACAAGGATGAAGAAAAACAGACACCCGCGAAGATACTTCGTCACTTCCCATTAAAACCGAGACTGCAACGTTTGTATACATCAACTAAAATTGCAACTGATATGAGGTGGCATGAAGAGGGGCGCAACAAAGATGGTATATTGAGACATCCAGCTGATTCCATGGCTTGGAAAGATCTCGACGAGAGATATCCAACATTTGCTGCTGAACCGAGAAATATTAGATTAGGCTTAGCGAGTGATGGTTTCAATCCATTTGGATCAATGAGTGTTTCTCATAGCACGTGGCCAGTTCTTTTAATTCCTTACAATTTGCCACCATGGTTGTGCATGAAACAACCTAACATAATACTCTCGTTGCTTATACCTGGGCCTCACAGCCCAGGAAACGACATTGATGTTTATCTGAGACCATTGATTGACGAACTAAAAGAGTTGTGGGAAGAAGGGATAGATACGTATGATTCATCTAAGAAGGAAACATTTAAAATGCATGCAGCTTTACTATGGACGATTAGTGATTATCCCGGTCTTGCAATGTTATCCGGTTGGAGCACTAAAGGAAAAATGGCATGTTCAACATGTTATCAACAAACAAGTCATATGTATTTACCTAATTGGAGGAAGACATGTTACATGGGCCATCGACGCTTCTTACCGTCTAGTCATAGATTCCGAAAACTGAAAAAGGATTTTGATGGAGCCGTAGAAAATAGAGTACGTCCGAACCCACTATTAGGACCAGATATCTTGGAAATACTAAGAGGGGTTCCACATATTTTTGGAAAAAAGTTTGAGAAAAATTTGAAAGGTGAAACTCCAACAAAAAAAAGAGCAAGGGTATCACAAGAAACTCCAAGTATGCCTTATAACTGGAAAAAGTTGAGTATTTTCTATGAATTGCCATATTGGGAACATAATATACTCAAACATAATTTAGATGTGATGTATATTGAAAAGAATTTATGTGACAATATTTTGGGTACTATAATGGGTATTGAAGGAAAATCGAAGGACAATTTAAAGGCAAGATGGGACCTTGTAAGTATGGGTATTAGACAAGAGCTTCACCCAAAACGTCAAGACAATGGTAGTTTTTACATCCCAGCAGCCTGTTATTATATGGACAAGTCTCGTAAAGAAATGTTTTGTAACGTGTTAAAGAATATTAAGAGTCCCGATGGATTTTCTTCAAATATTGCTTGATGTGTTGATGTCAAACAACAAAAGGTGTATGGCCTGAAGAGTCATGATTCACATGTTATTATTCAACAATTCTTACCTTTGGCAATTCGAAAGACTTTACCAAAAAAAGTGACTCGCGTGTTAATACAGTTAAGTACATTCTTCCGTGAATTATGCTCAAAAGTTAATCGTGAAGAAGATTATCAACGATTAGAAGATGAAATTCCTGTAATTCTATGCAATTTAGAAAGGATCTTTCCACCTACTTTCTTTGACATTATGGTTCACTTGCCCATACATTTGGCATCAGAAGCACGAATTGGAGGACCTGTCCATTTTCGATAGATGTATCCAATTAAGAGGTACCTACCATTTTTATTATACTTAAATTTACGTACTTGTACTTGCCTAATATATATATATTTACTTGTCTGAAATAGATTTTTACATACTCTAAAGTCGTATGTCCGCAATAAAGCACATCCGGAGGGATCTATTGCAGAAGGATACATTTCCAATGAGTGTGTAACATTTTTGACAAGATATATGGATAATGTTGAGTCGCACTCAAATAGGCCACTTAGGTATCAAGATAATACCCCAATTGGAGGGGGTAACAACTTCATTCTAAGTTACGATGAGAAAAGGAAAATACATCAATATATCTTGTCAAATGATGTTGATGTTTCTTACTATATCAAGTAAGTTATTTCTGAATCGAATCATTGCTTCCAAGCTTAAAGGATATGTCATCTTTATAATACATTTGCTTTATTTCAATTGCAGCCAACACAAAGCTACTTTGGATATGTCATGTCGAAAAATGCCTGCTCATGATATCCAAAATAAGCACAAAGAAGAGTTCCCTGAATGGTTTAAGGTTCATCTTGATATACTCAAACGATTAAATCATGAATATCCAGAGAAACTTGACTTGTTTGCTACTGGGCCCACTTTTATGTGCTAAACGATTTAAAGGTTATACCATTAATGGGTATAAGTTTAATATTGTTTCAAAAGAAACCAAAGCTAAAACGCAGAAGAGTGGTGTTGCTCTAGATGCAATTGCTCCATGTTTCTCTAGTGTGAAGGATCGAAAACCAGTTGATGCAGAGTTAACATATTATGGACGGGTGACTGACATAATTGAAGTATCATATAGGCAAAACTATAAATTTGTCATATTTAAGTGTGATTGGGTTGATGTAGCCAAAGGTAGAGGTATAAAGGTCGACGATCTAGGTTTTACACTTGTCAATTTCGCTCATTTGTTGCCGACCCAAAATGAAGAGCCTTATGTCTTGGCATCTCAGGTTCGACAAGTGTTTTACGTTCAAGATCCAAGTGAGCCTGAATGGAATGTTGTTGTAAAAAATAACCCGAGGGACACTTTTGACATGGGTAGTCGTGAAGATAATGACCAACTATTGGATAGTGATCCATTTCTGATTCCTATTAATGTCAATCTTGACGATGAAGAAATTAGTATTGTTAATATGGATGTACCGGGCGAGATTGTTAGTGCGGATGAACCAACTAATGTAATTCAGAATGAAAATGATGCCAG
Organism: Eschscholzia californica subsp. californica; assembly: GCA_002897215.1. Classification (NCBI taxonomy): domain Eukaryota; kingdom Viridiplantae; phylum Streptophyta; class Magnoliopsida; order Ranunculales; family Papaveraceae; genus Eschscholzia; species Eschscholzia californica. The sequence goes on from BEHA01050193.1 coordinate 3,814,402, forward strand.
AGACGAGGTCGATGATGAAGATGTGGAGCTAGAATACATGTGATGATGATGTTGAAAGTAATGAGCTCGAGGACATGGAAGATGAATATACTTCAAAGGTATGGGTTTTTGACATCAAATTTTTAATAACCACTTCTTTGCTGATTTTACATTTTAACTATTGAATATCTTTGTAGGACTCTTGAGATTCATCACAAGCACCAAATTCACTCAACTGAAATGGAACAACAAATTTTCTGTTACAGGTAATTTATTATTATAGGACAATACTTGTTCATACTTGTTCATACTTCTTCTTTGATGATTAGTTTTTTGATACTTCCCATTGTGGGTTCAATCAATTATTGCTGCTATATCACTAATCAAGAAGAGTTTTGTCTAGTATTTATTAAACACCTTGTCAGTTTTGAATATTCCTATAGTAGTACAAAAACCATATTTGTCTGAATGTCTGGCAACTTCCTTGGCAGACTGAAATTACCCAAAAAAATTAGATGGCTTTTGTTGATGACTTAAACATATATTCATCTTAGAGCTTCACAACTTTGCCTAACAGGTTCCATCGACAACAGCTCCAGTTAGCATGGAAAGTTTTATAGCTTTACTGTTTTTTCGTGCTTTGACAGTGAAGTTCGAAACAAGGATAACTCTTACTAGATTTGAAACTTTTCAATAGTCCAGCTGAATCTTGAAGATGGAGGATCCTCAGCTGGCTGGTTTCCCACTGTACTAACATCTTCTGCTTGTTCAACTGCAACAAAAATCGAAAGAAACTAAGATTGCCTTCTGCTTTGACCAATGGTCTTCTTTTTCATTTTGGCAGCTATCGTGCAGCTGCATTTATGCGTCTGGTTAAGCTGAACAAAGCTCTTGCTGATGCAAAGATGACGATCACCATTTCTATTACTCCCTTCGTCTCAAATTAAGAGACCCAGTTTCCCTTTTGGTTTGTCTCAAAATAAGAGACTCATTTCTCTTTTTATCATATAAAATTCATTAAATTTCCAACATTACCCTTTATCTCTATATTGCACGTTTCTGCTCAAATATATATTGGTCAACAACCAAAAAGGTAACTAAATCAAAATTACTTAACTAAGAATACTTACTTAATTTTTTTTTACTACGAATATTTTGTTCTTTAATTTTATTCGATTAATACATACACCAATTAAAAAGAAACAAACAAATCAAATTAAGAGACAATGACATCAATTGTTTAAAATTGACTAACAAATACGTGGAAGTAAGAACTTTGTCAGACCATTGTTTCAAACTTGATTCTGCAGAAATTCTAAGACATTATCTAGTAAAACACGGTCACATTCAAGTTGAGAAGGAAGATTTCCATTGTTTTCTAATTGTCCTTTACTCATGTGTGGGATCTTATAGTTATTGCCCCCGTGCACTTTCATTATCTCGATCATACATTGTTGCATAGTTAGAAAATTACGATTGAGGATCTTTGATGGTAAGTTGTTGAATGACTTCTCCACTGCATAAATCAACTCATCAATGTTCTTAGGTCCTTCTTGATGTTGTAATGACTGAATAACTCGAAAAAATCCAAGATCTAAGACGTTCAAATCCGGACTATTTGATGGTTGGCAACCCAATTGAATATCAAGTCCAATGTTTGAGACGGCTTGGCGAAACTCAACATCATTTGGGCTAATGTGAGGTTTTGCATTATCTTGCTGAATATAAATGGTATCTGAGAGACTATCAAGCGGCCATTTTTCTTTTATTGTCGGCAAAATTTTTTCGATCAAGAAAGATCGAATAACATCTTTATTTACAGATGTTATTGGTTTTGTCTCTAAAGTACCGGCAACACGATTTTTACTGTTTTTCTTTGCCGGCACTTTACATACCAATGGAAAATTTCCAATTTTTCCTGAAAATAGTTCATTACCTTCGAAATCAGTTTTTGGTCTACCGACAGCTGCAATAAACATAACCTTACTAATAAACCGTTTACTTTGACAAGTACGATGAGGTTCTTCTTCTCCAGGGAGGAGGTAGTATTTTTGAGTTTCTTTGGTCATGTAAAACCATTTCTCATCAATATGGATATAGTTGTACATATTGCGAAAAACTGGATTGGTAGTAAGACTATTTGGATCAAGCATCGACAAACAAAACCGAAGTCTTGTTTTCTTGTTTTCATTTGTCAAAGACAGTTTTATAGCATTTGAGTGTGGTACAAGCATACCTTCTTTTATTCGTCTATGAAGTGTATCTTTTGAAACATGCAAATCATTTGACATGGAACGAATATTTGTGCGCCTTTGTGGACGAAGCTCTTTAATTTTAGCGGGATCTATTTGAATTCTTTTTCGACCAACACGCCTAGAAAATCGGTGAGATACGTCAACAATTTCTCCTTTAGCGATGCATTCTTGAGCACGATTCCAAATTCGATGTATGGTTTTTCTATCGCGCGAAAATAAAGTTGCCGTTTCACTAATTGTACCTTTCCGTAGTTTGCCATTATCACTTCTTATCCAGAGGTAATCTAGAATATTTTGACGTTCTTGATTTAAAACTTTTTTCTTAGAACCAAAGTTAGAGGGATTCAAGTGGAGATCAGACATCGAGAACTAAGAGATTTAGAAAGTATGGACTTGAATTTCTAGTTTGGTAAACAAAAAATTACTCTAGCTAAAGGGTACACTGTGTATGAAGATGAAAGTCATGACATATATAGAGCTCAAATTTTTGTATTCTTTGTCTAAATCAAGTTTTGGCTGCATACTTTTTGATTGATTAAATTTAATTTTACTCTCAAAAATAAAATTTAAGTTTCAACCAAATTTTACCTCCAAAAATTTTAAATTTAAGTTGGATCTAAATTTACCTCCAAAAAAATTTCAAGTTTCAACAATTTTTTTGTGAAAATATTTGTGTCAATGTAGGAATTCTATAGAAGTCTATTTGTATTTGCTTGATTATTGGTAACAATCTAACTTGGAAGAAAAAATACCATCCAATTTAAAAGAAAATACCATCTAATATTAGGAACAATTTATATTGTTACCCAAAATAATTTGACCATTAAATTGAAATCTAATTTTCCTCCACCTATTTTTGGTAAAGAAATTCATTTTAGATTTATTCTAAAAAAAGAATCACACAAATCTGAACATTAAATGAGGGTATAAGTGGAAGAAAAAATACGTGAAAATTTTGAAGGATTTTAGGTCTGGGTCTCTTAATTTGAGACGGAGGGAGTATTTAGAAGGTACCAGAAGTCCTTATCGGATCAAATCAACGAAGAAGCTCAACGGAGGTTGAGGAAAGCAAGGAGAGAAAGAGAAAACACTGCAATACTATAATTTTAAACTGAAGGTACTAAACCTACATCTCATCTGATAAATGCAGTAGCTCTTTTCGGGTTTATTTTTCAGTAAATGCATCTAAGGAAAACACAAAATAAATGTTTAGAAGCTACCAATATTAGTCAATAACTGTTGTATATAACTTCAATATGCCAATTGTCAGGATCCATGTAAACCTAAATAACATACATGAATTGTTAAACTTGCTTAGAAGGCTCATATGAAGATTCATAAGTTGACATGTAGCGAATCTGGAACTATTAGTCATTACGATCCTAAGTTTATATTCGTTATGTCAACCTGATCATGAGATACACTAAACCAATAATCTTGACGTTTTTGTTTTCTTTTATTCGTTTACTGCAGGAACAAGAGGTTTAAAGTAAGCTGTCAACACTGTCTAGTTCAGTTGGTTCCTTCCACTTTAGAATTGACGACAACTATTGCAATTGACGATTTTAGGAGGGAGGTTGAAGAGCTATGACAGAGAGTAGGAACCTAGTATAATACGAAGACAGATTTTTTATTAGAATTGTTTCTCCTACGGATGATATATGAAATACTTCACATGTCAGACTTCATAATTTTAATTAAAATCGATATATGAATGATATTATAGTATTTTGACAGATTTGTAAATGTTTTGGATAGGTATTCCAAATGGAGGGCCAATTTATTGTTTTGAAATACAATTTTTTTTTAGAAAATCAAAACATATCACCGACGGTTTTCTGTCGTCGCCTACAACGCAATCGCGTTTATTTAAACAACCGTAGCTAGTAATTACTATTAGCGGCGGATATATAAACCGTCGCTACCAACTGTCGCAAAAAGTATCCCCGACAGAGGTTTCCACGACGGATGCTCAACCGTCGCTAAATAGTTTCTGCGACGGTTTTAAACCGTCGCTAAAAGTCTCCATTTTTGTAGTGTTTAACCAATGCACGCTCACAAAAACTTGACGGGTTGGGCGGGTTGTGCCCGAGAAAGCACGAGCATCCATGGTCCTTGTTGGGCTTTTCGTGTCCGTGGGCGGGTTCAGGCGGGCTCATAAATATAATTCCCACCCGTACCCACGTTGCCGAAGTAGAAAATGAAGATGATGGAAATATAAGGTTTTGCCACAAAAGAAAAAATTACGGGGATGAACTAATTTTAACAGATACTATTATAAACACGAGGGTTACAAAAAAATTTGTTACGCCCCCCAACGACTATAAAACGACAGAAGTGTAAAAAATAGTAACAACCACCCGACTAGCTGTTGGGGTGTCCGGAAAAAACCAGTCTGTCGAGACGGACCAGGTCATTTAACATGACAGACTTTGCCCCAACCCAAACTGTCTATCAAATAAATAAATATTTTGCTAAATTAGAATCAATAAAGGATAAAGAGGGAACTTTGGACAAAAAATAAAGTAAATATATCATGATTGACTATCCAAATTGTTTCTTTAGAAATCTATAGTGCTTCTCTAGCCTCCACCAAAAGAACTCAATAATTAAGGCTATGAAAGTTGTCACATTAATGTGGATTGACCATCTCTGTGGTAGAGCCATAACCCAAAAATAATATGTCCAAAGGGGCTTGCACAAGCGTACTATCCACAGAGATATCATTCAAATTGAGTAACAAGTGAATATTGTGTCGTTTTTTGTGAAGCCAATATAGATTTTAAGTGGTCATTACCGCCAAAGATATATTTGGTTACAATTTCTGACCACTACGTATTATTTTTCCTTCCATTAATACCCTAATAGGGTTTTTGAGCTTACTCCCTCAAATCTAATTGGTAATTGAGTTTACCCTATTCAGTAATTGGTAATTGAACGTATCCCCTTGAAGTTGGATTTTTCGTCAAACTACTAAGGACATTTGTTGGCATGTGATAATAAAATCATAAATTAAATAATATATAAATAAAATCAATCATTTACTAATCATATTTCCGACCAAATCAAACAATAAAATAAGATGGAATCTCTACTATGAATCATATTGAAGATTAACTGTTTTTGGTAGTCACAATCATTTCATGTGCGCCAAACACAACCTTTTTGTTTTTGCCCATAATAATAAATCTGAGGGGGTAAACTCAATTACCCATCATTGAGGGGGGTAAACTCAATTACCCATCATTGAGGGGGGTAAACTCAATTACCCATCATTGAGGGGGGTAAACTCAATTACCAATTAACGACGAGAGGGTAAGCTCCAAAAAAACCAATATAGTATCTAGGTCAATTTATAGGAAAAAAAAACATGAATCTTTAATTACTCTAGTTTAACATAAGCACGTACCAAAAGGTTGACGTTTTGGTTTTATTGCGTTGAAGTTCTTGTTTGTATATCCCACAAAACTTAAATCCTTTGGTGTTAATAACATCTGCCGATGAAATGGAAAAATAACTATGAATGATTAATAAGTCCAGCATGAACCTATAGCATCTTCATAGACTGGTGTTTCGTAGGAATAGATTGAATACATTATTGCCGCAGGATAGTCCTGAATTAGAGGTGATGTCCATTATGATCTTGAAGTATTCTTAATGTTTCTTATAAGTTTCTGGTGCTTAGTTACTTTTTGGCACGATCTTTATACTAATCCTCCATTTGTTATTTTTGTATTAACAAATGTAAAATAGTGGAAGAAATAGCATGTCCCTCAATGTTTGATGATATTTTTCGAGATCTCATTGGAAATTATCTGTTTTTAACCAACCATCAAGGAATGTAATATTGATCAGTATATTGCTTCTAATGTACCAGGCCTAAAAGGATTTTATGTACAATCTACAAATCAGCAACATAGGACATATACTTTGAATGATCAGATTACCTACCTCTTAATATAAATATTCCACTTGTTGTTGTTATTTACTCTTCTTTCATTGACATTGTTTTTAATTACTTGATTAGTAATATTATTGTAATAAGTATATAGATACTCGAAGGTGAACCGACGGACTAATTTGAATCAACTCATTTTCACGTACTAAACCCCATTACAATATTACCTATCTAAAATTTAACATCATAGTTCTTATAGTTTAATCGTGGAGTTCATAATGCAATGAAGTCATGTAAGATAAGATGACCAGGTGTGTTACACAACATCTGATGGAATTGTCAATGTTGAAGATCATTGTAATATCGGAAATGCTATAATCACAAAAAAATTGACAAAAAAGAGCACCCAACTGACGTGGCAAAAGGGTTGAAATTTTGACTACATTTGGGTCGTTGAGAATGAATGGACCATATTAAATTTTCAGGAACCCTTACCTCCCCATTTCTTTCTTCTGTGGTTCAGCAGTTTAGAGAGAGTGTGTGTATTGTTCGTCATTCTTCGTCTTCTTTTCTTCATTCAACCAAATAGGAGAAATAGTACAGGAGCTCGCGTGATCAAAGAGGAAGCAGACTAAGGAAGTGGAGCTTGTAAGTTGAATGCTTATCATTTTAAATTTGGTAGTGATTTTCTTGCAGTTTTACTTAATTTTTGTGTGAGAATGAAATCTGAAAGCATTAACAATGAAATTGGAGGTGAAACTCAAGAGGATTTTTCCTCATTTGAAGGTACGGACAATTATCATTAAAATAACTTTACAGTTTATATGTTACAACAAAGAATATGAACCATTGCAATATAGAGTAAAAACAACTGCAACATAGAATAACACAAATTTCAGTATAGGATAGAACAGTAGATAACCTGACACATAGATTTACATATTCTGTCTTTCCATGTGTTGTTATATTACATATCATAGTTTTTATATACATTATAATGTAGTGGAAAAATAGTTAATCACTGGCGAAGAAATTCAATAACCCATCGCAGACGAAGAACAATTGGTTAAACCCGAAGTTGGTATGAAATTTAGTTCACGTGAAGAATTATATGAGTTTTTCAGAAGTTATGCTTATAAAAGGGGATTTTCTGTTATGAGAAGATCTTCGAACAAGGATTTCATGGCAATTATAGGTATGTCACATTTGCGTGTTCTCGTAAAGACAACAAAGTTTTTGAAACTAGCAAATCACTGCAACCAAGGCCTACCACGCAAACAGGTTTGTAAGTTAAGGTGCCGGAAGATTAGAATTTGATGGTTAATGGATATTGACCAAAGTTCAGCTCGGCCACAATCATAAGATTATTACTCCTACGAAATCTCGCTACTTTCAGTGTAATAGATACCTTAGTAAAACTGTTAAGCAGCAACTCGAATTAGGTGATAAAGTTGGAATTTGTCCATGTAAGAGTTAGAACAAACTAGTAATTGAAGCTGGAGGGTACGAAAAGCTACCATCTACCATTTATTAAAAAGATATCAATAATTATTTAGATGTATCGAGAAAAGAGCGACTAGGTGAGGAAGATGCACTTGCAATTAGCCAGTATTTCTTGAAAATAAATGAACAAAACAAAAGATTCTTCTTCAAAACCGAGTGTGACAATCAGAATCGATAAAAAAATGTGTTTTGGGCAGATGGGCTTAGTAGAAAAGCCTATAAGGAATTTGGAGAGGTTGCCACTTTTTACACTACTTACTTGACAAATAGGTAGATGTCATTTGCACCATTTGTGGGGGTCAATCAACTCTTTTTGGTTTCGATTTGATCTCTAATGAGGATACCAAATAATTTATTTGGCTATTTGAAGCATTTCTTGAATGCATGGATAATGTTGCTCCACGGGACATAATTACCGATCAAGATCAAGGAATGAAATGTGCAATTACAGAGGTATTCCCCAATACCAGACACCGTTGTTTTTGTGACATATAATGAAAAAAATACTTCGAAAATTGGGAAGTCAAATTCGTTATAATGAAATAACTAGTGTTTTACAAAGGTTGGTGTATGACATAGACGATGTTAGGGAATTTGAGTATAAATGGGATGATATGCTTAAAACTTTTGACTTGTATGAAAATGAATGGCTAGATTTACATAGAGAGACATCGTTGGGTACCATGTTACGTGAAGTAATTTTCTTGGGTTGGTATGTCTAGCACTCAGAGGAGTGAATGTCTCAATGCTTTTTTTGATGCATACGTAAATTCAAAGACAACACTGAAACAATTTGTCAAGCAATGTGAGAATGCTTCAAAGAAAAAAATAGAAAATGAACATTGGTTGACTTCAAGTCTTCCTCACAGATGGTCCCATCTGCGACAACACTTCAGATGAAGGAACAGATTCAAAGTGTATACACTATATCCAAGTTCCAAGAGTTTCAATTAGAATTGACTAGAAGATTATATTGTCGTTTGATTTCAATTCAGCATGCATATATCGGGGTGGAGCATAAGATTGAAGAAGACATTAAGTTTGGAGAGTACGAAAAAACCAAAACTTTTTTTGTTCGATTCATCAATTCTACGAACGAAGTCTGATGTACTTGTCATTCATTTGAGTTCAAAGGAATATAATGTAGGCATGCCATTTTTGTGTTATTTCAAAATGGTGTTAAACTTGTGCCTCGTAGGTACATTTTGAGGAGGTGGATGAGAGATGTTCGTAGGTGTCACTCAAAGATGACAGTTGAATCTGATCTTGAAACTACTATAGAACAAAATCGATACAAAATGTTGTATCGTAAACTTACTGATCTTGTTGAGTTGGCGTCAGAGAATTAAGATCATTGTCGAAGAGTTTCTCAATGGATTGATAATAAGATGGAGATGTATAGTATGATAGGATCAACTGATGCTAGTGCTTATAAGAAAACCAATGCCAACAATATTGAAGAAAATGTGGGTGTGAAAGACCAATTAGTAACTACCTGTAAAAGACGCCCACGACAAGAGCGATTGAAACCAACCGTAAGAACCCTAATACTACCCCAACCGCATGAGGTATGTTTGTAAACTAAATATTTGTAAATGACTACTCTGTTGTCTTTGTTGTTTTACTTGGCTTTCGATGAATTCGGTATGAAACTTTATGAATTTGATATAATGTTATAAAATGATTGTTGTTACCTTTTTTTCAAATAAATTAGATATAATCTCTTATTTAATTCTCACTATTCTTTTCCTTTTCAAATTTTTGCAGGTCCGGATTGTATTGAAACACTGCCGCAAGTAGGAGTTACGAAATAAGTGAAAATCACAAAAGTTATTTTAGCAATCGACAATTATTCCTTTATTTATTTATTTATATGAGTTATTTGAATGTTTTATGTCAATTTTAGACAAACATTACATTGAAGATGCGATCAATTTACCAATGTGGATTTTATTTGTCCACCTAGTCGAACCGTTGTTATCCAATTATTAATCTGCCAAACACTTCTTTCCGTTGTATGACTGCCTAGAGAACCTGTATTCACTGGTGTCATCACCACATGTGAAGTTTGAGTTCCAACAGATTTAAAGAGACCATGGTATTTTGAACTGTAACAGTATCCACAACTCCAGTCCTTGTTGAAAATTATAAATAAAAATAGTTATAACTATAAGCACAACTATTACTCTCATGAACTCCGTATTCTCGAAAAAAATTATTAGTTCTTATATACTTGAAGTTAAATCCTCTTTTCTTGTTTTGGGTTTCATTTCTTCCAAGATTAAGAGGTTGATAAGTTTCGAAATGGTGAGTATAACAGGAGCTTAATGTTATAGTTTAGAATATAATTATTGACTAAATCAAGAAATAATTAGGATTTATTAAAATGGGACTAAGACAACTAAATAAGAAATCATCTTAAAATTAAGTCTATTAAATTAGAAAACACCTTAAGTCTATTAAATTAGAAAACATCTTCAAATTTATTGTATCTATCTTCCCTTAGTACCCTCTCTCCAAATGAGACGAAAGCAAACTGGAATAAAGGAAAGTGGGATTATGGGAATGACGTGGTATATATCTCTCTCTGAAGTGGGGATGGAAAGAAATTTCAGAATGAAGGAACGTGACAATGACGTGGATGCAGACCTATTTTAATCTGGGTTGTTCATTCTCAACGACCCAGATGTTGTCAAAATTTCAACCCTTTCGCCACATCAGCTGGGTATTCTTTTTAGTCAATTTTTTTTGTGATTATAGCATTTCCGTTGTAATATTACTTTTCCAAAATTTAACATCATAGTTTGTCTAACACATAAATGATGGGAAAAAATGCATGAAAACCCCACAAAATGGACACATAAGAAAGCTAAGATGGTCATATGTGTTATTTTTATGACATCTAATGGAATTGTCAATGTTGAAGATCAACAAAAACCATTTTACGATGCAGGGGCGGCCTAGGCGCAAAGCAGCCAAAGCGGCTGCTTTGGGCCCCTACCTATTTCAGAGCCTCTTTTATGTATGGTAGTCTTTATAGATGAATAAAAAGTGAAGACATCGACAGATCGGTTATAGCTTAGTGGTATAGGACTTGGTTTATGAGGTGAAGGTCAAGGGTTCGATCCCTCCTTCATGCAACAGTTTGTATTTTATCTTCATTATTTTTTTGCTTGTACACAAAGGGGCCCCTATTCTTGCTTTGGCTTTAGGCCTCAAATACACTTGGGTCGGCCTTGTTACGATGAAACATTATGGAGTGATATAAAGTTTTTCTTTGATACTAATATGATGTCTGTGGTATGTCCCGTTAAAACTTTAAAATTTTGGTTTTGCCGATTCCATATACTCCCTCCGTCCCAAATTAAGAGTCCCATATTGGTAATCCAACTTATTTTCATACTTTTTCTTTTTCCAGATTTACCCTTATTTATTTTTAGTTGGTGAGTCAATCAAATTTGACCATAATAATTAAAAGTAACTAGATTAATAAAAAAAGAACGGATTTGTTTATTGGAAAACCCAATTTTGTATTGAAAAGTGTCAAATGTCTTAATTAGCTTAATTAATACACTACATATTACAATATTTAAGTAAGGGTATTCATGGAAAAGTAAAGGATTTTATATGATATATTAGGAATGGGACTCTTAATTTGGGACATCTAAAAAAGAAATAGTAGACTCTTAATTTGGGACGGAGGGAGTACATGAAAATAAGTGTTCCTTCATTGCACGTTGTTCTTCCTTTCTCGCCGGACAGGTAAGGTTCTCGCTTGTGTAAATGCTATACCAAGGTAAAAAAAACAAATAACTTAGTTAATGTTAAGAACATGCCTAAATACCATGCCATATGTGTGATAGTCCTACATCGCTCGCAAGAGTGTTAGGAGACTGAGTTATAGGTGTACGCTCAAGTTTAGTAAGTACCGAGGCCTTTTGTGTGAGCTTGTGGTGCCTTCGCCAAGAACAAAGCCTCGTACCTGTGGACTTGGGTCTGGATGGTCAAAGCGAGGACTATATCGATAACTGTTCTTCGCTGAGAGTGGGGGATTGTGATAGTCCCACATCGCTAGCAAGAGTGTCCGGAGACTGGACTATAGGTGTACGCTCTAGTAAGTACCAAGGCCTTCTGGTTGTGCTCGTGGTGCATTCGCCAAAAAACAAAACTCCGTGCCTGTTTGAGGTGGTCAAAGCGGGGACAATATCGATAACTGATAAAGCTTGGGGCGTTACAATATGACTCTTACGCATGGTAGTTGGTTAACTCTTATGTATCAATGAGCTGTTCACCATTCATTTTGTATTTGTTTGAATCTCTTGTGATTTTGAAATTATCCAATGGAAACTTGGTGTTTGATGATAAGCGTGAAATATTTTATGTATGATTTATTTTTGTATGTTTTCTATAATAAAATTCAAGTTCGTTTTCACCCTGCCGGGAGCACGGGCTATATATATATATATGAATGATGCAGGTTGAACAGGGTCAAGTCATGGTTAATAAATGTTAACAAGACAAAAACACAAGTATTAGGATCTTAAAATGCACGAAGTTCAGATATTTACATAGCTTATGGACAGTTAATGGTTATAACTTTTTGGGTTAATTCCGTTTTGGCTCCCGATTTGTGACCAACTGGCCGTTTTGGCTCCCAATTGTGTCCGGCAGTTCGTGTTGGCCCCAAAAAATTCCTAAATGGCCCCAAATTTTTTTCAACCTCCCAATTCTACCCCCATGGCAATTCTGTAATTATTTTTTTCTTTTTCTTTGTCCACCTCATCTAACAATTAACACATCATCTCTGTCCACCTCACCTTCTTCTCCGGCGAAAGGTTGCCGGCCGGAATAAAAAATTCTGGCCGGCCACCTTTACAAAAAAAAAATAAAAAAATTCTTCCTTTCTCTCTCCTCTTCTTCTTCTTCCTTTCTCTCTCTTCTTCTTCCATTCTCTCTCTTCTTCTCTCCTTTCTCTCTCTCCTTCCTTTCTCCCCCTTCTTCTTCCTTTCTCTCTCTCCTCCTTCCTTTCTCTCTCTCCTTCTTCCTTTCTCTCTCTCCTTCTTCCTTTCTCTCCCTCCTTCTTCCTTTCTCTCTCTAACACCTCTGGCGAAGGGGTTCCCTTTGCCGGAGGTCTTCAACAGACCTTGAAGGTTTGTTGAATTGGATCTTCAACAGACCTTGAAGGTCTGTTGAATCGGATCTTCAACAGACCTTGAAGGTCTGTTGAGATCTGATCTTCGAAGGTCTGTTGAGCAGATCTCCAACAGACCTTCGAAGGTCTGTTGGAGTAAACCTCCGGCGAAGGAACCCTTCGCCGGAGGTTTTAGAGAGAGAAAGGAGAGAAGAAGAGAGAGAAAGGAAGAAGAGAGATAATTTTTTTTTTAAAGTTTATGGTTGCCGGCCGGAATTGTTACTCCGGCCGGCAACCATTCGCCGGAGAAGAAGAAGGTGAGGTGGAGAGGAGGTGGTGTGATGGAGGAGAGAGAAGGTGAAGTGGAGGAGAAAGAATGAGGTGATGTGGCTTTTATGCCTTTAATCTGTTTTTATAGAAATAATTCCTTTTTGGCCCCCGAGGTTAATTTCGTCAAAATTTAACCCTTTGGGGCCAAAACGAACTGCCGGACACAATTAGGGGCCAAAACGGCCAGTTGGTCACAAATCGGGGGCCAAAACGGAATTAACCCTAACTTTTTTTTAAATACAAGACTTACGTACTATTTCATCATAAATAAACAACTAATGGTCAACTTTTTTTTGAACATTCAGTTAAGCCAAAATCCATAAAAAAGATTTAACTAGTAATCATAGAAAAAATCGTAACAGAAAATTCGTAGCTAAAACCTTTTGTGACGGAAATATCGGTTACGAGGCGAAGGTCGTAACTAGGAAACAAATAAAGAAGCAATCCATAATTAAAGGTTGTCTAGTTTCTAGTTAATTGTGACCAATACTAACATGATCCCCACCAACTTAGACATTAACTTTACTAAAGAAAATAACTTACCACTAAATTGAACTACTAATTATTTAATTAATCCACTTTTGAAATTTGAATTTACTTAGTAATGACGTCTCCTTTCGAGTTTGAAGATTATGGGGTTAATTTCGTTTTGACCCCAATTTGTGAGTAACTCACCGTTTTGGCTCCATAAGTGTCTGATAGTTTTATTTAGCCCCCTCTGAACTTCCTATTTGGTCCCCAATTTTTTTTCTAACTTCCCGAATCTATCCTCATGACATTTCTATAATTTGATTTCTTTTTTATTTTTGTCCACCTCACGCCAATAATATCCACCTCACCTTTTTCCACATAAGAAGGTCGCCGGAGAAGGTTACCGGTCGGCGATTTTCAAGCGACCTTTAATTTTTATTTCATCTTCTTCTTTCCCAACTTCCTTTCTCTCTATCTTCTCTTTATCTCTTCTCTAATATCCCTCCCTCCTCTTCTCTCCCCCTCCCCTTTCCTCACTCTTTCTTCTGAGTTCCGACGAAGGGAACCCTTTCACCGGAAACTCGTCTGGGATTTCCAGACGAAGAGGGTTCTCTTCGCCTGGTAATCCCAGACGAAAAGGGTTCTCTTCACCAGGAAATCCCAGACGAAGAGGAACCCTCTTCGTATTGGATTTCCCAGACGAAGAATAACCTTCTTCGTCTTGGATTTCCCAGGCGAAGAAGAACCCTCTTCGTTTGAGATTTCCAGGCGAAGAGAACCCTCTTCTTCTTAAAATCTCAAACAAAGAGGGGTCTAGAAACCCCAGATCCAGATGAGTTTCTGGCGAAGAGAAACCTCTTCACCGGAACTCTTATGAAAGAGGGAGGAAAGGGGAATGGGAGAGAAAATAGGAGAGAGGTGGGAAAGAGAATAGGAGGGGGAGAGAGAATAGGAAGGAGGGAGAATAGGAGGGAGGGAGAATAGAAGGGAGGGAGAGATGTTAGATAAGAGAGATGTAAGAGAAGAGAAAGAAAGAGAAGATAGAGAGAGAAAGGAGGTTGGGGAAGAAGAAGATGAAAAAAATTAAAGGTCGCCGAAAAAGCCGTTGACCTTCTCCGGCGGTCTTTTCTGACGGTCTTTTCCGGCAACCTTCTTATGTGTATATTGTTGAGGTGAGGTGGACAAAAATAAAAAAGAAATCAAATTACAGAAATGTCATGAGGGTAGAATTGGGAAGTTAGAAAAATTTGGGGGTCAAAACATCGAGTTGGTTACAAATTGGGAGTCAAAAAAGAATTAACCCAAGATTGTAACCAATCCAAAAGCTACTCCGATTTCACCAAAACTTACACATCATGCCTAGGGGTGGGAATCGGGCGGGCTCGGTCGGGCTCGGGCTACCAAGCGCCGGGCTCGGGCGGATCGGGCTCGGATAAGCCGAGCCCGAGGTAATGAGCCGGGCGGATCGGGCCGGGCGAATCTAAGACATGAAGTGTCCATAGCCCGTCCGAGCCCGACTACCCGAACGGGTTCCAACGGGCTCGGGTCGGGCGGGCTCGGGTTTATTGAATTATTAAAAAAAAAAAATTAACATTAATTTAATAAAAAACATTAATTTAATAAAAAAACAATAATTAAATAAAATACCAACCATTATATATATGATTATCATCATAAACAAAATTACATAATCACCCATTTTAATAACAAAAAGTACATTTCCCTCCCTCTAACACTTTAATAACAAAAAGTCCAAAATATAAACAAAAAGTTACATTTCTCTCCTTCATTCATTAATCGAGCAATTGAACTTGAGAAATGCTAGGACCAGGAGTTGGTTCGGGAAACCCGTCGTTTAACG
>BEHA01050193.1:3840420-3860094 GCA_002897215.1 Eschscholzia californica subsp. californica
TTAGGATCCATATGAGATTTCTTCCAAAACTTATTCCAAGGAAAAGAATGTAGATGTTGTGGGAGTATTATCCTCTGTTTAATACTTGAATAATATGATTTTGTCGTGAATGAACCATTCTCAGTTGCAGTCCAAATGAGTTCGTCATTGCTTTGGTTTATTGGGATAAATATATTGTTAATAGCATCAATCAAACTTTGATCAAAATACTCTTGTAATAACTCTTGCTTCCATTTATTCAAATTCACATCTATTAAGTCTGAAACCCATTTGATTGTCTCTGGCAATGGTTTAATAAGCTTTGGTTTATGATTTTCGATTTCAGGCACCCATGGATCTGATTCTATTTTCACATTTTTCCCTGTTCCAATCTGCCATAAGATGTGATTTTTCAATGTATCTCTAATCTGAAGTAACGATTTCCAGAAAGGTGAGTATTTCGGTTTAGACTCTGTTGACCAATAATCTCCATTGGTAAGGTATTTTGCCTTTAATGTCTGAACCCATATTTCGTCTTGATTTATTAAGAACCTCCACGCCATTTTAGCTAATAAGGATTCATTTACTTCGGCTAAAGATCGAATTCCTAACCCCCCCATACTTTTTCGGACTACTAATCACTTCCCATTTTATAAAATGCATTTTATGATTTTCCGAGTCGTGACCCCACCAGAAACATCGTTCTTCCTTCTCTAATCTATATATAATAGACTTCGGCACCAACTGATAACTGAATGGATATGTGCAGTAAGATCCTAGAACCGTTTTAACTAGAACAGTCCTTCCTGCTTGGGAGACTAATCCTTGCTTCCAACCTGCCAATGCCTTTTTAAATTTTTCAATAAGCCAACTGTGAGTTTCTATTCTGTTTGTAGGTTTAAAAAGAATAGATCCCAAATATTTATCCTTATCCGACATTCTTGGTGCTTGTAACAGGGATATATATTGATTCTGCATATTGAGAGGGATACTTGAGCCAAAAAAGATTGAAGACTTATCAAAGTTCACCGCTTGTCCGGAAAATCCTGCATATTCATTCATGATGAGTAATATTGCATTTAGATTATTTAGATTAGCTTCTCCGAAGAGAATTAAATCATCTGCAAAAAGCAGATGAGAGATGGAAGGGCTAAATTTATTCAGCTTGTAACCAGTGTAAAAACATTTACTCTCATAATGATGAATAAGGACTGAGAGTGATTGGGAAGAAAGTATAAACAGGTAGGGTGACAAAGGACACCCTTGCCTGAGACCCCTGGAGACCTTAAAATCTCCATAAAGACCCCCATTAATCTGAATGTTAAATTAGGCAGTGGTTATACAAGAAATAATGAGACCAAGTAAGGGACCCTTCAAACCAATCGCCTGCAAGATACGGGTCAGAAAAGACCAATTGACCCTATCATAGGCTTTGGCCATGTCCATTTTAAGAGAGAAACCCCCTTTTCTAGATTTAGACCCCTGCATAGAATGGATAAGCTCATTTGTTAAAACTATATTATCCACTATCTGACGGTTGGGGACAAACGCGTTCTGAGTCCACATAATATTATCTTCAAGAAAAGGTCGAATCCTATTTGCAACCAGTTTAGTGATGAATTTGTATATAGAGTTGCACAAGGAAATCGGTCTAAAATCCGAGGCAATACTCGGATTCCTAATCTTAGGAATTAAGGCAATAGTAGTGTAGTTAAGAGATGGGTCGATAAAACCTGATACAAAGGTTGCCTTTATGAATTTGACTAAGTCCGCTCCAATAACGTCCCAATTATGTTGATAGAAAATACAAGGCAGCCCATCAGGTCCAGGACTCTTGAGAGCACCCATCTCCATTACCCCCCAAAAATTGGACCTTTCACTCAAAAATTCCCATTTTGTAGCATTGGTATAGTGTTCAACTTATATAATTGCATTATCATATACTATATGTTTTTTTGTTCATAAAAAAAATATACTATATGTTTTTTAATTATTATTTTTATTCTTGGGTCTAAATTTTTTTTATGTTTTATTTGAATTTGGTGTTGCAATGAAACACATGAGTCGTTACATTTAAACGAGAAAGAAAATAACATAAGTTGAAAACATTAACAAATTTCGACGTCGAGTTATTTATCTGTAGAACCTCTCTTACAGTATTTTCACTGCAGTAGAGTTTAACCACCAAGTTCGGAATGGATTGGTGTCGTTACTCTACGCCCGAGACACTAGAATATAAAACCATGAGGGAAGAAAGGCATGAGAGAAAAATATATTGGTTGGTGACGGTGAGGCTCGTCTTTTGAAAAATGATTAATTATTTGCCAATACATAAAGGGCCCCATCTTTTCACTCGCTTTAGCCCTACGAACGACTTGGGCCGACCCTATTTGGCATGTATAAAATTTTACAATTAAGTCTCTTGCTTCCTTTTTATTAGTGATACAACGATGGTTGGAAGTTACCAATCTCTTTTTCGGGAGTGTTACATGTACAAGATCCTTGACAAAATTTATGACTTAATGACTCTTTTTCACTAAAAGACAAAAGTTGATCTAAGTTTTTCAAAGTTTGACTTTGATCGGGACTGTTCACTTAGCATTTTGTCAAGAATCTTGTCAAAGATTCTTTGTACACTTAGCATTTCCCTCTCTTTTTTGCTTTCTAGTAGAACAGTTGGGATGCTAAAATTGGCTAAGAATCGAGTCTAGGTAAATCCTTCATCACAAGAGTTGAAAATTATCTTTCAAAAATTCTTAACCGGATAGGTACCAAACTGAAGTATTGAGCAAATAATTTGGTCCAAAGGTCTTTATTCGCCACCTACAACTGCAAAATCATGTACATATTTTAAAAGCTATACACCTACAGGACTTTCCCTTTGTAAAAGCAATAGAACTCTTAGGCCATGTTTTGCGCGTGAGAATGACGTGGGAATGAAATGTGAATCCCGGGAATCACATTCTAGATCATTGTTTGACTTGCGGGAATGGTGTGGGTCTGGGAATGTGATTCCCTCAAAAAGGGGTAATAGAAAATCCAGGGGAAGGTGAGTTTGTGATTCCCATTCGGAATCACATATATTAATATTTATTGACAAATATATCCCTAACAAAATATTGAATTACGAATTTTATTTTTTTGTAGGATTTGGTATAAATAAGTACTGTTTATGTTTATGAACAAAATTTAAATTTAGATAAATTTCTATTTAGGTTTACGAACAAAATTTTATTTCAGATAAATTTTTATTAAGATATTTATTTATTATCTTTAAATTCTAACCCTTGGATGTATCGTGTTATTATTTCATATCTGCGAATTTGAAAAAATAATACTGATTTTAATATATTACAAAGTTGATGTGTATATTTTATGCTAAAAAAAAGTTGATTTGTATTTTATGTATGTAAAAGTGAACTTTTACCAAATATTTACATTCATATTCATATACGAACCAATCACCTAATTAGGAATATGTCAGGAATCAAATCCTCATTTCTGGTCAAACCAAACATCAAACTACAGTAATTTGATTCCCAAGAATCACGTTACGGGAATGTGATTTCCAGGAATCACGTTACGAGAATGTGATTCCCAGGAATCACATTCCATTCCCGCGCGCCAAACATGGCCTTAGTCTCTTACATGACTAGACGTCGAGGTTACAGGAAGCTAAGCAAACTAAAAATATAAAAAATGCTTGTGGCGGGAGTGTTGCCCAACTATATATAAGACAATGCAAGTACTTATAGTGTGCCAGCTGATGCATGAGCCTATGTTGTTTTTTTTGTTGAGAGGAGCCTATGTTGTTTAAGTCCAATAGAGATTAAACTAGTCTAAGTTGTTGGAAAAATTGGCGTTTAATTTGAAATGGAAGGTGGAAAAATAATCGATGAATAAAATTACGTTGATCAGTAGACTTCAAAGCTCGAGAATCTCGATTCTTTTGCACAGTAATCCGCCCCCTTCTGATATGAAACCACGAGTACACAACGGGTGAAGAATTATGCCTCTAGGATACGATGAAGCCCTTCAACAACTGCTTGGTTCAAACTATGAACGCTTTGACCAAGACTAAGAACACTCTGTATTTATAAACTGATAATGCCAAAGGAAACGGACTTGAAATTCGACAAACGGTATGTATAACAAAATACCCGAAAAATCAATTCTTCACACTTAAATATAAACTAGAGAAAGGCAGTGAGAGATTCGTTGGATGTCTGATAGGGAAAGATATTTCATAGTTTTAAAATTAGGAGTTTCTATATTTTGAAAGATATTCTATAGTTATTTAATATTAGGAGTTTCTAAGTAATTTAGGAGTTATTTCAACAAAAAAAAAGTAATTTAAGAGTTTTTATATTTCTAAATATTGAATCCTACTTGAAGTCTAATTAGGAGTCCTAGTTAGAGTTTAATTTGTCTGAGTTCATAGTAGTTGGGATATGAATATTGAAGTTATTAATAAAGTTTTATATTAGTATTACGTTTATCTTTGGCTGGCCTATAGAAGGACTTAAGTTCTTATCAATTGGTATCCAGCGCAGACACTCCTATCATTTGCTTTCGCATTACTTTTATCTTCGTTACAGAACCTCGTTTATGGTACAAAATCGAAAAAAAAAGAATGGAGAAGCAATTAGGTGAATTGGCGGAGAAGATGACTGAGATGACGGTAAATCAATCATTATTGATTGAGAAGATTGGTCGAAAATAGAGAGATTATGTTTCAAAAAAGTGATCGTTTTAAAGGTGAAAGGTTATATTTTGCACGATTTAACGGATCAGATGTGGAAGGATGAATATTTCAAGCTAGACAATATTTTGAGTTTTTATGACACTGCACAAGACTAAAAGATTCAATTTGCAATTAGTTACTTGGATGGAAGAGCATTACAATGGTATCCATGGGATAAAAGAGGTAACTATTTTTGTTTATGGGAAGAGTTTGTCGAAGCGGTTGTAGGTCGCTTCGGGAGAACCATGTATGAAGATGCAGGAGCTGCACTAGCAAAATTACGACAAACAGGGTCCTACTTTGAATATCAAGAAGAGTTTGAGCGTCTTTAAACATGATTAATGATTTATCAGACAGTTTTCTAATGAGTTGTATCATGAGTGGATTAAAAGATGAGGTTAGACTAGAAACTAAATCCTTTAGTCAAGTAACTTACAAGATGCAATGTCTATAGCTAGATTACAAGATGAAAAAGTCTCTTTGAGACACCAAAGTTATAGAAATATTACAAGACCAAACCCCCTTATCAATGCAAAACCACTGAACTCAAGACCACCAACAATACCAAACCGGGTTAATAATGAAGCACCTGTAATTCGCCGACTCACATCAGCTGAGGCTGAAGAAAAAAGGGAGCAACAGTTATGTTACAATTGCGATGAGAAGTGGTATCGTGGCCATCGATGTAAGGCACAAACTTTATTCCTCATTGAGAAAGAAGAAGATAATGATGACGCAAACAAGACTGAAACTGAGGGAGTTGATGAAGAGGTGAACACACAAGAAGAACATGTGGAGATTTCTATGCATGCATTGGACGGCTCCCCTGCACCACAAACCATGAAGGTCTAAGGAGAAATTAAAAGGGCTCAAGTTATCGTTTTAATTGATTCGGGTAGTACACATAATTTTATTGACGCTTTCATCCCTAAGAAGTAGGTATTAAAACTATACTTGACAACTCCTTTGAAGTTATGGTAGCAGACGGATCAAGAATTGCTTGTGAAGGGTAATGTGTTAGCCTAGAGTATAATATTAATCAGTATGCTTTCACGGGAAATTTTTATATACTGAAACTTGGGAGTTGTGATATGATATTAGGAGTAAGTTGGCTACAAACACTTGGGCCAATAACTTGGGATTTCAAGTACTTAACAATGAAATTCACTATACAAGGTAAGCAATTTAGTTTGGAAGGTGTTAAAGGAAGGAAAGTGAAGATTGCTAGCAGTTATGCCATGCAA
The DNA here is from genome assembly GCA_002897215.1 of Eschscholzia californica subsp. californica. Lineage (NCBI taxonomy): Eukaryota > Viridiplantae > Streptophyta > Magnoliopsida > Ranunculales > Papaveraceae > Eschscholzia > Eschscholzia californica. Next base: position 3,846,388 of record BEHA01050193.1, read on the forward strand.
CGACTCCTCGAGCAAGGATCATTGGGAGTTTTGTATCAAACTTTAAGTGAAACAACGATGAAGAAGCTAATCCCGATATACATACATAAATTCAATCCTTGATTAGACAATTTTTTGTGGTATTTTCAGCACCAACAGGTTTTGCCACCCATGAGAAGTCATGATCATCACATTACTTTACATCCCAACAGTTCACCAATTAATGTTCGACCTTATAGGTATGCTTTTGGTCAAAAGAATGAGATTGAGAAAATAGTAAAAGAACTACTACAATCTGGGTTAATTCGCCCGAGTACAAGCCCCTTTTCCTCGCCTGTATTATTAGTAAAGAAAAAGGATGGTACATGGCGTATGTGCATTGATTACAGAGCACTAAACCAAATTACAGTAAAAGATAAGTTTCCTATACCGGTCATAGACGAACTATTAGACGAACTGCATGGGCTTTGTATTTCTCGAAACTAGACTTAAGGTCTGAATACCATGAGATCAGGATGCAGCAAGAAGATATACGTAAAACTACGTTTCAGACGCATGATGGTCACTATGAGTTTCTTGTCATGCCCTTCGGGTTGACCAATGAACCATCTACCTTTCAGCACCTCATGAATGATGTCTTCAGATGTCAGCTACGACAATTTGTGTTGGTTTTCTTTGATGATATACTAGTTTATAGCTCAGATTGGGATTTACATCTTGAACATCTTAGAGAGGTATATCAGATACTAGAAAAACCTCAACTCAAAGTCAAGTTAAGTAAATGTTCTTTTGGTACCAAGAGAGTTGAATATTTAGGGCACGTCATCACATCTGAGGGTGTAGAAGTGGATCCAAGCAAGATCCAGAGCATCATAGACTTGCCATTGCCTAAATCACTAAAAACATTACGAGGTTTTTTAGGTCTAACTGGCTATTATAGAAAATTTGTGCCTAATAAATTAGCTTTTCCTTTGACTATACTCCTTAGGAAGGATAGTTTCAAATATGGAAGCAACTGACGCCTTCAACAACTTAAAAACAACTATGACGACTACGCCGGTATTAGCATTACCAAATTTTTGCAAGGAGTTTATAATTGAAAGTGATGCAAATGGGGTTGGAAGCAGAGTGGTTCTGATGCAAGAGGTAGACCCATAACATTTACCAGTAAGGTGATTGGGCCACAACACCTTGGATTATCTACGTATGAAAAAGAACTACTAGCAATGGTTCATGCCATCACTAAATGACGACCTTGCCTCAAAGGAAGAAGGTTTGTGGTGAAGGTGGATCAACAAAGTTTGAAGTACTTTTTGGAGGCTAAAGTAGTCACCCCTATGGAACAAAAATGGACTGCTAAATTATTAAGCTACGATCTTACAATGGGTTATTTCCTAAATGACCCCCAACTTTGTGACCAACTTCCTGCCTAACCCCCTACTTTAGCAATAATTCCCGTATGACCCATTTTTTCCGTTATCTTTAACATTCCGTTACTCTCTCTCCTCCATCTCATTTTCTCTCTCTGTCACATCATCGTCTTCACCGGCAGGGGTCGCCGGTCGGCGACCTTCAAATTTTTTTTTTCTCTCTCTCTAAATTTTTTTTTTTTAATTCTCTATTCTCTCTCTCTCTAAACTCCGGCGAAGAGGGTTTCCCACATGCTGAAATACTCCGAGAACTGTCGGAACAAAACCATAACAAAGAAACAACTCAATATAATATATAACAACCGACTATTTACAAATTACTGCAAAGCAATGCAAACAATTTGTAATGTCTTGTAAACTTCTTCCTAACTTTTGCAAACAAAATTAATCTTAATAGAACACTAATTAAAAATAAATTAGAATCAATTGATATTATTTTCGAATAAACTATCATGAATAACTCATAATTATCATTCATAACTCTTAATCTATTGTTCAATGAAAATAAACCTTTTGAAACCCTAGCATATATTAATCTTATAGAACAAAAATTAAAGCAAAATTACCCAGGAAATCATGAATAACTCATAATTAGCAAGTCATGAAGTCAGATTATACCTTGAAATAGTTTCAGATTCTCCTTCCATTGAAAGTATATAAACCTTTTGAAACCTTAGAAAATTATGAAAGGGGGTTACAACTTACTCTTTCTCTCTCTAGAATTCTTCACCAAAAACTAAATCAAAACCATCAACAACTAAAGAGATTCAATCTCAAAAACCTAAAATAGATTGATAATCAAGAAAGACAAATCTACCCCTACCGACACTTGAGAGAGAGTTGAGTCTTTTACGACGACCCCACTACAGACATGCAAGAGTAACACGAAAATCGTCCAGGTACGACAAGCAAACTTTACAACTATTTCGCTTTAATTTCTTTTTATAATAAGGCCGCTAGGCTATGATGTAGCGCTAGAGCTGCAATATCTATCAGTAAATAATGCTTTTCCAAAACAAAGTATTATGCAAGGAGAAGTCTTATTCTAAACTAGTCGTGCTCAAGCCGACGAAACATCCCTGGTAGACCAAACCACGACCAGAGGCCTAAGGATATGTCATATTCTAAACTAGTCGTGCTCAAGCCGATGAAACAACCATGGTAGTCCAAGCCACGACTAGTAGTCAAGGAGAAGTCCTAGTTTAAACTAGTCGTGCTCAAGCCAACTAAACCAACCCTGATAGCGAAAGCTGCGACCAGGGGCCAAGGAGAAGTCCTAGTCGAAACTAACTTTGCTCAGGCAAGTAAATCAGCCATGGTAGCGAAAGCCACGATCAGGGGCCAGGGGGAACCCTAGATAAACTTCACATGAGAAATCAAAATATTGAAGGAACCATCAACAAATATACAGGGCTAACTTGGGTTTTATTCCACATAGGGAATTAGTAAGTTAGGTCATACACAATTAAAATAGGACTAACTGTGAATTTTACGCGCAAGAGAAGGCATGCGAAGCTAAGAATAGTAAGTTAGGATGATTGCATTAGTAAGCTTAGGATTGTACTAACAATAACAAGTTTCTTCTATTAGTGCCCTTATGTGCTTGCAGAAAAAGAAGGAAGAACGACAATCAATTCAAAATAGAGTTCATTCAGAAAAATGGGCACAACACAGAAAACAACAAAATAAGAGACAAAAGTTAAAAACAATAGGCACTCAGAAAAGTCAGTCCCTTTTCGGGGGAAGAAGGTTCCTGGGGACCACGAGAACGACGTGGATGAACAAAGAAAGTAGAACCTTCATCGAATTGAGGTGTTATAGGACGTTTTCTTTGTTATGAATCTGAAAACAATTTTCAGAATCTTAGGGATCAAAGGAAAGTTTAAAAACAATTTTCTATAGCCATACACGTTACATTAAAGAAGAAGCAAAATTTTTAAAACTTGTTATCAAAGCAAAACCGTTTTGCAAAATTATCCAATGAAAACCGTCCCTCTTTGAATAATTGAATTCCAAAAATCCATTTCTTCGAGGTTAAGCGGACTAGGATCCTGCTCTCAAGCCCGTTGTCTTGGGTGAGTAAACTCCTCTATCAATTTTATCTTAATAACACCGATAAGCAATACATTGTCAAATATTTTATGAACTCTTCATTTTTTTTTCTAAAGTAACTAATCTATTATGTCATAAGAAATTCCAACTGTTAAATCGAAAAACTACCAAACACGAGTAGTTGTATCTTTGCAGCGAAACTCATGGAAGAAAATCTATAAAGATGCTCTGTCAATTTTACTAAATCTTTCAAGAGCAAACTGAGATTGGATATTCTTGTTCAAGCAGTTAATCAACGAATATAGGCAAGTAGGATATTAGGTGACTAGATAATATTTCTAGTTATTGGTGTTGACTACAACTTGGGTCGCTAAGAGGGTCATTAAGGAACGCCTTTCTTTCAGCGACGACGAGTTGGATGACGAGGTTGTTGATTCAATGGTTCAAGTGGATGAGAGGTGGTTCTCTCTCTCTATTATTGTTTATACTGTATTTTTTTTGTTTTTCTTCTGTTGCAAGTACTATATCTTTGCTACGTGTATCAATTATTCGAGTACTTAATCTTCTTTTTTTAAGCAGTATTTTATCTTTGTTATGTGTATGAGTTATTAAAAATTGAGGATCAAGTTAAAATAACCAAATAGGTTAATAACTGTTTTAAAGGCACCCTCTGTTAGCATTAAAGACACTCTCTATTAGTATCGAAGTCTAGGGTTGGGAAAAAAGTCTACGAACCCGAAACCCGTCATGGGTACCCGAGTCCCTTAGAGCCTGTGGTTACCGAAACCCGAAGACGGGTTTAGCCCTACCGACCCGAAGAAATCAACGGGTCCGGTACGGGTTTTGAAGTGCTACCCGGCATCCCGCCCGCCCCGCTCGATATTCTTAACTCGACATAACCCGCTTAATAATGTCATCCATTTATACGAAATACATATGCACATTATATGTATGCTTGCTTGTATATATTTATGTATGCATGTATAATATATAGATATATTTTTAAAGTGTTTGTAGTGTATCATATAGATATATATATATAAATATATTGTTGTCCAATTGCGGAGTGCCCTTAACACAACATTTTTAAGAGAAACTTAATTAAATTTTAGTTTCGATAGAAATTTTGGTACCATCGAAATAGAAATATTTTGGTCATTTCGGCCGACTATTTTGACACTTTGGTGAAAACCCGGTACTCGACCACCTGATTCCCGAGAAACCCGAAAAATTTGACGGATTTGGACGGGTTTTGGACACTAGGATTTTTTAAATAACCCGCCCGATTAAACCCGAAAGCCCGAATGGACAGAGAGTTTCAAAGCCCGACCGCCCCGACTCGATGAATGTCATGAACCCGACCGGCCCGACCCGGACCGGTTCCCACCCCTAGGGTGTGTTTGATTACGAGTTTCCCGGGGAAAATAGAAACATTTTCCCTAAAATTTCAGATTTTCACGTGTTTGTTAGGATTTTTAGGGAATCATAAATTTTCACTCACGTGACCAAAATTTTCTAATTTTCCATGAAATAAGGGAAAGTTTTGACCCACCTCCCCCCTAAGAATCTCTTTCCCACCGACCCTCTCTTCCACCTTACCATACTTCTCTCAACAACTTTGACCCACCAAATCTTCATCTACTACTAAACACCTTCTGTTAGTCGAAATTTTCAAGACATCTTCTTCAACCGAAGTTTGGAAAAAAATCGCCAGAGATTGCTTAGATGCTCTTGCAATAATTCTATTCAGGATATCTTTAGGAAGTTGTATCTAGGTCTAGATTAATTTTCACTTTGTGATTGAATAAAAGATGAACATTTATCTCACAATTTCTTGTAACCATCCTTGTTAAATAAAAACCAAATTCAGTGGTATGATTCCAAGGACTGTATTTATTTATGGGAGAAATATTCAAAGTCATAAAATTTTATTTCATTGATTTGGTTTATTCACATTTTTGTATTTCATTGACTTGGTAGTTTTTTCTGGAGTCATAAAATATAATTTACTATGAAAATCTTCAGTTAGATACAAATGATGTAACAGTTTGAATCATTGTTGACAAACTGTTCGATGAAATGTTCACAAGAGAACTACTCTATATCCCTGTTTTCTAACTTATTCCGTATTCTGATTATTCATCTTGATCCCATTAGTTTCGCTCATATTAAGTATCCTCATTGTTCATCTTGATCACCATTAGTGGCTCATTTTATTTCATGGATTTTGTTTTTCCTATCACTTTATTTATGGGTTATCTCTTAATTCTTGTCTTTTGTTCATAGCTAGATCCAATTAACACTTTCTTAAAAGCAAATTCTGTATATGGGTTATTCTTAGTTATCATTTTGTTTTCTTAATATCATTCTTAGTTTTCTCATTTTTGGTTTCATCAATTTCATGTTTATTATTCATGAAATCTAAATTTTCAGCTTTGAGATTTTGAATACAACAATACGATAGACATTTGGTTACTTTTACGTGCTTGTTATTTTGTTGTGGTTTGGATGTTTTGAGATATGATAAGATGAAGATGTAGTGATTGAATATGTTTTTGATCCAAATTGAAGTCCGTGATTAACTCGAAACGAATCATCTTATGCCTCCCAATGGGGTTAGTTCAAGGTGTAGGTTATTGGAGTTTGGTGTTAGGACTGCATTGAAAGAGGATAATAACTTAATTATGAGAGGAATGAGAATGATGGTGAACAACTTTATTTTTCGATGGTGAACCAAAAAATAGAAAACTTGAAAAATGTTTCAAAAGTATTATTTTCTAAATGAGTTTCTTTTCCTTTTCCTAACTTGTAATCAAACACAACCTAAGAAGTCCCCCCTTTTCCAGTACAAATTTCCAGTTCCTCCAACATATATATAAGAGGGCTTCTAAAACTTTCTTTTCAGGAAACGCAGAAAAAATAGGGGTAAAGCACGACATCTCCTCTTTGTTCCGATTTCCTTACAACGGTCTGATAATTTGAAAGAAAGTCAGATAGACTACAAACAGGAGTAATAAATCAGAAGGTTTGTTTGTTTCGTTGCTTTCTTGGATAGGGTTTCTTTTCCGGTAGAAGTGGCGGAACTAGCAAGAAGACCAATCCATCTGTTCAGGGCCGTGCCTGAGAATCTGGGGGCCCAGTGCCAAATTTTTTAGTTGGTCCCCCTTGTATAAGCAAACGTAAAATCTATATTTTTTTACGCATTCGGTTGCTTTTGTGTATGTCAAGGTTGTGGCTAACTTTTTCATCTCACACATTAAATTATAGTATAGTTATGAATGATAATGAGAGTTCGGATTGAGATTCATATGATAGAAAGAATGGGAAATTTTAGAGAGGAGAAAAAAATAAGGATTAAAAAGAAAGTTATGTGTCAAAGAACAAATTGCGTTGCGATAAAAATTATTGAAATATCATGTCGCAAGAGAGACTGAGAGAAAGGAGATTTGTGATAGTTAGAGAATAGTTTTGTTGTCCTTATTGGCTTTGGGATGAAAATACTACATATTATACCATTTTTTTTTGTTGACATGTATATTATACCACTTGAATCATTGACCATTAACGTTTCAATGTGACCTCTTCCAAAAAAATTAAGAGAAAGTGCTACCGATAGCACTCGAACCCAAGACCTCTAGCCCAAGAGATGAATGGTGCACCAGCTGAGCTACTTCTCAACTCATGCTAATCCTATAAGCTTCCCGATTTAATAGGGTTAATAAATGCCCAATAACTTGAAAGTGGCCTTTTGTGGTGGGGGGCCCTGTGCGGGCGCACGGCCCGCACCCCCCACTGCACGGCCCTGCATCTGTTCACGAACTATAGAAGTAGAGAGAGAAAGAGCCGTGAATGCAAACTACATCCGACTATTCGAGAGGGGGAAATCGAACCTAGGGCTTGAGCTAATCCAAAGGTAAAAAAGATCTTTACTCTTCATCATTTTAATTTTTAGGGTTACTTGAACTCTTTGAAAATCCATTTCTAGGTCAGAAATAAATTTGATTTTGGGGAATAAGTTGATTAGTAAAGTTAGGAATAATTTAGTTACTTGTTATTGAATTATTGATGTTACTTATTAGAGCCTAGAGGTAATTAGGTGATTTTGTTCTTCAATCTTTAAATTTTGTGATTTCTGAATAGTTATTTAGAGAAAAATTAATACTGATTATTTTAGGCTCTTCTTCATCTTCTTGAAAACTTTGTTTTGGTTTTCACTTTTCAGGAGCATTAATTATATATATATATATATATGTTTAAGGGAGATTTGGGATTTCACTTTGTTATGTAATGAGTTCAATAAGAAAGTTCTTGTACAGGTTCTTACTTATTTGTTGGATACTGATATATCTCTTACGGGTCTCAATCGGATATTTTCTCTTGGACTTAGGAATGATCCTCTGGCTTTTTCCAGCTTAAGGTGGTCTCGAGTATGCAAGTATCTAAGAGCCGGAGCCGATAAACTTGAACTGATATTCATTCAGATTTCTGAATTTCACTTCCCGACAGAATCAAATTAATTTGGTAAGCATGTTCATAGTAAATCACTTACTTCATTGATCGTATGCGCAGTAATAGTTTGTAATTTTCGATTAATCTCGCAATATCTCTATTAGATTTTGCATCATGGACTCTCTAGTCTCTATGTTTGCGCTTTCCCTTTCACTGATAAGTGGCCAAGGACAAATTTACATATTAATGGTTCTATTTTCCGAAAACACAACTCTTTTCGTAAATTTCAGATGGTAAGCTTTCGCTGACCGAGATTCTGTTCCTTCTCAACATGATTTTCTTAACACCAATTTGCTTTTTTGCCTATCATCAATCAGAACACATTTTCAGGTACCTGGATTTGGCTGGAAAAAGGGTTCTAAGCTTTACATCTTCAACGGCGTTGCCTTGTTCCTCGGTTGGCTGGTAAATAACCAACCTTAGACAACATTCACCAGATCCAATATATACTCAGTAGATTACACATTCTATCTTCATTTTATCAATTCATGCCCATATGTATTCTATGAGATATTTGTACAGTGTTTTCTATCCAAAAAATGGAATTCGAATATCTCCAATAATCATTTGAAGAATTGCTAATTGTTGACCTTTTCTTGACATGATTTTTATGTTTGCAATTTTGTGACTCAGGTTGCAAGGGTTCTTTGGTTTATCTTCATCTGCACTCACATGTTTTTCCAGTATTGTATAGATAAATTCTTGGTATATGATATATTGCGAAATGTTTGTTTTGATAGGTAGTCTTTTGGACAAAGTAACATATATAATTGCAACGGACGAACTTCGCATTCTTAATAGGTATGCTCTTACTTTTCATATATGGTTTGTGGCAATAATGTTGCAACATTGTACTTTGACACAAAAAAGTGCCTTTACATCTTACTTTCGGCGATTATATATTTACTGTAAGAAGAATTTAGTTATATAAAAATTAGGCTAGTCCTGTATAGTTTCAAATCCTGGCTCCACCCATCAACTGCTCCCCTAGGGTTTGATCTAGTAACAAGATAGGCTTGATTATATCAAAAGTAGATCGAGATCAGTATAACATAAATGTTTCGATCCGAGATTCTTGAAAGAGGACTTTTATCGCTGGAAGTAATAAGAAATTGAAGAAGAACGATATGGAAAGTTTAGCGAAAGTTTGTTTCTCTTCAATCACCATAATCGTCAAGTAAATTCCGATAGTGTTTTGATCAAACAATTGTATGTTCTGATATTTAACTTCTTCCTGACATGGTTGGTTTATTAAATTAGTGTTTTGATCAAACAATGGTATGTTCTGATATTTAACTTCTTCCTGACATGGTTGGTTTATTAAATTAGGGCAAAGTAAGATGTCAGATACATTTCTTTCGTCAATAAATATTCTTGAATATATGCGAACTGCAAAGTGCTTTTTTTGAATCGATTACTTTGTTTCTCTTCCTTTGTTTCACAAATCATAATCGACTCATTTCTTGACAAACCTGTTCAATTCTTGAATCTCAGGTTTTTTCTTTGATTCGATTTACTAAATTGCATAAAAACCTAAACATTGGCCGTCATACTTTCTTTTACTTGAAACAAGATTTTCGAATTGATTTTCTTGATAGTCTTGATTATCACTTTTGTACACAAAGCTGTTGATGCCTCCTTTCTTTGTGACTAATTAAGCGTGGCTATCATCACTTGAAGACATGTTGCGTTATTGGCCTATCACCTACTTGTTATATCATTTTATTATAGAAGTTTTCGATATTACCTTATGCAAGTACTTATATTTTATTTGTCCACCAATAACTGAGGGAACGACTCTACAATCCTAGGTACTGATGTCTAGGAGAGTACAATTATTGAAACCAGTAATTGATATTTTTCTTATTTACGCTATTGCACCTGCTTCATAATAGTGAAAAGGATTGTACATTTATTGTTAGTGATGCTTAAGAAAGAAACTTTAATGTGGTATATAGTATAATGTTTCATCAATGTTCGAGGAAGAATTATACATTTGTTGTTTATGATGCATAAGATTTCAAATTTTAATGTGATGTACCACATTGTTCCATCAACATTTCGGGAAGGATTATACTTTTGTCGGTTGTGATGCCTCAGAAATGGAACTGTAATGTGGTATACCACATTGTTCCATTAATATTTTCGGGAATGATTACATATTTATTGGTTGTGATGCCTATAATGGAACTTTAATGTGGTATATCACATTGTTCCATTAATATTTCAATAAGGATTATACATTTGGCGGCTGTGTTGCCTGAGAAATGGAACTTTAATGTGTATACCACATTGTTCCATCAATATTTTCGGAAAGGATTTTATGTTTGTCGGTTGTGATGCCTAAGAATCGGAACTTCGATGTGGTATACCACATTGTTCCATCAATATTTTTGGGAAGGATTTTACGTTTGTCGGTTGTGATGCCTAATAAATGGAACTTCAATGTGGTATACCGCATTATTCCATCAATATTTCCGGGAAGGATTTTACATTTGTCGGTTGTGATGCCTAAGAAATGGAACTTTAATGTGGTATACCACATTGTTCCATCAATATTCAAGGGAAGTACTATATATTTGTTAGCTGTGATGCCTAAGAAATGGAATTTTAATGTTGTATACCACATTGTTCCATTAATATTTTCGAGAAGGATTACACATTTGTCGGTTGTGATGTCTAAGAAATGGAACTTTAATGTGATTTACCACATTGTGCCATCAATATTTCGGGAAGGATTATACATTTTATCAGTTGTGATGCCTACAAAATAGAACTTTAATGTGGTATACCACATTGTTGTATCAATATTTCGGGAAAGATTATACATTTGTCGACTGTGATGCCTAAGAGATAAAACTTTAATATGGTATACCACGTTGTTCCCTCAATATTCGAGGGAAGGAATATACATCAATTTCTCGTTTGTGATGCCTAAGCAATAGAAAATTAATGTGGTATACCACATTGTTCCATCAATATTCTAGGGAAGGACTATACATTTATCGGTTGTGATGCTTAAGAATGGAACTTTAATGTGGTATACCACAATGTTCCATCAATATTTTGGGGAAGGATAATACGTTTGTCGGTTATGATGCTCGAAAAAATGGAGCGTTAATGTGGTATACCATATGTTTCCATCAATATTCGAGGGAAGGATGTCTGTAGTGATGCTTGAGAAATGGAACTTTAATGCGTTATACCATATATTTCCATCAATAATCAAGGGAAGGTCTATACGTTTGTCGGTTGTCATGCCTAAGAAATGGAACTTTAACGTGGTATTCCACATTGTTCCATCAATTTCGAGGGAAGAATTATATTAGTGTCGGCTATAATAAGAAATAGAACTTTAATCTCTTATACCGTATATTTCCATCAATAATCGAGGGAGGTACTATATATTAGTCGACAGTGATGCTCAAGAAATAAAACTTTAATGTGGTATACCATATTGTTTCATCAAAAATAGGGGAAGGATTACAAATCTGCCTGTAGTGATGCTTTAGAAATGAAATTTTAATTTGGTTTAACATATTGTTTTATCAATAATCGAGGGAAGGATTGTACATTTGTGGGTAGTGATGCTTAAGAAATGCAACTCTAATGTGGTATACTGTATTGTTCCACCAATAATCAAGGGGAAAATTATGCGTCTGTTGATAGTTATGCTTAAGAAACAAAACTTTAATAACGTGAGAAGGATTATACATTTGTTGGTGATGTGAGAAGGATTATACATTTGTGGGTAGTGATGCTTAAGAAATGAAGTATCAATAACCGATATACAATATTGTTCCATCAATAACCGAGGGAAGGATTAGAAATTTTTCAATAGTGATGATTAGGAAATAGACCTTTAATAACTGAGGGAAGGATCATACATCTTTGGGTTGTGATGCTTAAGAAATAGAACTTTAACGTGCTATACATGTTACTTATTTAATCATTGATACGTTTCTATTATATTCAATCTAACTTTCAAAAAAAAAAAATACGGTAACAAATATAATGGTGGTTTAAGCGTTGTACGATTTTGCCCACAGAATTGAACTATATTATAATACTGTAGTTTTCATTTCTTGTTGCTTGATTTCTACCTTTTTGGTTTGCTGATGCATACGGATACGAACATGAACAATATTTTAGGACATGATAAGGAGATTAAGAGATATGTTACTGAATAACTATCAGGATTACAAGGTTTGTACATTAGCATCTGGGTTTGTCCCTTGTGTTACCAAATGCCAAAACAAGCGATAAAATCCTAATATTTTCTTGCCTATTGACCAAACGATTGTGATGCAGAATCTTCCATTATATTGCCTTAATTGAGTCAGGTAGTCTTTCCAGTATAATTTAATTCTTGTAATGTATGTTATCAGTAGCATATTAGTATGCATATGTCATCTCACAAATGACTAAACAGTAACGCCTGAGAGGATGAGGAAAGATCTTATTCAAACTACATTGACATATTCATTAGAAAAGAAGTTCTCAGAGGATGGTAAAAATTGCTCCAAAACCTTTGATAAGAGCTTTGAAGTTTAAAGTACTGCTTGTGTTCTTGGGTTCTTTTTTGTTTGTTTGTTTTAGGGAAGAGCTTGGATCACCAAAGCTGCTAGATGTCGATCTTCAGTGTGGAAAGTCAGCGAAAACGCCCCGGTGAGCTCTCTCTCTCTCTCTCTCCTCCACTCTCTTGGCTTTTGATTGTCATTTAGATCATGTTTGGGGCGCAAAAAATGAAATCTACTCTAGTGATCTGGAGTTCTGGACTTAACGGCAGCAATTCAAAGTTTGAAACATAACTCATATATTAACATATATATATATATATATATATATATATATATATATATAATATATATATATATAATAATTCCTTTTATTCGTAGGCTATAAAGTCTACTCTAATGAGCTAGATTAAACTCCTACAATTCAACGTTCGAAACAGAACGACGAATTCGAAAATTTAGCTTGGGATTGTTTGAGACTGCTCCCAAGTCTGGACCGACCTTGAGTTACTCGCTTGTAGCAGTCGATCCCAAGTACCAACTACTGAACTACCAACTCTTAGATTATTTTTAATCTAAATGACATATTTGTGGATCATCATTACGGCTCATAGATGTATGTTGTGTCAAGGAGACCATGCCGTGGAGGTTGGTCAATGGTTCTTAGTCCATCACATATTCTAGAAATGTAAAAAACTGGAGAGGTGGGTCTTTCATCATCCTAATGGATTTTTTTGTCGCTAAGTCAGTTTGATTGGGAAAAAGAATAAACTGAATTTATAATTGTTCAATAAATTCAGTTAGTACCTGATTCTTTATATAGGAGCTTCGCTAGCTGATGTTTTAAACTTATTACAATATGTCTTCTGGGAGGCGCTGAATCAACATTCTTAAAGGCTGGGAATTCAACTTATTAGTTTAAAAAATTAGCTCTCTCATTTAGTATGGAACGTATTAAACTATAAAAAATTTAATGGATAACCAAATAATTATCTGTTTTTAGAGTAAGACCATGGCCTCGAAATCAATTTCGGATCTGTTCTTAGAGACAGGTAATGATCTATTGAGATTAACAATATGTTACATTACAATAGCTGGCTCCTTATACTGGGACTACCCTAACCAAATATTTTTACTGTAAACGACATGCTTCAAGCATTTGTGGTAATTCATCCAAACAAGCACAAGCTTATTGCCAGTGGTCTCTCTAGTTACAGGTC
>BEHA01050193.1:3863114-3886837 GCA_002897215.1 Eschscholzia californica subsp. californica
TTATGATTAGGAAATAGACCTTTAATAACTGAGGGAAGGATCATACATCTTTGGGTTGTGATGCTTAAGAAATAGAACTTTAACGTGCTATACATGTTACTTATTTAATCATTGATACGGTAAGAAATATAATGGTGGTTTAAGCGTTGTACGATTTTGCCCACGGAATTGAACTATATTATAATACTGTAGTTTTCAGTTCTTGTTGCTTGATTTCATACCTTTTTGGTTTGCTGATGCATACGAATACGAACATGAACAATATTTTAGGACATGATAAGGAGATTAAGAGATATGTTACTGAATAACTATCAGGATTACACGGTTTGTACATTAGCATCTGGGTTTGTCCCTTTTGTTACCAAATGCCAAAACAAGCGTCAAGCGATAAAATCCTAATATTTTCTTGCCTATTGACCAATCGGATTGTGATGCAGAATCTTCCATTATATTGCCTTAATTGAGTCAGGTAGTCTTTCCAGTATAATTTAATTCTTGTAATGTATGTTATCAGTAGCATATTAGTATGCATATGTCATCTCACAAATGACTAAACAGTAACGCTTGAGAGGATGAGGAAAGACCTTATTCAAACTACATTGACAGATTCATTAGAAAAAGAAGTTCTCAGAGGATGGTAAAAATTGCTCCAAAACCTTTGATAAGAGCTTTGAAGTTTAAAGTACTGCTTGTGTTCTTGGGTTCTTTTTTGTTTATTTGTTTTAGGGAAGAGCTTGGATCACCAAAGCTGCTAGATGTCGATCTTCAGTGTGGGAAGTCAGGAAAAACGCCCCGGTGAGCTCTCTCTCCTCCACTCTCTTGGCTTTTGATTGTCATTTAGATCATGTTTGGGGCGCAAGAATGAAATCTACTCTAGTGATCTGGAGTTCTGGACTTAACAGCAGCAATTCAAGGTTTGAAACATAACTCATATATTAACATATAGTCATATATATATATATATAATAGTTCCTTTTATTCGTAGGCTATAAAGTCTACTCTAAGTCTCTAATGATGCCTAAGAATTGAACTTCGATGTGGTATACCACATTGTTCCATCAATATTTTTGGGAAGGATTTTACGTTTGTCGGTTGTGATGCCTAAGAAATGGAACTTTAATGTGGTATACCACATTGTCCATCAATATTTTCGGGAAGGATTTAACATTTGTCGGTTGTGATGCCTAAGAAATGAAACTTAATGTGGTATACCACATTGTTTTATTTATACTTTGCGGAGGGATTATACATTTGTCGGTTGTGATGCCTAAGAAATGAAACTTTAATGTGGTACACCACTCTGTTCCATCATTATACATTTGTCGCCTTGTTAGTTGTGATGCCTGAGAAATGGAACTTTAATGTGATATACCACATTGTTCCATCATTATTTTCGGGAAGGATTTTATATTTGTCGGTCGTGATGCCTAAGAAATGAAACTTCAATGTGGTATGCTACATCGTTTCATGAAGCCTTTCGGGAAGGATTATACGTTTCAGCGGCTGTGATGCCTCAGAAATGGAACTTTAATGTGGTACACCACTTTTTTCCATCAATATTTTTGGAAAGGATTATACATTTATCGGTTGTAATGCCTAAGATATGGAACTTGAATGTCGTATGCCACATTGTTCCACAATATCTTTTGGGAAGGATTATACATTTGTCTGTTGTGATGCCCAAAAAATGAAGTTTTAATTCGGTATACCACATTGTTCCATCTATATTTTCGAGAAAGATTATACATTTGTCGGCTGTGATGCTATTTTAATGTGGTGTTCCATCAAAATTTTCAGGAAGGATTATACATTTGTCAGTTGTGATGTTTGAGAACTAAAATTTTAATGTAGTATACCATATATTTCCATCAATTATCGAGGGAAGGATTATACATACGTAGGTTATGATGCCTAAGAAATGGAACTTTAATGTGGTATACCACATTGTTCCATCAATATTTGAGGAAGGATAATACTTTTTTCGGTTGTAATGCTCGAGAAATAGAACGTTAATGTGGTATACCATATATTTCCATCAATGTTCGAGGGAAGGATGTTGGTTGTAATGCTTGAGAAATGAAATTTTAATGTGTTATTCCATATATTTCCATCAATAATCAAGGGAAGGATTATACATTTGTCAGTTGTGATGCTTAAGAAATGGAACTTTGATGTGGTATGCCACATTGTTGAATCAATTTTGACGGAACGATTATACAGTTGTTGGCTATAATAAGAATTGGAACTTTAATATGGTATACCATATATTTCTATCTTTTTTTTTTGAAAATTTGAATTAATATTAAAGAAACGAAAGACTATACAAAGGGATAGCAAGTGGACCGCCATATATTTCTATCAATAATCGAGGGAAGTATTATACATTTGTTAGCAGTGATGTTTAAGAAATATAACTCTAATGTGGTAACCATATTGTTCCATCAATAATCAAGGGAAAATTATGCATCTGTTGGTAGTAATGCTTAAGAAACAATACTTTAATAACGTGAGAAGGATTATCCATTTGTGGGTAGTGATGCTTAAGAAATGAAGTATTCATAACCGAGGGAAAGATTTTAAATCTGTGTTAATATGCTTAAGAGTGAAACTTTGATGTGGTATACAATACTGTTCTATCAATAACCGAGGGAAGGATTAGAAATTTGTTGATAGTGATGCTTAAGAAATAGACCTTTAATAACTGATGGAAGGATCATACATCTTTTGTTTGTGATGCTTAAGAAATAGAGCTTTAACATGCTATACATGTTTACTTGTTTAATTTAATAATTGATACGCTAACAAATATAGTGGTGGTTTAAACGGTGCACGATTTTGCATATTGAATTCAACTATATTATAATACAATAGTTTTTAGTTCTTGTTGCTTGATTTCTACCTTTTCGGTTTGCTGACGCATACGGATACGAGCATGAACAATATTTTACGATAGGATTAGGAGACTAAGAGATATGTTACTGAACAACCACTGGCATTACACAGTTTGTACATTAGCATCTATGTTTATCCCTTGTGTTACCAAATGCCAAAACAAGCGAGAATATCCCATCATTTTTTCGGCTATTGACCCATCGGATTGTGATGCTGCATCTTTCATTATGTTGCCTTAGTTGAGCTTGGTGGCAGCTAATCAGGGGTTGAAAGGTAGTTTTCCAGTATAACTTGGTTCTTGTAATGTATGTTATCAGTAGCATATTCGTTTTGCATACGTTATAGTAACGCCTGGGAGGATGAGGAAAGATCATATTCAGACTATATTGGCATATTCATTAGACAAAGAAGTTACCAGAAGATGGTAACAATTGCTAACAAAACCTTCGGTAAGATTATATTCAGACTATATGTTGTGTCAACGGAACCATGACATGGAGGTTGGTCAATGATCTTAGTCCATCAGATATTCTAGAAACGTATAATCATGGGAATGTTGGTCATTCATCATCCTAATGGATTTTCTTTTCTGTCGCTAAGTCCGTTTCATTCAGAAAAAGAATAAACTGAATTTGTAATTGTTCAATAATAGCAGCTCCTCCTTTTGAAGAAAATATGTTGCCTTGTAGTACCTGATTCTTTATACAAGAGCTCCGCTGGATGATATTTTATTTGCGACGAACAAACTTATTGCATTATATCTTCTGGGAGGCGCTGAATCAACATTATGTCTTCTCCCCTTCAGTAAAAAACATATAAAACTATAAAAAGTTTAATGAATAACCAAATTATTGTCTGTTGTTAGAGTAAAATCATGGCCTCGAATTAGTTTTGGATCTAGGAATGTAAATTGATACCTCTAATAGGTAAGCAAATAAATTTTTGTTTTGATGACGAGAAAATCATGCATTCTGACCTTGTGTTTATCTTCTCTCTTGATGTTGATTGACAAAAGATAGCTCAGCAGAAAAAAGGTTAGTTAATTTGGCCAGATTGCTTGTTTTACGTTACAACTTGAGCATACTTCTATGGTTTTTGATTGACTTATCCTTAATACTCTTAATATAGACAATGAAACAAAATGTGATGGTGTATTTGTAGTTATTAATCGGTTAATGGCTTAATCAGGAGTAAGCAACTTAGTCTGCATATAAAAGTTCAAGAGAATTGATAAGGCTGCAAATATGCCAGTACTAGAATCAGTTTGTTTTTAGCTTTCGTAGATGAAAATTCTAATAAAATCTAAGAATTCATCTTGCATTTGACAACGAGAGTTGTAGAGCTTTTGCATGGCCAGAAAGGTGAGGCTTCATGTGCAGGTAATTTTGGGTATGTTTGTCATAGCTTGAGTGCATTTCATGTTAAAAATAAAGGGCATGTTATATCTTCAGATATCTACTCTCGACCCTCCATTAGGACGTTTGCATCATAAATTCAGAAATTGGGATTGAAATTATTTTGTCACTTTGTTTCGTAAAGAGAAGAACAAACTGGTCGAGATGGGTAGCAAGGAATGAAACTTCCCGAAATTTCACCGAAATTTCCCGAAACGTTTCCTAAAATGAGATTAGGTGCACGAAATAACACTAACAACTATTTCCTGCATAGTTTCCACCGACATGATCGAAATTTCCACCGAAGTTGTTGGAAATATCGAAATTTCCACCGACATGATGGAAATTCGGACCGACATAGTAGAAATCTAGCAAAAAAAACTGGATAAACTAATACTAGAAACATATCACTTCCTTCGTCTTTTTCATCTTCATTTCTCTTAGATCTCTCTTAATTTTTATATTATGTTTTCTATGATTTCAAATCTATTTGAATGATTTACTCCTTGACTTAACTGCCTAAATTGATTTTATCTTAGTAACACCCCTGATATAACTGTGTAATTGACGATACCTTCCCAAACTAACATAGTTTGTTAACTATTGTCGGTAAGAATGTTACCGTTTGAGTGTTATAGCCAAAAAGTTATTCAATGTATCCCGGAAGTAATTGTGTAATTGTTAATGCTCCTGTAAACTAATAGAAAATGTTAAACATTATTTTTATGCTTCATTATGGTTTAATAATCTTGTCATACATAATTGCATCATATTTCTATCATTTCTGTAGATTTGTAAGATTTCCACACTGACCGAAACATTTCTACGCAACGTTTCCACTTTTGGACCGACCGAAATTTCCACCGAAACCGAAATTTCATTCCTTGATGGGTAGTAATCTACTAAAATCGTGAATAGATCAATTACAGTAGCCTTAACTTTAGACAATGTCCAATATGTTGCATTATAATACTTAGATCCTTATACAAGGATGACTCAAACTAATATATTTTTACTGTTGATGTTAACTTCAATCATTGTGGATGATCTCCTCAAACAAGCACAAGTTGCTCGCATAATGTGTCTTTTGTTACAGAGACCCTTATGTCACGAAGGTTATCAGGTATCTTCATTCGTTTTCACGAGCTGCTAAATTATGTTAATCCAAACCTGGGAGTTCACTTATTGCTTTTTACAGAGCAATTCTCTTCTATAGTAGAAAATGTACTTGACTACAAAAGGTTCCGTAGGCAACCACTTTACGGTTAATTTTATTCTTACACATAAAATTGTTTCGATGGCAAGAAATAACCATGCACTTTGGTCTTGTGATTGTCTTGTTTGTTGATGTGAAGAAAAAACAGTGATAAAGAAATAAGGTCCGTTAGTTTTGTCTGAATTGCTTAATTTTTGTTACAATTTTACTTTGTATAACCCTGTACCTCTTTATACGTATGTAAACTAGATTCTTTTCATTAGGATTTGAAATTTAAGGGGTCACAATCCGTTTGTTCGGGTCTAGTGGTGGGTCTCGGACGTCGAAAGCTTTATCTCGGCTTAGGTGTAAAAGTTCACCTAAGTTGTAGTCTACTTGCAGTTATTCATTAGTTAACTACTTCAACCGGAGTTGGAAATTTCATTATTAATTTGCACTTGAAAGATTTGGGAGAATTCTTATGACATCATTGTAGATTTTCTTCTCGCCTATTTCTGCAAAGTTTCAAGTATTCGGATCTGTTTGTTTTTAAAATTTGGATTTCGGAAAACAGGGGGCCAAAATGGAAGCTGGTCACAAAGTAGGGGATCAAAAAGGAAATAACTAAAAAATAGTCACCATTTTTTCCATAAAATTCTCTGGCTGTGTCTCTTTTAACCATGGGATGTTCTTTAATATTTAGTTTTTTAATTCGTGAGATTGTATGAAACCGTCAGGAAATTTATAGAAAGAGATTGCAAGCTTCCTCTTCTTATCAAGGTTTAAGCTATATATGCTAAGGGTAGTTGGTTGAATTATGATAAGTTTCCATTATAGATTAGTAAAGTATGGGAGTTAGAACTGAGAGGTAATATGATTTATAATAGGAAGAATAAACTGACTCATTATACTGATCGATACTGTGTATAGTTCGATTATAGTTGCTCTTATTGTTGAGGAGTGTTCGTATTTTGCAATACAATACCTGGATCTGAACAGTGCTAGCTGAATATTTATTCACTAACATACTTCAATCATTTATAGTCGTCCCTTAAGACCAACTCAAGTCAAATATCTCTTCTGCTATGGAGACGCCTACGATTCGCAGGTATTTGCTGTCACATATTTCAGAAGTAACCAGTAAATCAAGTTCCTCCAGAAGCAGGACTTCAGTTTATTGATAACTTTTATATGGTTTTATTGTTCTTGAGTGGTTTGAGAGTGGGATTAAGACCCTTGAAATGTAGGCGGATTTTTCTTAAGAAAAAAGCTGCTTTGACGGCAAGAGATAATCGAAACAAGGTTAGTTAATTTTGTTTGATTGCTTGATTTATTTCACAATTTTTTACTTTCTCTTGGTCGCGAATACACCTTCTGATCATGGGTAAAAAAAACACTTTTTTTAAGAGTTGAAGAGACTTCCAGGTCAGACCTGTAAAATCCATATTGATTAATCGAATGTGTAGTACACATTTCAGTAGACTGTCTTAAAGAGGTGTTAATTACTTACAATATTTGTTTTCAAACGCGACATAGTGTTTGAGGCTATGGTTTTGCAGGTTAGCTAGTGAAACCTTATTGTTGTAGTGTATATGAAGTATGCCCTTGTTTGACAGTGACAGAATGACATCAGAATCAGATTTGGACTTCGAGATGTAAATTGATTTCTCTAAGAGCCTAAAGGTAATCAAACAAAAATTTTTTATGGCGAAAAGAAATCATGTTGGCCTAGTGTTTACTTTCTTTCTTGATTTCGAAGAAAAAGGCAGTGAAGCAGAAATAAGGTTAGTTAATTTCCTCTAGATTGCTTGATTTACATTACAATTTAGAATAACTTGTATAGTTTTTGTCTCTTTGATTATCTTTGACTCAATACAAATAATTAGAAACCTGATAGGCTATTTGCAGCAATTAATCAGTTGATGGCTTAATCAGGGAAAGAATCAATATAGTTTGCCCATAAGTTTGGAAGCTAGAACTGGAATTTATTTCGTCAACCTTTTCTGATTTTAAATAGAAGAGACAGGTAATGATCTATTGAGATTGTGTATATATCAATTATACTAGCTCCAAACCTCTAGCTGCTTAACAATATGTTACATTACGATAGCTGGCTCCTTATACTGGGACTACCCTAACCAAATATTTTTACTGTAAATGACATGCTTCAAGAATTTGTGGTAATTCTTCCAAACAAGCACAAGCTTATTGGCAGTGGTCTCTCTAGTTACAGGTCGCGAAGCTTATCCAGGTATATGCATATACAATAGTTGATGAAGTTGGCTCCTTCTTCTTTCTAAGTTATACTTTGAATACTAATTATCGTAAAATCCATTTTTATCATTTGACCTTTTGTGCGTTTAAAAAATTGTTAACTCTACTTCAATGGTTTCAAACGTACGTATAGTTAGGGGGTTGGGGTTCAGCCAGCCAGATCATTTGTCCGAATCCTTCGCAGTCGCAGTTACCTGAAGCTTTATCTACATTATACCTGTGCAAATCGGTAAATAAAATCAGCGGGATCAGAGCTAAAAGTTCACCCAAGTTGTAGTCAACACTAATAACTAGAAACATTGTCTAGTCCCCTAATATCCTACTTGCCGATATTCGTCGATTAACCGCTTGAACGAGAAAATCCAATCTCTGTTTGCTCTTGAAAGATTTAATAGAATTGAGAAAACATCTTTGTTGATTTTTCTTCCTGAGTTTTGCTGCAAAGATCTAACTATTCGTATTTAGTAGTCTTTTAATATTACAGCTGGAATTTCTAATTACGTATTAGTTACTGTAGAAAAAGAAAGTGAAGAGTTCATAAAATATTTGACAATGTGATGCATTTCTGATCTTTGCATCACAGGATAAGATCATTATTGAGGTGACGAGTGATTAAATTAGGATGGTGAGAAAGGCGAGCTTCATTAAAAATGTGCAGGTAATATCTCTTGAACTATCTCTGTAGTTAAACAATATCAGTCGTCTTATAGTATTTGCAGTTGCTCTCTCATCACTCATCACTATTAGTTACATAATGTTAATAGTCGTCAATCACGAATAAAGTACTCTGGCTGAGTATTTTGAGACCATCAGAAACATATTAATGTCCCAAGACATTAGTTTGAAAGATACAAATGACCCTTCAAAGCTAAAACGCCCTCTTAAGGCAATTGAAAAGCTGTGGAAGACTGCCATTACAAAATTGAACTAGCATTATATTAATGGCAATGCAATACAGTATAGGTGTCTCAATAAGATTTAGTATTAGTGGAAATATTTTTAGCTACATTATATTAGGGAAATTGAGGAACTGTGGCAAAGTGTAGGTGGAAAATTGAACTGACAGTAAGGCGCATGCAATCTAGACAAAGGAATAATTTTGTTTCGTTGGAAATTTCATTAATTTCAAAAATAGAAATATTTCGTAAAAATACACCTCACAAAAGGGTGTTTGTTTGTTAGGTGTATTTGAAATATTTCGGTTAGTATGGAAATTTGACAAATCTATATATGATAGAAATATGATGTGGTTGTATATAATAAGAGTATTAAACCATAATGAAGCATAAAAATGATGTATATAACAGATTAACAGAATCTATTAGTAGGGCATTAACAATCACACAGTTAAGTCGGGGCTTAAATTGAATAATTTATTGACAATAACACCCAAAAGATAACATTCGAAACAATCATCAAGTTCGATCATGTGACAATACGACATTGTTCCATCAATATTTCGGGAAGGATTTAGTTTGTGATGCTCGAGAAATAGAACTGTAATGTGGTATACCACATTGCTCCATCAATATTTTCGGGAAGGATTTTACTTTTGTCGGTTGTGATGCCTAAGAAATGGAACTTTAATGTGGTATACCACATTGTCCATCAATATTTTCGGGAAGGATTTAACATTTGTCGGTTGTGATGCCTAAGAAATGAAACTTAATGTGGTATACCACATTGTTTTATTTATACGTTGCGGAGGGATTATACATTTGTCGGTTGTGATGCCTAAGAAATGGAACTTTAATGTGGTACACCACATTGTTCCATCAATATTCGAGAGAATGACTATACATTTGTGGGTTGTGATGCCTAAGAAATAGAATTGTAATGTGGTATACCTTATTTTTCGATCAATATTTTCGGGGAGGATTACACATTTGTCGGTTGTGATGCCTAAGTAAAGGAACTTTAATGTGGTGCACCACTTTGTTCCATCATTATACATTTGTCACCTTGTTAGTTGTGATGCCTGAGAAATGGAACTTTAATATGATATACCACATTGTTCGATCAATATTTCGGGAAGGATTTTACATTTGTCGGTTGTGATGCCTAAGAAATGAAACTTTAATGTGGCATGCTACATCGTTCCATCAAGCCTTGCGGGTAGGATTATACGTTTTAGCAGTTGTGATGCCTCAAAATGGAACTTTGATATGGTACACCACTTTGTTCCATCAATATTTTCGGAAAGGATTATACATTTGTCGGTTGTAATGCCTAAGATATGGAACTTGAATGTGGTATGCCACATTGTTCCACAATATCTTTGGGAAGGATTTTACATTTGTCGGTTGTGATGCCCAAAAAATGAAGTTTTAATTTGGTATACCACATTGTTCCATCTATATTTTCGAGAAAGATTATTTATTTGTCGACTGTGATGCCTAAGAAATGGAATTTTAATGTGGTGTTCCATCAATTTTTTCGGGAAGGATTATACATTTGTCGGTTGTGATGTTTGAGAACTGAAATTTTAATGTAGTATACCATATATTTCCATCAATAATTGAGGGAAGGATTATACATATGTAGGTTGTGATGCCTAAGAAATGGAACTTTAATGTGGTATACCATATATTTCCATCAATGCTCGAGGAAGGATGTTGGTTGTGATGCTTGAGAAATGAAATTTTAATGTGTTATACCATATATTTCCATCAATAATCAAGGGAAGGATTATACATTTGTCGGTTGTGATGCTTAAGAAATGGAACTTTGATGTGGTATACTACATTGTTTAATCAATTTTGACGGAACGATTATACAGTTGTTGGGTATAATAAGAATTGGAACTTTAATATGGTATACCATATATATCTATCAATAATCGAGGGAAGTATTATACATTTGTTAGCAGTGATGTTTAAGAAATATAACTCTAATGTGGTAACTATATTGTTCCATAGTTCAACAAAAAAAATAAACTATATTGTTTCATCAATAATCAAGGGAAAATTATGCATCTGTTGGTAGTGATGCTTAAGAAACAAAACTTTAATAACGTGAGAAGGATTATCCATCTGGATAGTGATGCTTAAGAAATGAAATAATAATAACCGAGGGAAAGATTTTATATCTGTGGTAGTATGCTTAAGAATGAAACTTTGATGTGGTATACAATATTGTTTTATCAATAAATGAGGGAAGGAGTAGAAATTTGTTGATAGTGATGCTTAAGAAATAGACCTTTAATAACAGATGGAAGGATCATACATCTTTGGTACGTGATGCTTAAGAAATATAACTTTAACATGCTATACATGTTTACTTGTTTAATTTAATCATTGATACGTTAACAAATTTAGTGGTGGTTTAAACGGTGCACGATTTTGCATATTGAATTTAACTATATTATAATACAATAGTTTTTAGTTCTTGTTGCTTGATTTCTACCTTTTTGGTTTGCTGACGCATTTGGACACGAGCATGAACAATATTTTATAATAGGATAAGGAGATTAAGAGATATGTTACTGAACAACCACTGGGATTACACAGTTTGTACATTAGCATCTGTGTTTGTACCTTGTGTTACCAAATGCCAAAACAAGCGAGAATAACCTATCATAGCTATTGACCCATTGGATTGTGATGATGCATCTTTCATTATATTGCCTTAATCGAGCTTGGTGGAAGCTAATCAAGGGTGGAAAGGTAGTTTTTCCAGTGTAACTATGTTCTTGTAATGTATGTTATCAGTAGCATATTCTTTTTGCATATGTTATCAGTAGCATATTCTTTTTGCATATGTTATCAGTAGCATATTCGTTTTGCATATATTATAGTAACGCTTGGGAGGATGAGGAAAGATCATATTCAGACTATATTGGCATATTCATTAGAAAAAAAAGTTACCAGAAGATGGTAACAATTGCTACAAAACTTTCGGTAAGATCATATTCAGACTATATGTTGTGTCAAGGGAACCATGCCATGGAGGTTGGTCAATGATCTTAGTCCATCAGATATTCTAGAAATGTATAATCATGGGAATGTTGGTCATTCATCATCCTCATGGATTTTCTTTTCTGTCGCTAGGTCTGTTTGATTCAGAAAAAGAATAAACTGAATTTGTAATTGTTCAATAATAGCAGCTCCTCCTTTTGAAGAAAATATGTTGCCTTGTAGTACCTGATTCTTTATACAAGAGCTCCGCTGGATGATATTTTATTTGCGACGAACAAACTTATTGCATTATGTCTTCCGGGAGGCGCTGAACCAAATTATAGTCTGTTTTTTGAGTAAAATCATGGCCTCGAATTAGTTTTGGATCTAGGAATGTAAATTGATACCTCTAATAGGTAGCCAAATAAATTTTTGTTTTGGTGACGAGAAAATCATGCATTCTGACCTTGTGTTTATCTTCTCTCTTGATGTTGATTGACAAAAGATAGCTCAGCAGGAAATGGTTAGTTAATTTGGCCAGATTGCTTGTTTTACGTTACAACTTGAGCATACTTCTATGGTTTTTCATCGACTTATCCTTTAATGCTCTTTAGGATACTCGTTGTAGTCAGATGTACCCGTGTAGTCCTTGCTAAAAGTTTGATATTTGCATCACAGGATAAGATGACTATTGAGGTGAAGATAGAACAAATTAGGATGGTCAGAAAGGCGAGCTTCGTTAAAAATGTGCAGGTAATATCTCTTGAATTCTCTTTGTAATTAAACAACATCAGTCTTATAGTATTTGCGGTTACAAAAAGTGAAAGAGTTGCATAATGTTAATAGTCGTCTATCACGCATAAAGTACTCTGGCTGAGTATTTTGAGACCGTAATAAACATATTACTGTCCCAAGACATTAGTATAAAAGATACAAACGACCTATCAAAGCAAGAACGCCCTCTTAGGGCAATTGAGGAACCGTGGCAGATTGTCGGGACAAAATTGAACTGATAGGATGGCACTTGTAATTCAGTCTAGGTGTCTCGATAAGATTTAGTATTAGTGGAAGTATTTTTAAGCTATCATTATATTAAGGCAATTGAGGAACCGTTGCAAACTGATGGTACAAACTTGAACTGACCGTAAGGCACATGCATCTAGACTAAGGAATAAAATTTTAGTTTCGGTGGATATTTCCGTAATTTCAAAAAGAGAAATATTTCGTACAAATACACGTGACAAAAGGGTGCTAATTTATTAGGTGTATTTGAAATATTTCTGTTAGTGTGAAAATTTTACAAATCTATGATAGAAATATATGATGTGATTGTATATAACAAGATTATTAAACCATAATGAAGCATAAAAATGATGTATACAACAGATTAACATAATTTATTAGTTTGAAGGGCATTAAAATTCACACAATGAAGTCGGGGCGTAAATTGAATAATTTATTGACAATAACACCCAAAAGATAACATGTTACTGATAATAGTTAATAGACTTTGGTAGTTTGAGAACGTATCTTTAATTACATATTATATCTGAAGGATATATTCGTTTGGTCTGAAGGAGATGTCCTTCCGAAGGAGTGTCCTTCGACCAAGACGGCAATGCAATCAATTTGTCAGTTAGGATAACGTTGAACTCATCCTGAAGATCATCCAGTCCGGTCCAATTAGGGGTCTCAATGCTTTGCTAGAAACTACTTACGATCGTCGGATCACTTCGGTGATTCGTGGCTAACATAGACCGGATCCTACAACCGGTTACACATAAGAGTGATAACTTGATCGGAGAAATTTGACTAGACGGGAATAAGCTAAAGATAGATTAAAATCAACTTAAAAGGCAAAAAGGGTTTGAACGGCGATTCGGAACAAGATAGAAAGAACCGGGCTGAAAAGGGTTGCGTGGAGTAAGGCTCTAAGGGTCGGTCATATGATGGCCGACCAAGGTAAGTGGGCCGGCCAGATAGAGCCCATAGTGGGCTGCCCTGGCCGGCCATACTAAGGGAAAAGCCAGAATACCCCCAAAAGGGTATTTTGGTAATTATCTTTTATTTGACCTGGAAAATAGAAAGACCTAATTTGAATATGATTCTAATTAGGATTTCTCTATATAAGGGTCATTAGAGAACAGAAAAAGTGTGGATTTTTCTCAGTGAGAAAAATATATATATATATATATATATATCTCTCAATATACAACTAGTAGAGAGAAAGAATTGTAGAGAAAAAGCTCTCATTCTATTAATCTAGTCAAGAAGAAGGGTCCTTCTTAACCTTCTATTAAGTCCTAGCAGACATTAAAGAAGGAAGATCAAGTTAACCTACTCGGTGTCTCAAGTAAAGGAGCTAGACTTGAAGCTCTGGATCTTTACATGCGATTGGAAATGTTCGAGGGAAAAACGAGATAAAGGTATTTATTCCTCTTCTGGTTCATTGATTAGTTCATGCTATATGATCTTGGATATTTAGTGTTAACATGTGATGTTTGAGATTTCGCTTAGAACACTAGGTAGTTGTATTAATTACACACAAAATTCTACAGTGGCATCACGAGCCGGTTGCATGAAACTAACTCTGACTAGACGAATTAGATTCGAACTTAATTGATTAGATAATTTTATGTTTGAATTTAAGATTTAGGCATGAAATTTATTAGTATAAATTAGATTTAGACGTAATCAGATAGAAATTGAAAGGGGTTCATTGCATAAAACTTTAAAATTTCGAGTTTTTGAAAAGTGTTTTCGAAAAGAAGTTTTGAAAGTTGAAGGGTTTTTAAAAGGATTTTCAAAACATGCTGTTTTTTTGATTGTTCATCAAAAACAGCAGCTTAGGGTCGAATGGAGAAAGGAACAGCAGCTCGGATGGCAGTTTCTGTTTTGGAAAATAGAAACTGCCCGGTGCGGACCAGTCAGGACGCGTCTGGCTAGTCCGGACATCTCCGGAGATATTTCCGAGATGTAGAAAGACCGGACTGGGACATTTCCAGTCCAAGGCCTACTGGGAGTCCGAGACCAGGAAGTCTCGGACGTCCTAGACGCGTCTGGGAAACCCAGTACGTCTCGGCCTACGACTGAGACAGATTCCGAGAAGGACTGGGAGTCCGAGACTAGGGTCTTTTGGGCCTTGACTTGAGTGGGAGGTTTTGACTTTTATTCTTCCGACTTTAACCATATTTTTCCGAAAGTGACCCGGGCCATCCAAAGGCCCAAAACGGAGTTTTTCCAAAACGATTTCAAAATCTTCTAGGATATAACCAAAACGAGCCATTAGTCACGTTTGACATAGAGATGTCGGTAGTATCTCCCGAATAGCTGTTTAGAACATAGCTAACCTAGATTCGACCTTAGGAAGCAAATCTCATACATACTTGAGTGTTTTATGAATGTCATATTATTATGTATGTGTGAATGTGAATGCGGGTTCTAGTATGGCCATAGAATTGTTCTATTCTTAAGCACGGATGGGTGCCCGATGTATTATTTAATTTATTTTCAAGTTTTATACGATCTGCGAATCATTGAGTCTTGTAATTCGAGTCAAGGGTCAAATAGAGTCCATTGAAGAATCGAAGGATGAGATCGTGGTTCAGGTGGGAGAATTCAATGGAGGTTTGAGGATGGAGATCTAGGCGAACAAAGGCGAAACAAGCAAGGACCTAAGAAGATTAGATATTTTAGGTTAGGGGCCATACTAGGATCATGTCTGCTTGATTTATTTTCTTGCGCGCATTTACTTATTTATTTACGTTTTTTGTTGTGTATGATTATGTTAGAGTTCACAGTAAAGCATGAATGATAAAAACGTAAAAGTCCCCAAAAAGAATTTTAAGTAAAACCTACCCAGATTAAGACACCTATTGCACCCTTGTTCATCAATGATTGGTCATGCCAAAGCAGGATGCCATCTTTTACCTCGGGACAATACGGGTAGATCTATGAAGAGGTCTACGCGTCTAAATGGTTATTCTAAACGAGTCAACAAAAGGGTTTTGCATTTCGAGGCAAAAGGATGAATTTAACACATAAGTGTTATTCAAAAACCAAGAATCATAGGAGTATGATCAACAAAGAGTTTACCCACCCAGGAGGGCGGAGTTAAGGGTAGTGCCAAAATACGCTTAACTTCGTAGGAATGGGGTCTTGAAATCGCATTATTCAGCCGGAGACGATTTTGAATAATGTGGCAAAAACTGTTTTTGCAATGATAATAAGTTTTAGGATTTTACTTTTTCTTTTACTGTACTGTATATATGATTGTTAGAAAATAGTTTTCCAACCTTCGTTCATTCCTTCAAAAGGAATTAAACGAAATTATTTTCATAATTGGACAAGAGTCCGAGAAACGTTCTTGTATTCGAAACAAAAGAAACGTCCGAGAATATCCCATTCCAGATGTTCACTACTACTTCGAACGACTTCGGATATGATTATCCACAAATTCTTTTTAGAACATCCATAGAATTCTTTTCTCGTAAAGATTAATGATATGGATGCATGCAGAACCATTCGACAACTTAAAGAAGAATTCCACTAGATGTCGTGAATGGAGAGTGCGATGCCTCTAAGAAAGTCGTCTTGAAAAGAACATTGAGGAACATTGAATCTAAGAAGCCAGTTCTTAAGATTCAGAAACCAAAAGAATATAAGAAGAGTTCTTATGATTCAAAAGGTTAAAGGGTGGACGTAAAGGTTTCTAAAGCAATGGCTAGGCCTTCAAGGAAACTACCTTAAGTACTTGGGAGACAAAAGAAACGGATTTCTTGTAGCTTTGTTAACTTAGTTAATCTAGCAAGTATTGTAGACTCCCTTCATCAAGTGTTTCAGACCGGATGTGCGGCTCAGTAGGAGCTAAAGGGAATTACTTACTTGACTAAAAAAAGAAAGGATCTAAGAGGGAGCATTACTAAGGATGCTGAATGGGATTAAAGTCTTCTTTTAGACACTGATCTAGGTAGAACTTAATAAGTGTTATTATGTTCGTCTAGAAACATCAAATGGTTTAAAACCATGCAAAATTAACAAAAGGTTCTTAGAGAACCACGAGCATTAAGAATGATACTATAGGCTATAATCGAAGGATTCAAAGAGGTCAACTCAAGTTTTGTCATTGGTCAAATTGACATAAGGCACATGAAAGAAGATCCAATAGTATGGACTTCTGAGGCTAAATGATTTTGGAATCATAAGACATGTGAATTTTGTTCAATAGGGTCGTTTAACAAAGTCACCTTTTAGAAAGGGAGATATGGCTAGTAAACTAATAGTCTTTGTACATACAGATGTACGTAAAACTATTAATACACTAACTAGAGATAACCTGAATCCACTTGACGAAATATAAGTCATTCGATTGGATCGAGATGATAAATATTTGAGTCAAGAATTTGATAATCATCGAAGAAGTTGAGAAATAGTTCCTCAATTTGCTCCACAAACACATCATACGGGTGATGAGTCCAGTGGGAGTAATCGAGCATGTCAGACATGAGTCGATCAATGATGGGTTTAGGTCAATCTTCCAAACACTTTCTGGGATATATTCTCAAACACGGTCGTTCATCCTAACTAACCAAATTCCGTCAAAAGATGAAAAGACACCATAAGAGTATGAGTTTGGAATGGTTCCAAAGTAGTCTTTTCTTAAGGTCTAATGATATGAAATTAACGTAAATAGGTTCTGAGAACCAAGTTTACATATCAAACAAAATATTTCTTTACGAGATAAAGAAATAATGGGAATTCTTCCACAAGCAATCAGAGAACAAGGTGGTTGTTACTCGAGGTGGTGTCTTCTTCGAAATAAAATTTATTTCAAGAAGATAAGTGAGAAATATAAGATATCGAAGAAATTCAATCTGAGCAACAAACTGACAGTGATATACGAATGTCAGTAATTGCGGTTCCTATCTATCTAGAGCCAATAGGCATGGAAGGAGAGGTAGAGATGGAAGATCTCGAAGATCCTCCTGCATAAAAACGGATTAGATTCGTAGGAGAACCCTCAAAAGTAGAGAGCGTTTCAAAGTTGTTCAAACCCCTAATAGACCTTGAAAGCACATAAATCTATCTCAGAGGATGGAGATCTTGCTGAAGAAGAAAAGAGCTAGCTACACAAAAGTTGTGACGGAATCACTCCGAAACATGGCTTGGAGCCATGTAATCAGAATGAAATTCATGTCTGAAATCAAGTTTGGAACTTGGTCTATTTTGCTTAAAGGGAGGGTTCCTGTCAAGTCGAAATAGGTTTTCCAAAGAGAAAAACAGACAAGGATGGAAACATTGGTGTTTCCAAAAGCATGACTAAGAAAGAAGGTCGCAAAATTCGTGATACGGACCAGGAAAGACTAACTCTCGTGTCACAATGCTAAAGACCATAATGATCTATCGCTAGCAAAAGAAAGTGTACATGACACGTTCCAAAGGAAGTTAATTCTTCTAAAGCTGGTGTAAAACAGAAGCTTCAAAATCCATCGAGGGATTAAAGCACGCAAGTAGGAGTTGGAATCTTCGATTCAGCAAAGTACACAAGAGTTGTTTTCTTTGGGAATGAAGAGAAATCTTGAATTCAGAAAGTTCAAGAAGGTTAGTGGGAGGGACCCAGTTTTCTTTGGTCTGGTATGTAGACGACATACTAGAAATTGAGTACAAAATTATGATGTTGAAGACAGTTTAGAACTAACTCAATAAAAGGACCACATAATGGTGAAATCTTTTGGGCACCAAAAATCTATAAAGATAGATTGAGTAGGTGATAAGACTTGTTCAAGAAAAGTCTTGAAAAATCCAAAGTGAAAGACTCACAAAGGAGTATTTCTACCCAAGTCTTATGGCACATAGCTTAGCACGATTCAGCAACTGAAGGATTCTGATGAGCAAGCACGCATGAGAAAAGATGGTTATGCTCAAGGCATAAGATCGGTCATGTGGGACATGATTAGCGTTCGTCTCGACGTCGCAAAATACTTAGAGTATCTATGGTCGTCATCAAATCCAGATGAGTTGATCTGGATTGCACAATGTACTTGAGAAGAACTTGTGAGATCTCGGTATGAAAAATAAACGGTTGAAAAAATCATATGTTGCAAACTTCCAGAATAAGATGACAATCTTGAGGGTGTAAAAGTTACACGAGAACACTCAATATTACAAACTCTTATTATCAGAAATAAGTTAATTATTTCGTCATTAAATCTAGTATTTAATCGACAGTCCAAAAATAATGAGGCATTCCAAGTAGGTTTATCAGATGCGTGATCTGGCAAATGAAACCCTACTAAGTGTACTTGGAATAGATTCATTATTAAGTCCTTGGTCTAGGTCATTGCATGGACAACAATGACTCATGAAGACTAGCATGTGAGATTGACTGATAGCGTTGTTTCATGGGCTATAGGAATATAGTATTCAAGTCAATTACATAAGTGTATGGTTAGGAATATACAAAGGATAACCCAAATATGAGAGTTCTTCAAATGTTGAAAAATATCATGAACAATCATAGGCAAGATTGGAGAGATTCCTTAAACATGAGTACTCCACTCATCTTCTGTAAGGAATGTCGAACTTTGGTACCGTCAAACGTCGTGCCGTGAAAGGAGGTTATAAAAGCGGATTACTGGGGGAGAAATGATAGACATGAAGTTAAGTGGGAGTACAAGATTGGATGATGTCCTCCTACTAAGTTAGGATTAGTATCTGCGGGCCACTTGAGGAGAGGCAACTGGAAAATGTGTGGCCACACTCAAATGGATTAATGATTAATCATTTGCTTTGACGGTTATTCTCTAGATCAAGAAAGTCTGATAGGTATGACGTATCAGATGAGATACGAAGAGACATGGGAATCGAGCATTGCTCAATTAGGGGTCGTAATGATATATCCATTCGGTCTAAAGGACATGGGAATCGAGCAATGCCTACTTGTTCTAAGTACAAGTGGGAGACTGAATGATATATCCATTCGGTCTAAAAGAGATGTCCTTCTGAATGAGTGTCCTCCGACCAAGATGACAATGCGATCAATTTGTAAGCTAGTATAACGATGAACTCATACTGAAGATCATCCAGTCTGACCCAATTAGGGGCCTTAATGCTTTGCTAGAAGCCGCTTACAATCGTCGGATCACTTCGGTGATTCGCGATTAACATAGATCGGATCCTACAACGGGTTACACATAAGAGTGAATACTTGATCGGAGAGATTTGACTAGACGGGAATAAGCTAAAGATGGATTAAAACCAACTTAAAAGGCCGAAAGGGTTCGAATGGCGATTCGGAACAAGATAGAAAGAACTGAGCTTAAAAGGGGTGCCCGGAGCAAGGCTCTAAGGGCCGACCATATGATATGGTCGACTAAGGTAAGTGGGCCGGCCAGATAAAGCCCATAGTGCGCTACCCTGGCCGGCCACACTAAAGGGAAAAACCAAAATACCCTAAAAAGGTAATTATCTTTTCTGTGACTCGGAAAATAGAAAGACCTAATTTGAATATGATTTTAATTAGGATTTCTCTATATAAGGGTCATTAGGGAACAAAAAAGGTGTGTATTTTACATCTCTCTCTCTCTCAATATAGAGCTAGTGGAGAGAAAGAGGATTGTAGAGAAAATGCTCTCATTCTATCAATCTAGTCAAGACGAAGGGTTCTTCTCAACCTTCTATTAAGTCCTAGCAGACATTAAAGAAGGGAAATCAAGTTAACCTACTCGGTGTCTCAAGTAGAGGAGCTACACTTGAAGCTATGGATCTTCACATGCGATTGGAAAGGTTCGAGGGAAAAACGCGATGAGTGTATTTATTCCTCTTCTAGTTCATTGATTAGTTCATGCTAGTGTTAACATATGATGTTTGAGATTCCGCTTAGAACACTAGATGGTTGTATTAGATACACACAAAATCCTACAATATCATACGAGAGAAGAGACGAACGCGACCATCTTGTCTTTGTTGATCCGACGTAGAGGAAGAGACCTGTTAGGAGCGTAGAAAAACGGCGAGCACACTCCCAAGCAGCCTTGAAGCGCAAAGCTACTTCCTCAAGATATTTGAAATTTCATCTCCACATTTGAAGCTCGCAACCACCTTCTCTCGGTTCAAGTTGGTCAGCTCGAAAATGTTACGACGAGAGGTTTGGAGCGAGAGTTTATCCTTCTCCCTTTGGGCAAGGAGACCAACCTCTTTCTCCCTTTAAGCCTCGAGTTGTTTCTAAAGAAGGGTTATAATTCAGCTGCTCAGATTGCAGTTTCGAATTAGACTTTAACTGCTCAGCCTGTAGCTTCCAAGAATCTCTGTCAGTAACAACAATCTTTAGGTCAGAGCCTAAGACTTCAACTTCGGTCTTGAAAGACTGCGCATCCAATTCAAATAGCTGCTTCTCCTTCTCTAGATCCTCGACTTGGTTCAAGTAGGCAACAATGTCTTGTCTAACCCGAGAGCCCTACAGAAAGAGAGGATCAAAAGAAGAAAGCTAAATACGAATAAAGAAGATAGAAGGTACAGTCACCAAAATACCTCGCCCTGAAGATGTCAGGACAGTCAACTGGGATGGTCACCAAACGACGAAAGTCCTTAGTCCAGTGTGTCATCCGAGGTGGCAGTTCAAGGGCATAAAGATCTTTTCCTTTATTGGGCCTGAAATTACCACCGACGCCGGCCCTGGAAGCAGCAACTCAGCCATCGACTTAGTACGAGGCTTCTTGATAGCAGCAGAAGACAGTTGGAAACCAGTCCTGACCCGTTTCTTCTAAGAAACTAGAAAGCAAAAAACGAAAGCAATGAATAAGAGGAAGATAAAGAATGGGCAAAATCAAACCAAGCAGTATACCTGGGTAAGCAAGGAGTACACCGGCCTCGAGAAGAACATTATGATCAACAACTTTGTCAAGAACCAATCTCTGATCCCCCTTGCTCAAAGCATTTAGAGTCTTCAAGTACTTGGTATCTTGAGAGTCGACCGAAATCTTGGGAAGCTCAGTCGGAAAATCGGGAGAACGAGCGACGAAACCAAAATCCTTGGTAGGATCCAGAGGAAGAAAGAAGAAAAATATCCCTATGTAATCTTTGGGAGTAAAGGGAGCTGAGAAGAAAGACCCCGACCGAGAGGCGAAATAATTTCAGAAATGGTCGGAAGACTTAGCAAAAAAAATCTGGTCAAAAGCATAAAGACTAACCTTCTGCTTCAGATGATGGCAAAGCAGAAAGAACGCCATGACCGTCATCACGTCATTAGAACTCAGTTGAAAAAGCTGAAGGCCGTAGAAGTTCAGTAGATCCAGAAGAAAAGAAGGAAAGGGGAAATGCAGAAAGAACGCCATGGCTGTCATACACGGCATTAGGGTATTTAAATGACTTTTTGAATCCACATAATCTATTCCTATTGTGCAGGTCGAACAATGGTGTCCACCTCCTCCAGGAACTATCAAGATTAATTTTGATGGTTAGTTCAAGGAAGAGGAGGCTTCGTGTGCTGCTTTAGCTAGAAACTTAGAAGGATCCATCTTGGAACTGAAATCTAAAAGGATTCAACCCATCTCGGCGATTTACAGTGAAACCCTAGGTTTTAAGCTTGGAATGGAGCTTGCGACTGAGTTGGGTCTGATGAATATATTATAGATGGAGATGTTAAGGTTGTTTTAGAGTTGATCTAAGCCGTCGATCAGGAGGTACCATTGAGAATCTCGACTGAAATCAACTCACTTCCTGAAAAGGACACATGACACCTCCATATCTATACTGCCCGCAAAATTGCAATATTCTTGCTACTTTGGTCCTATCCCACTATTAGTTTGGTTCAGAATTATTAATCCTTAGTTTAATTCAAGTTACAATCCAGTCCTACGCTTTGTTTAGACATATCCTCTTGGGATGAACTTTGTAACTCTTTTTATGTATGAAATGTTTTATTCAAAAAAAATATCACAAGTGGGGATTGTTTGGCTTGACAAGTCTTCAAAGTGATTCACAAAATTGATTTTGAATTTGAAGATAGATCTCTACCACAACTAATTATAAGTTATGGATTTTTAGATTTTAGTTTTATCTCTGCAATTTATTTTCTTAACAGAAAGTTTGTCTCTATATATTTTGATTATTTTTGGTGAAAGGATACAACTTTTTTAAAAGTTATTAATTTTATTTGAATTGCTTTGAAAAAGCACAACATGAATAGGTTAAGTTGTGTCAACACTTGGTTGCCCAAGTGGTTGATAGTGTTGACACAAAGTTCAAGATTCGATTCTTAGAACAGGTGGAATTAATGGTTATTGAATTTGGATTATTAAAGGTACAAAGAATAATATTAAGTTTGTCGCATCTTAGGCTTTATATTGTTGGGTTTTAAATTCTATGTTGTTGGGCTTCGACTTTAGGCCCCTTTAATTATTGGTTTAACTTAGGCGGTTATCGTGCTTATTACATCTTGATTATATATCAATGTTTGTAATGACTAATATAAATCGTAGTCGATTTCTCAAAAAAAAAGGTTAAGTTGTAGCCAAATCAGAACGTATAAAACAAAATTCCTTTTGTTTTGCAATAAAATATACTCAACCAAATCCTAATTGTTCTTGCGTTCTTTAAGTAAATCTTCACATATTATATTCTGTGTACATCATACTAGGCTTACCATATTTTGGTTGGTAATTTGCTCGAAACCTACAAGTGATTGCAATTGGAGAGCAAATGTTGCTGTAAGGAGAACATATCTCATGCATGTTTTAAGTTTATGATCTGCATCCCTCTTTATAAATTGTATTTACGTGGACAATTTTCTATCATGACATTCCAACGTCAAGCACCTTCACAAGTTGTTCGTGCCACGGGGCTACCTACTGAGGTCGTGCCACGTTGTTTGAGTTTCATTTTGAGTCGCCGCAACGTGCTATGAACCAATACTCTTATTAGAAGGTTTTGGTTCAGCTATAGTGACCAAGGAAGAAACATAAAGGGGAATCTAATATTTAATGAAGACAAACTTTAAATGCTCGAGTCTAATCCATGACATCCAAGACAGAAGAAAGTAAACATGACCAAGACAAACTTTAAATGTTTGAGTTT
>BEHA01050193.1:3886920-3909065 GCA_002897215.1 Eschscholzia californica subsp. californica
CTAAATTCCATTGATAAATGCTTGAGTTCAAGCCATGACATCCACGACAACCTTTAAAGAGTTATTTCTTATTTTTGCCCCCTACTTTGTGACCAACTTTCTTTTTGACCTCCTATTTTTCGTAAATTCAATATTGACTCTCTTTTGTTAATTCCCCCAGTTTATTTTTTTTGTTACCATAACCACCCTTCTTATAAAATAATCTTATAAATTCAAAATTGACCTCCTTTTAAATACAGGTTGATTCTCAAATAATTTCAACTTTGTTAAAATTAACTTAGGGGCCATAATGAAATTATATCTCAAACATTTTAAGAGCACCACCTCGACTCTCCTTCTCTATCATCCATTTCGTCACCTCCGCTTCATCTCCCTCGCCACTTCATCAAACTCCATCTCATCATCTTCTCCGGCGAAGGTCGTTGGTCGACCAAATCTTTTGGCGACCTTCAAACTTACAATTTTTTCTTTCTAATCTCTTCTTCCTCCTCCTCCTCCTTTTTCTTCTTCTCTCTTTCTCCACCTTCTCTCTAAACATATCTGACGAAGGGGCTTCCCTTTGCCGGGACAACCAGACCTTGAAGGTTTGGTTTTAAAATAAAATCAGACCCTTAAGGTCTGGTTGTTCCGGCAATGGGGAGCCCTTCCGCTGGAGATGTTTAGAGTGAGTAGAGAAAGGGAGAAAGAGAGAAGTAGAAAAAGGAAGATAGAGAAAAAGAACAAGGAAGATAGAGAAGGAGGAAGAAGATATTAGAAAAAAATTATAAGTTTGAAGGTTGCCGGAAAATTTGATCGGTCGGCGACCTTTGCCGAAGAAGATGATGCGGTAACGAGTGTGATGAGGTTGCGAGTCGACAAAGATGAAGTGAAGATGATGAAATGGAGGAGAGAGGGAGGGATGAGGTTGTGCTTTAAAATGTTTTAGATATAATATCATTTTGGCCCCCAAGTTAATTTTAACAAAGTTGAAATTATTTGAGAATTAATTCATATTTAAAATGGGCTCAATTCTGAATTTATAAGAAGGGTAATTATAGTAACAAAATAATTAACTATGAAAACTAACTGACGGAGTTAACAAAAGGAGACCAATTCTGAAATTACGAAAAACAGGAAACGAAAAAAGAAGTCCATCACAAAGTAAGGGGTCAAACAGAAAATAACTCAACTTTAAATGCTTGGGTTCAAGCCATGACATCCAAGACAGAAGCAAGTAAACCTGATCAGATTCTTTAGAGCAAACCCAATGTAATGGACTAGGGCACCAGTTTGGGAGTCGGACAAATTTTGGGAGTTCCTGAATTTTTCAGTTCGAATATGGGCACTCATAGGAGAACCCAACCCTGGACTCCCTGGTTGGAAGCGGGGATGAGGGCCTGGGCTCCCATCACTCTAACGTTGGGCTTCCTCTTAGTTTTTGCCCATATTCCAACAAGTTTTTGTATGAGCTCCAAACAAAGAAAAGTTGGAAGGTAATAAAGTGTAATTCAACATATGACTTTATTCTTAGTTAGGGTTTCTGAATCTCAGATTAACAAGATGAGAAACTGTAAGAAAGCATGAATACAAATTGTATCTCATAGCCGATACTTAGCTTTAAATGAACACATCTTAAGTTCAACTGTGTCTATAGGTAAGACATCAGTAGGAAATTCACAAGCTGTACCTTCTTTTTCAGGTAAAAGATCACAGGGTTTAGGAGTCACACCATTTGTTGAACCCTCAATATCGGTACAATTCCAAGGAAGTTTCTTTGATTTCACTGCCATACCAATAGTGACATTCGACATGCATATTCCTTTAAATGGGTGTTGGTCTATCCCTTCCAATTTCGCGGCTATTGTTACGTTATCAGCAATCATATCACTGTAATTGATTCCTTCAACCACAGGAATAGCATTTCTGTCATAGTTATCGTCGGCGTGGGATCCGTAACTCCCTGTCATCCAAAAAGCATATTTCATAGTTTCCATTGTCATTCTCCTAACATAAATGTCCTTAACAAATGCACCTCTCCCAACAGCTGTTTTGATCCTAATTCCTGATTCAGTATTAATAGCTAAAATGTCTTCTGCCCGAACGTCTTGAATTCCTCCAGACATTTCACTTCCAAGTGCAATTACAGCGCTATCGGGGGATATGCAAGTGAGTCTTCTTATTATTAAGTGTTTGGTTGGCATTCCAACTGCAATTCCGTATTGATCCCAACCACTTTTCACCGCAATACAATCATCTCCAGACACAATGTAACAATCTTCGATGCGTACATTTGTACAAGAGTCTTCAAGAAGAAAAATACATAAAAAGAAAGTACGAAATTTAGGCCAATAAATATTATATAAATCAGTTTAATATACTATGGATAATTGAAGAATAATTTCATAGTTAGCCTAAGCTCTTAAGTAGTCATATAGATAAATTATTGTATACTTTTCCGAAATTGCTTAATTATTTCAGTTTGACTATATATACGCATACATGAAAATTTAAGTAGAACTAGAGGTTAGAGTTCGACCTGGGTTAATTCCGTCGGTGTTTGGAGAGATTGGAACGACTGGGGCGAGGATTGTTACCCCTTGTATCAGAACATTGCTGCATGAGTTTTCATTTACGATGAATCAGATCAGAATAATATTCCAAGTATTGTTCTGCATATGGATCAGCTTTTATGGATTATAGAGATATGCTACTACATTGGTGGTCTTTTTAGTTGTCCAAATCTAGCTCACTCAAGTCTGACTAGCCCGAGTCAGATTTATCTTAGTCCAAACACGAACATGTTATGGCCATGGATTAACTAGTCATTCCATGTTATTTCGGACAATGGGATCTAAAGTCAAACTTATTTTACGTCGGACTCAAATGGACATAAAAGCAGACCGTGTCTGTTATTCAGACGAGTTAGATAAAATAAACATTCTGACATCTGTCCGAGTCAATCTATTCGAGTCAGATATCGATATCAATATAAAAAGAATAAAAGCACTATCGTCTAAGACGATTATTATCACCGAATACGTGTGCAAAAAACCCGCGAAGGCATCTCAACCACACTTGTAAGACAGTGTTAACTCTTAAACGTCCGGAAAGCTTCCATGTGGAATCATTCGACAGAGTTGTTGGATTAAACAAGCCTTGTACAAGGTGGAGGCCAACCTAGAGATGATTTAAGGGTGAAAGTGATCTCTAAAGAGTGAAACTATCCCCTCTAGAACCATGTTTGAAATTCTCTACAAAGGAACAAAGCTAAATAATATGCTATAAGATCCAATACGAACTGCAGATTTACTAACCTACAACCAAGCAAAAACCGATAAGAAATTTTAGTAATATAAGCCAAACCTGCTATATATAGGATGAATGTTCCATGATGGAGAATCTATCAAAGTAAGGTTAGATATCTGAATTTGGTCTGAGTACATTATCTCGATCAAGTAAGGCCTCGTGAATTGAAGCTCGTTACTTTTGAATTTTTTCCACCAAGAAGCACCTTGGCCATTGATTGTTCCATTTGCTCCTACATCACCAAGTTGAACAAACAGATAATCATAATAAAATCTAATGGTAGAATGAGCACCTCATTTGCATTAGTTTGCGATATACATATATACAAGAACGTTTTTTACAAGTTTGAACTATAAAAGAAAGTGGTTGTTTCAGCGGTACCGGAGACGAAGCTCCGGGGAGGTTCAATTGCTAGCTTAAACTTGAAAACAAACAAAAGCCCCATTCAAGCAATGAACAAGACTATTGGATGGTGGCCTACCCTCAGGCCTCAACTATGAACGAATATAAAATAACAAATTCGCTTAGTAATTGGGCATTTATTGTTTGCTTAGTGACTCTGTAGTAAGTGCAAAATGTTGATGCCGGACTAGGTTCGCATTGTCTTTGCACTATTTCCATATCATATTTACGCATACGCATGCTTGACTATGTCTATATAAAATTACATTTTACCTGTAATAATTACGTCAGTGAGGTTCGTTCCAAAGATCAGGGAGATATATCGACCTCCTTCCGTGTCTCTTCCTCTACCGTATGATGGCAATGGTTCAATCACAGTCCATTCACTTACTTCCTACATCAACCAACAAGTATAAAATTGGGTATGCGATATAACAAATAAAGAATCTGTACATGTATTTTTTTTTCATGAGCTTCTCATACAACCTAAATATCACTAATATAATTTACTTAATTATTGTAATCAAACATGACCTAAAGAAAATTTCATCTTTGAAGGTGTTTAAATCAACCCGAATTTCAACTAAGCATAAAGGAGCCCTACAAGGCTACAATGGTCTTGTTAAGACTAGTTTGGACTATCCTTGCAAGCAAGAATTTCTCAAATATGCAACTAAAAGCGTCTCTAATGAAACTCATTTGTCTTGACTATGAAAACCTAATAGAAATATTCTATGTAGTTTATTCGTATGTAAGTGCAATAGAGGTCCTTCATTCATATGCTTCACCAGTGAAAATGTTGTCAACTATTATTGTTTCAATTAATTTTCGGCGTAAAAGAGCTATTCAAGTTGAACACTGTACCAATAAAGAATAAACCCACCAAACAAGCACTATTTCGTGTCCACATGATGTCAACATTTTTTTCGGGTGACACAAATTAATAGCAAGTCCCTTATTAAACCTTATATTCTTCAGAGTTCTATTACCCGACTATAAATAATATCAACGAAAAGAAAAAGAAAAGTTACTTCAATTGTGTACAAGTTATTTATTTAAACAAACTATCTTAAAAGAGACTTATATTTTACTTCGGTTAGAAAAGAGAAACATACGCCATCCCTTTTTATTTTTCTACCAAACAACTACACCGGCATGTAGTGATATCATGGCTTAACCTATGAAAGCGAAAGAAGTGTGAGCGGATAAGAATTCTACTCTGGTACTTGAAAGAAAGGAAATTTCTTTTCCTATCCTAAAAATTAAAAAACGAAATCTTAGTAAGACATCACATTATTG
Source organism: Eschscholzia californica subsp. californica (assembly GCA_002897215.1). Taxonomy (NCBI): domain Eukaryota; kingdom Viridiplantae; phylum Streptophyta; class Magnoliopsida; order Ranunculales; family Papaveraceae; genus Eschscholzia; species Eschscholzia californica. Next base: position 3,891,907 of record BEHA01050193.1, read on the forward strand.
GCATTTCCTTTATGTTTAGTTGAATAAAGCGAACCGAGCACGGCGCCCACATGCTTATTTTTCATAGATTTGGACGAGCCCTAAATATTTTTGGTTATTAAGGTTTTCCAGACGATGGCCGTGAGCAGTGCACTTAGCATATTCTAAGTGCCCTAGTCGCCGAGCGCTGGCAGCTTTTGGGTTTCTAGTGTCTGTGGCCTATAATAGACGTAAGTGAATGCGTCCAGATACGAGACTTCTCACCTTTTTTTCTCCTATTACTTTATGAAGAGATACGTGGTAGGCCCCACAAAGAGTAGCGAAATATTAAAGGAGCATCTATGGGCACCTCACCTTTTTTACTTAGACCTACTCTCTTGGCGCTCTCACGGGCCAAGCAAGTCCGACGGCACTAACAGTCTACCACAAAGACTAGCGTGATATTAAAGGAGCGTCTATAGGCACCCCCACCTTTTTTACTCAGACTTACTTGCACTCTTGGCGCTCTCACAAACCAAGCAAGTCCGACGACACTCGGACTGGGCCTGATCTGTGCTGGGCTTAAACAACACGAACTCAGGCAATCCGAGTGCCCTCAGACTACCTAGTCCGAGGCCTCAGACTACTCAGACCGACGCCCACTAGGAGTGCTAAAAGTGAAAGCCGGCCTGAGCAAAACCGCAACCCGGCTCTAGAGGCACTCAAATTTCAAGGAAAAGTAGGCTGTTTCAGAGTAAAATTGTAACAGCAAAGAGATTAATGAATTGAAAGGACAGAGAAGAAATAAAACCTCAGAAGCAAGAAGAACAGCATCTTTATCAAGATAAAGAGTGAAATGACTTGTAAGATTGAAACTTGCAGTTAACCATCTTCCTGGAGGAACATAAAGAAGAGATCCACCGTCTGATTCAAACTGACTTAAATGATCAATGGCTGATTGAAAGGCTTTTGTATTTGAAGTCTTTCCATCACCAACTCCACCAAAATCAGTTATAGATGCTTTGTGTTCTCTACAATTGATGCCTGGGTATTCAAACTTAATACTCTTTGATCTTCTGATTCTTTTGCATTCACCTACTCCTAATAAAATACTCAATAACCCAAGTATAAGAAATATTCTTTTGATTTTTGACACAGTAACCACCTGTTCAAAAAAAAAAATTCAAATGTTAGCTAGATTCATCATGCATTGAAATCTAGAGAGAAAAAGAACCACAAAAATAGATAGGGGAAAAGAAATTTTGGGTATTTGAAAAGAACCCAGATTTTAAAATAAATCTAAAAACAGAAAAGAAAGATGGGTTTTCCCCTAAATTTGTGGTGAAAAAACATTCTGAAATTGAAGAGAATGGATTAAACAGTAAAATTGTATTTAACTAAGAGAATAAATGGAAGAGAGAGAGAGAGAGAGGGGATACTTGATTTGTGGTATTTTTGAAGAACATGATGGTGAAGGAGTTTGGTCTTTTTTTTGTGGGTTTTGTTGTATAAAAGGGTCAAATTTTATAGGTTTTTCATTTTCAAAGTTAAGACTAAACTTGGGTTTTTGGATTTAGGTGTATTAAATATTTGATTATTCTTTCCCTTATTTAACATCGTTACGTTTTTAAGTCTTCTTCCTTCCCCTTTCATAGGGATATTTGATGTCTATCTTTTAAAGTTTAGTTAACAAAATCTTTCAACAATATGATATGGGTTCTCCATCTACTATGGTTCTTCTATCGTTTTAGAAATTTAAACAACAATCTTTCTTCCTCAAAGAAATTGGAGTGGTAAATGGGTAGTAGTAGCGTTTGCATACTTTCGATAAAAATTGTAGCTAAGCAGCTCTTTTCGATAAAAAGTAAAACTGTAGTTGAGAAGGTTAGCCCGAAAGTTTCAGTACTTGTTCTTTAATTAAGTAAACATTGCAAAAAAGATTATATGTGAATCGCTGAGATCCTTTAGGATTACAAGATGGAATAAATCTATGAATAATTTCTATTTGCACAAGATATAGTAATACCCAAGTTATTATAAAGTTTCCCATACCATAAATCGGCAAGAATCGAACAGGGGATTTTTAGTCATCTATTGCAAATAAAACAGTATATCTCGTGAAGGTGAAGAAGGTACGTTTCGGTTTGTCCTCATCACTCACGGCTTCACGACTCACGAGTGCCACTACTTCTTAAAAGTGGGGCCTCCTAAAAGGTACCTACCCATCACAAGATGTAAGAAGGGAGAATAGTGGAGACTGTGCATGACACCAATGCTCCAAGTCTCCAAACCCTCAACTGATCATCTTATTACAAAAGTATTTTATATTGACAATGGAGGCAATACTATTCAAAACAAGGAAAAAGATAGCTTGGTTATAAATATGATTATGATTTTTTCCAAAATTAGTAAAATTCAAAATAATCGGGCTCCTACTAGGTTGGAAAAATGACAACCTCCTTTATATTCGTACTTGAAAATTAATGTTGATGCATCTTTTACTTCTGTTGAGACTAATACTGGTACTAGTCTAATAGTTCACGACGCTGAATCAAGATTTTCGTAAGCCAAAGTAACATTGACAAGAGCACGAAACAGTAGAGAAAGTGAGGCAATTGTTATTCTCCAGGGACACACTTGGGCAGAGGGAAACAATCATAAAACAATAATAGTAGAAAACGACAATATCAACATCATTCAATATAGAGCAACAAAAAAAAAACCTCATTCAGCATCTAAAAATCCCGAGGCACAAAATCCAATGGCAATCAATGATCCACATCCGAAGAATCAAAGAAATCAGGAATAGACTCGACAGCGTGAAATTCAGTCATACTAAGAGAAATCTCAATATCCAAGCGGACTTTGCCAAATGGACTCGTAAGAAGAATAAATCTAAGGCTTGGGAGAATGTTCCTTACTTTTTAGTTAATATGTATTGTAATAGTACTCTGGTTGCCTAATAACATTTCATAGTTCAAAAAATAATAAAAATAAAATAGATAGCCAGCAATTTCTTAACAAATTGGTTGGAAGGGTGCGGGTTGTGTGTCCTCCTGTTGAACCCATACCACGATAGACCCATTTTCTAAGAATTTAAATTTGGTCTAATAACATTTACTAGTTATAGAAGCCTGATAGTGAGAAAATATAGGTGTAGTTTATTGGTAAGTCGTGTGGAAGTAACACAAATGATTTTGGGTTTGGATCTTATCGGTAGTGCTTTATCTTTTTTGTTCTTCAATAAGAGCCAATTCTTCATGTATTTTGCGTATTTTTCTTTGTTGAATATCCATCCATGTTACTTTAACCTACATGTGCTTATTTGTTTTATTTAAGTATAATTTTGATTGTCAAATATTTTCTTTTGAATTGTTCAGCGTGTGTCTCGAACCCTTGACCTCTAAGGTGGAAGATTATACCTCTTACCACTCCAACCAAGAGTTGTTGGCATTTTGATTGTCAAATAACTTAGTGCAGTACTTATGTACCTCATAATACATTAGGTTTTTTTTTTCTCTCTCTCTCTCTCTCTTTCACTCTATTTCTCTTTCTTTCTCTCCCCATCTATTTCTCCCTCTATTTCTCACAGATCCTTCTCTCACAAATCCTTCTCTCCGCCTTTTTTGCAGATCTTTCCCTTCCCACGTAAATCTCTACCTAATCTCTTTCTCTTTCATTATCAAATCAATCTCTCTAAACTCTAATATTTAATTGTGGAAAAGACAGTCAAAACTCTAAATTTGAATAAAAATCTATACAAATCAAAGAAGATTTATTTTAATGTTAAACTCATCAGTGAGCAACACCACTAATTGAGTTTGGATTCTTCTTTAAAGATAAAATAAAAATTCAGCACGTAAATTATTTCAAATTTGTGTATTATTTCGCGTTTAAAATATTCTTTTACCTCACATTTGGACAAAAGAACCCCGATCAAAGTTTGTCATCGGTCCCTTAAGTTTTATAAGTTTTGGCCATGCCTTGTTGGTGATGCATCATCCAGAAATTCAGAGGTCACAGGTTCGATACTTGTGGAGGTAAAAATCTATCAATTATTGACTTTGTTAAAGGATAAAGTAAGAATAGGATAACCTAAGGGTCTTTACATGGACTTTAAGGTCCAAGATGTCTTCGTTGATGTAACTTATAAAGCTTTATCATTCATATGGTGTCATCATATTATGCGTTCATGATGTCTCTATGTCATGTAATAAATATAATGACTCTTTGAGTCTATGTAAGCAATAAATAAGAAAGTAAAAAAAAAAACTTTATAATATTATCCGTCAAATTTACGTACCCTTTCGTCCATCTATTTCTTTTATTTTCTCTTCTAACTTGAAATACATACAAGTGTATCATCAGACGTCTGATTTCGATAAAACTTATATAGTTAAGAATAAATGTTTCGTTATCTTTCTAGAAGATCCACTTATAATACGTCTTTTAAACCCCAATAATAATCATTCTTTTAGCAAAGTGAATTTGCAATCTTGCAAACTCGGTTTGCAAATCTCACAGAATCAAATTTGAAGAATTCTGATAAATAATACATAAATAGAGACAGAGAAAGATAGATTTACTTTGAATTTACTAATCAGAAGTGAAAATGTGGTTTCCCTTTAAACCAAGCTGGTAAACTCCTTGATGAAGTGAACAAATTTTTCGAAACGACTGAACCCTGAGAAGAACCATGATTATTATGTCTTGAATCGGGAAGAGCAGATAGAGATAAACGCAAGATCATAATAGTTCAAAACAACAAGTTGTTGAATTGCATCTAAGAGAAAAAAGGGAAATAAAAGAATCCGAAGAGATAAAAAGTCCCACTTCAGATAGAAACAATATCCCATATTAAAAATCCTTTTACTTTGAAAAAAAAAAAACTAGAAACTCTTTTAACGCAATCCAATTCTGTGCTATTATTTCCCCATCTTCTTAGGCAAGATTGTTCCATGAATGCCTGGTAAGACACCTCCGTTAACCGGTCATAATTTGTAAAAGGTTTCCTCAACTCTTCATCATTTCTAGCTGCTATTTTTTTTTTGTTTTTCTTCTTGTTATCTGTTGTTGCATCTACAACATGCTCAAGAATCTAACCACAAAAAAACATCAAAATTTTAGAGATCACTAATTACCCTCTCTCTATAACCAACAACATTAAAATGAAAGGCGATAAACAAGAGAAAACAAAAACATAGAATCACTAATTATCCTTGAAAGAAAAAAAAATGAGTTTTATTGGTTGGAGTATCTTTAGAAAGAAAAATAAATAATAATGGTCTGAAATATAATTCGAGATAACATTTCAAACTTAAGATACCATTACACATAATGGTATGACACTTTTTAGGTATTTAAAAAAATCATTGGCTTTTTTCGTTTTCTATGTGTAATATATGGGCTGAAATAGCTGTTTTTCACAAAAACGAAGTAATAAATTAACGAAATCGGATAGAAAAATCGTTGTTTATGTGGAAATAAATGAAATTTTTACTAGATGATCAAATGTATAGGCTTGGTGATGTAGTGGGAAAAATAAATTTCAGGTTCTTCATGTGTAATATCCAAATTTAAGGTATTTTACTTTTGTATTCAGACACAATCCAAAATTAAGGTTTAAAGCTAGAGAGAGAAAGAGAGATTGCTGAGAGTGAGCAAGCGAAAGTGATTTGTGAAACACAATCTGAGCATAATATTTTATTATTACGGAATATGTACGTACTACACCCAATGCAATGCTCAATTTGGATCTCTAATATGATGTGGACTAGTCAAGTAGAGATATCTCACGAAGATTCTCTATTTCTTGAATGTTCTTTTGAGATATCTGTAATTGTCCAACTCATCAAAATTTGAGTTTGGATTAATAGAAATCAAGGCTTCGTATATTTTCGAAATAACTAAGTATTTTTCTACAAAAATAACTATGCTACATAAATAAATAAAACAACTTTCGTATTTTGCATTACAGACACAAAAAATTGAGAATTTTTATTTTCGTTAACTACAAATGAGAAACTCAATTGAAACTTTATAGAGATTTGTTTTTAACTATGTAAGAAAAGCCCAAGATTTGGGCCCAAATACGAAAAAAAACCACTCAGGAATAATAATGTAAAAAAACCTAATTTTTAAACTGTTGGCAACACTTTTGAAACTGTTACAACACTTTTGAAACTGTGACAACATATATAATTATGTTCTTAATTATGTGTGAACAAAAACAAATTTGTTCATACATTTACAAAATTGTTGAGAGTAAATACAAAATTGTTGAGAGCAAACTGTGATTTGTTCAGAAATTCATAAATGTTTTGTAATTTCAGATTTTGGGTTTTTTTTTTTTTTGCATTATTATTCCGGATTGGGCTTCATTTGATATTTTGACCCGAATTTTGGGCCTTATAATTTTCCTCTCTTGTTTAAACTTTGCATTTGTAGATGCTCTAATAACAACTTAATACTCCTCACAATCAATTGGGGGTTTGGGGCAACTTAATTATATGTTTTTATATTATCAATTTTTGTCAAACGTCATATTACCATGTGATATTAGCAGTGGCGTGGCTGAGAAATTGGAGGTCCGGTGTCAAAATATTAATGGGGACCTTTTACATGTCTAATTTTTTTTACACAAAATAATTAAAAATAAAATTTAAACGATCTAACCATAAAAATAATATTTCATTGGCGAATTGAATCTCATGTATTCTGAACTAAATAATTACAAATTAATATCTTTGTTCGAATTTTTTTTCTTCTCGCATTATCTATGTAAAATCGTCAATTAAACTTTAATAGTCAATTTTGTCTAAGAATACGCTTTCAAAAGTAAGCAAAGCTAATCCAAATCGATATTTGAGATTTAACTAATCCTTGCTAGTCTTCTTCTTTTTCTTTATAACAAGAAGTGAAGAAACAAACCTAATAAGTACATTAATAAATAGTAAACAGATGATTTCAATTGAAAAAAAAGTAGGAAACTATAATAGATTGGTGGTTATTAAGGGTTCCTGTATAGATAGAAGTCTGAGAACGGGTGGGATGTGGGCCTCTAAGCTATACCCCTACTCTTTATATACTATAGTAGTCCGTAAAAGTAGTAAAATAAAATTTTCTGGGACCCATGCATGTGGTGGGGGCCTGTGCGGGAGCACACCCTGCACCCCCCACCACACGCTACTGGATATTAGTAGAGGTGACCAGAAAATCTTCTCATTCTTTTATTTATTTGAGAAGCAAGATTAGTTCAACAAAAAAAAGAAAAGAAAAGAGAAGCAAGATCACCCTTTCAACAAAAAAAAAAAAAAAAAAAAAAAAAAAAACAAAAAAAAGAGAAGCAAGATCAGTGAACATGGAGTGATTGTGTGTCCACCAACAAAATCTTGGATCCATATGAAGTGCTCTATATCACAAGTAAACTAAACGTAAAATTAATTTTTAGTGGGACAAATTGGGCGGGTTTTGAAGGAAAAATTCCTTCTAGTGCACTACACGTGCACCCCACTAACAAGTTTCAAGCTCTTATGTGTGGATGGTATTTTCCACCTCATCTTCCCCAATCTTTTGTTTAGGCACCTTATCTTTTTGAGTGATGAGAAAATAGTCCTTTTTTATGTTCCAAAAAGGATATAGAAGACAAAATTAACCATTATTTTGATAACCCACTAATGTTAGTATTGTAAAAAATGACTATTTAGGTACAAAAACTTTTCATAATAATTATAAAAGCCTCTCTTAACAAAAAAAAAAATATATAAAAGCCTCTACCTTTTAGTATTAGTTATTAATTACATTAATATGAAGGTTAATAACTGATTAGGGTTAAAATAATATGGAAAATTGTTAATCAGGTAAAAAATTAAAACGAATTTTAAATATATACTAATATTACGCTTGTTCTGATTTATAATCTCTCTCTACATTATGGCAGTCGACGGAACCCTAAGGTTGTGTTTGATATCAGGGAAATAATTCCATGGAAATAAAAGAGTTCCATGGAAAGTCTTCCACGGAATTTATTCCATGGAAATAAAAGTTCTTTCGTTTGATAGTCATTTATTATTCAGTGGAATTACGAACTCTATTATTTGGTTGACAACTAACTTCTCTGAATATAATATTCAATGAAGAGTTTTTATTTACTCCTTATGTAGTCAAAATGATTTTTTTTTCTTTTATGTTACCAAAATTACATTTTCGTCCTTATGTTGTCTAAATTACATTTTTACCCCTTATGTCACTTTGATTTATACGAAGGTAAAAATGTCATTTTGACAACATAAGGGTAAGATGTCAATTTGATATTATAAAAAGGTAAAAATGTAATTTTAGCTATATAAGGTGAAAATGTCATTAACAACTTTGTAAACATGTCATTTGCTCAATGTATAAGTAAAAGTTTATTTTGCTAAATTTTATGGGTAAAATGTCATTTAGAACATATATGGAGATAAATATTAGGTTTCAAGTATTCGAATGTATTAAAATATTTTTATTTTGATTTTTGACTTTTCACGGAAACTAATTCCTACGGTGGAGCAAGGAATTAAAAGTGGGCTATTTCACGGAAATAGATTCCCTAGGGAATTAAAGCCATGGAATTATACTTCGTATTAAACGGTGGAAATACCTAATTTCATGGAAATTCTTTTATTTCCATGGAAATAGGAGATATCAAACACACCCTAAGGAATTTTGCATGGAAGACGATTGGGAGCTGAGAAGAGGATAATTCCGTTGTGGTTCGTGCTTCTGAGGTAAATATGTCGTTCTAGGGTTTCTTCTTCTCTTAGTGTTAGTTTTATACAAAAAATTTGGGTTTTTCTTGAGTGTCGAGTTCTGGAAATTCTTTTCCAAACTGAATTCCAATGGTTCATCAACTATTCACATTTGTGTCTTAAGTTCATCTTCTTTACTGTAATTTAGTTTTCATAATCTTTAACCTAGTTTTATTTATGTTATCGATTTTATTTATATTGATTTGTTTGTTCAGTTGATTATTTCTATATGTAATTGATGAATATTCAAATCTAAATTGTTTATTATAGCTTCTAAACACTTCTGTGTTGCAAATTGTAGCTTGCTTTATGTTTGTCTTTTGATGATTTTATTATAGCTTGCTTTCATTTTTTTGTTTTGATGATACATGGTTATTTGCCTCTGAACACTGTTGTGTTGCAAACAACTGTTTGCAAAGTCGGGGGAAAATTGTTATTGTATTTGTACCATTCTAAACAGATTTTTTTTTTAATATTTTAGGTAATGGATTTAGTTGAGTCATCTAGTGCTTCATCATGTTTTACTCAAGTTGGTGCTTCATCTTGTTTTACTCAAATTGCTTCTTCATCTAAGTTTTTCCAACATCCTCTGCTGTCTGGCTTTGAGGACTTATTTTTACTGGTGTTGGTCAGAAGTTTGAAGGAGGTGCTGATCAATTTAGGTTTGCATTGAAAAGGTATTCCATCAAATTTGGGTTTGGTTATCGAATGAAGAGGAACCATGCTCATCCGCTAGTAGAAGTATGTCCGGTTGACGGTTGTGGGTGGAAGGTTCATGGTTGTTCAAAATTTGGTATTTCATCGTTATTTTATTTGAAGAAATATGTTCCTGGGCACACTTGTGGTGGGGGGTTTTACTGATATAAAGTGAAGTAAAGGTTGATCCGAAAAAGAAAAAGAGATCTATTATTACTTCTTTTCAATCAAATTATGGTATTAAACTCCCGTACCATATTGTTTACAAGGCATAGCAAAGAGCGCTTCATTCTGCATTTGGTGATGAAGAATCTGGTTTTGCTAAACTTGATTGGTACAAAGTCCATATGGAAGTGGAATCCTGTTAGTTATGTTCAGCTACAACTTGATATAGACACTTATTAGTTTGAAACGAATTTTATAGCATATGAAGTTTGTATTTATGGCTTTAAAAATTGCAGGCCTGTTATTTGAATTGACGGGACGCATCTTAAATCCAAATATAAGGGTACTTTGCTAACAGCTTATGCAAAGAATGATAATGAAGGTATGACTTTTGAAGTTATTTATTTTATATAGTACAAGAATTAAGATCCTATAGTAAAGTAATCTAGGCAGAACTTGACATTGATGAAATTAAACAACTTGAACTTCAAATTATCAGAACAAACAATATAGCTTACCTGATAATTAACCCCCTAAGATTGATGTTGAAGATGACGGAAATTTGGGGAGTGATTTATCCAGATTTTTAGAGAGCCAGACGAAAAATTTTAACCAGATTTTCTGTGATTTTGAAGTTCGAGAAACTTGATTCTTTGCTGAAATCTGCATTAAGCTTGATTTCTTCTGCCAGGAGAATTATAGAGAGCCAGACGAAAAAAAAAATTTTGATTGAGAAGCTTGATTATTCTTCCATGAAGATTTGGGGAGGGATGAAGTTTTATTTTTCCATGAAGCTGGATTTCTTCTTCCATGAAGATTTGGGAGGGATGTCTTGACTAAAAGAAAGTAAAGAAAATTTCTGAAATAAAGCTTGATTTGGGGAGGGCTTTGGAGGGGTGTAACTTCTGTAACGCCTGAAGAGATGAAGAAGAGACTGGTAACTGGCGCGAAGAGAGTGGGAGAGGAATGAACATAACGCGCGAAGAGATAAGGAGGAGACTGGTATCTTGCGGTCCATATTAAGGGTGCGAGAGGAAGGGAAATAACGCGCGAAGATACAAGGAAGAGATTGGTATCTGAAGATCCACATTAAGGGTTTTCATTACTTTGTTTTCATGGGTCAATAAATTTGTTATTTTTAGGGCAGATAATAGATCTAATGATCAAAATTTAACAGCAAATACAACAGACGGTTGGATTTGTCTTTCGACTTGTTCCAGTCAGCACAAAACGTAGGGCACAGGCATGTTCGTTTATCACAACATAAGAGGAGAAACTGAAAAACAATACCATTTAAGTTTTTATTTCTCCAATTATATAGTTTCCCTTCTACATTTTAAGCATATTTATAATATTCATAAAAACTATCTATTTCACTTATTGAATATGTTAGGCATCAAAAAATTTCAAGAAATAGTATAGGGATCTAAATTATTCAACAACATAGTCCACGTGATAGTTGACACTAACTTAATATGTACATACCTCATCTCCTATAGTATTTAACATAACAACTTCTCTTCTGTTGTTTTTCGTCAAAAACATCTTTCACCGAACACTTTGCGGCCTGGCACTTTCTTTTTTTGATTCCGGTAGACACTTCTTTAGTTCTTTGGTTATGTGATCCATGTATTATTACTCGAGCAACAACTAAAACGAACCTTATCAATCATCTGATATTTTAAAAGACAAATACAAGTTTAGATAACATTACTTTTTAAAGTACATAGATAACCTAGATACATAGGTGATCTCTCATCCAGTTTATCATCCAAAGTTTGTAAAGATTGAAGACAGCTTCACAAAAAGGTCAACTGCATACTAAGCCAAAATCTTCAATTATGTTTTAATCAAGTCAAACACATTTTATATAACTTAAACGCCACAATTATTGAACTGGAGAAAAAGAAACGATAACCACGGTTCTAATGAATGATTGACCTGAACCTGAACTTGGTTTTTGGCTGGTTCACGAGCTAACTTTCGAAGCTTGATGGACTTGTTAATGCTCTCCACCAGCTATTTGTCTTTATGTTTGCCTCTCCATTTATTGTTGGGGTGCGGGGATGGGACTATTATCTCAACGCTCGTAGTGTGATTATGAAATACAAGGTCCTTCAATGTTCACCTGTTGCAACATAAGTATAACATCCATTTTGAATGTCGAATATGCTTTCTTCAACAATGATCTTGTCAGAAACATTCAACTTGTCAGAGCATTTATGTGCAATGGTGATTATTCTTTGACACAAAGAATCTGACAACTAAATAGTGTACACTAAGAATGTTAATAGGTTCAAAATTCTTATTCAAATAAGTCATTATGTAAAAATACATAAACCCTTAGTGGAAATTTACACTAATTAACCAGACCTGCAAAAAAGATGAGCAAAACTGCCTAATGTCAAGGATTGTATCCTAAGAAGGTGGTGGTGGTGGTGGTGGTGGTGGTGGAGTAGTGTAAACATGCTAGTATGGCTACGTTCATGAAGAAAACGTATCACAAGGAGAAGGTGGTACATGGGTGGGGGAGTAGTATAAGCAGGCTCGTATGGCTACAATGATGAAACGAAAGCATCCTAAGGGAGGAGGCTAGTGGTGTTGGAGTATAACCAATCTGTAATAACTACGTTGAAAAAGGAAGAGGTAACAATAAGGTTCACTTCACTAAAATGATAAACAATAAACGAAGTTCTTTCCGTTCACTTATAAGTTATAAATCTTAAACATATGTTATGGTATGTTCCGGCAAACGACGATAGAATTATCATCAGTTGACATTACATAACATGAAAGCATCAGATACAAATATGATAAAACGATCATTCTCGAGTGAAAACCTAATACACATTGAAAAAGGTTCACTTCACTAAAATGATAAACAATAAACGAAGTTCTTTCCGTTCACTTATAAGTTATAAATCTTAAACATATGTTATGGTATGTTTCGGCAAACGACGATAGAATTATCATCAGTTGACATTACATAACATGAAAGCATCAGATACAAATATTATAAAACGAATATTCTCGAGTGAAAACCTAATACACATTTTCATTGAATGTTTATGTATGAGTAAGACTCCTAGGTCTGAACATATGGTACGTAACTCTACCTAGTCAGTTGGTCGTTTATCGAGCCAACTGGGAAACTTGGTCTATATGATTTTAGTATTAACTCGTCGATTGAAACAACATGTCACTTCAGTTCACTAAATGAGGATTTGGCTATTGATGCAGAAGGTTATTTCATTAATCTAGGGTTGTGTATAAACTACTATTTTTCACGAAGAAGAAAAACAAAAGAAAGAAGTAGTTTGTCCAGATATAATCGTCAATATAAACTAAATGTAACCCTATTTAATCCTCGACAATTGAATTTTGATGCCTAATTCCACTTGGTGTTTTTCCCCTAGAGTTGCTAGAAACTTTGCTTAAAAAACTACTTGTTTGATATCAATGACATTACTCCTATTTAATTTGTCGTTCAAATCACGTATGTTATCTATAGACTATCATTTGGGATTTCTGAAGAAGGTTTACGGGTAAAAAGAATCGGGTTAGTGTTTGTTTTTCCAAGCCACAGTTGCTATCTAACCCGAGATCTATATTTACTCTGAGCAGGATATGGTAATGTTTGTTTTCCCCTGATGGCTTTCGCAAGTTGATTATGGAACATCATTCATGAAATTAGTCACTTAAGAGGACATTTCTTCAAATAATTCGAAATGACTAAAGAAAACACTGAAACAACTTAATCTGAACAACAAATGTGATATTGAAACCTTTATTTACAACAATTCCTAGGATCATCCTCAAAGCATAAGAAACTAAAATAGCCTATTGCAACCAATAAAGAAGGAAAAAAACTTATAACAGTCATTTTAGATAACACAAATAACAAGAACATTTTATGTCAATAATATTGAGCAAATGGTTTCTTTGAATTAATCTGTAGCTGCTTCAGGACATTCAATACATAGAGAAAAGTATAACAACAAAAATTAGTCTGCCCATGCAATATATGCATCTGAAAAAGTCTAAAATGGAAATGGTTCACTTCTTTAACTACTAAATCTGTTATCTATTATATGTCTCTTGGTGCATATTACCCGCACGAAATTCAACGATTATCTAGGAAGAGACATCAAAAAGCAGAGTTCTTTGAAAGATGATTACCAATATGAAATGTAATTAGATTCGGCTACAGTCCACGCAAAGTCTGGTACGTTTCGGAGGACCTTGAAGAAAGGGAGAGCCTTGTCTCCCATTTTACTTAGGAATCTGAAGAGGGAAGTCAGTCTTCCTATTAGTCGTTGGACATCCTTTCTACTCTTTGGGTTGGGCATGCTTTTAACGCTGTGATCTTGGCTGGGTTGGCTTCTATTCCTCTGTGACTCACCATGAAACCGAGGAACTTTCTTGACATCACCCCAAACGCGTACTTTTCGGGGTTTAGCTTTATGTTGTAGGCTTGAAGTCTGTCAAAAGAGATTTTGAGGTTTGGTATCACGTCTTTGCGGATCCTGCTCTTCACGATCATGTCATCTACGTAACACTCGACTGTTTTCCCGAGCTGATCTCCAAACATCCCATTGACCATGCGCTGGTACGTAACTCCGACATTCTTGAGGCCGAAGGGCATCTGTTGGAAGCAATATAACCCTCGATCCGTCAGGAAGGCGGTATGCTTCTGGTCAGCCCAATGCATGGCTATCTGATGGTATCCTGCAAAAGCATCCATAAAGTTGAGTAATTCATGGCCAGCTGTGGAATCCACCAGCTGATTGATACACGACAGTGGAAAGCTATCTTCCGGGCAGGCTTTATTCAGATTGGTGAAGTCTATGCACATCCTCCACGTGTTGTTCTTCTTTTTCCCCAGTACTATGTTAGCCAACCATTCTGGGTATCGTGCCTCCCGTATTACTCCTGCGACCAAGAGCTTCTCCAACTGTCTTGCGATTTCGGCATGCTTGTCTGGCGTGAAATTCCTCTTTTTCTACTTCACGGGTTTGCTACCTTCCCTAATGTTGAGCTTGTGGGTGATGATGTCGGGGTTTATTCCCGGGACTTCGTCTGTTCCGAAGGCGAAGATGTGACAGTGCGCTTTCAGGAAGGAGCTCAGTTCCTCTTTCTCGATTTTGTTTAAGGTATTTCCGACATAGGATACTTCACTGATGTTGTCCCCGATCTGCACCTATATGGTGAGGTCTGCCGTCTTCTCCACTTCGTCTTCCTCCTGGACCTTCTCTTCCTCGGGTCTCTCGACCTCGGACCCTAGTTCCTCTGGGAGGGCTGCTCCGCTACTGGTTCTTTGGTGATGTCGCTTTCTAGGGACATTGTCGTCTAAAAGAAAATGGTTAGTTTTGAATGGGTTGTGAAGAGGACCCGGGTTACCGAATTCATGATTTTGCTGGAGAGATGCCCTCCTTCTATTGCCAAATGTTGATGTCAAAAATGGCCTTCCGTTATATCAACATGAAACAAGTTAGAAAAACAATTTTCATTACCGAATAATGGTACTGAATATAAACAATGGGACCTCTTTGACTTTCCCTAAACGAAAAAAGCTCGTGATCGAGATTGAATATAAGGTTCGTTAATTCTTATAGATTTCCTCTTAGAATGGTGTTATGCATGACACTCTAATGGAAAAAGGCGAATAACTCTGACTAAAGGCAAGACTGAATTCCTCAGTCATCGCAAAACTCTTCAGACAAAGGTCTCATGTCAGTAGTGATGTAGCAAGGACTGAAAAGCAAGAACAACATAGGTTACCATCGCTTCTGATCTTTTAGTTATTTTGTGAATAAAGTCGTTAGGCGGAAGAAGTAGCACTCCAAGCTACATATTTTATTAATAAACAAAATATTTTAGCAAAAATGCGACGCTATAAAAGGAGGAGTCCTGGCTAAACTCACTTTGCTTCGGCAAAACTGGCAGCTCTAGAAGCCATAGCGACGACCAGAGGCCCCAAGGAGGAGTCCTAGTTAAACTCACTTAGCTTTGGCAAAACAGGTAGCTCTGGTAGCTAAGGCGATGACCAGAAGCCTCAAGGATCAGTCCTAGTTAAACTGAAACTTTACTCGAGTAAAACTGACCCTTCACCAAGGTCCCAAGGAGACGTCCTAGTTAAACTGACCGTGCTCAAGCCGGCAAATTAGGCAGCTCTGGTAGCTAAGGCAACGACCAGTAACCTTATAAGGAAAAGTCCTAGTTAAACTCACTTTACTCGAGTGAAACGCGGTCCCCACAGAGGATCCTAAGGAGAAGTCCTAGTTAACCTACAACTCTGGCAAAGGTGACCGGGGATATGAGGAGAAGTCCTTGCGAAACTAGTCATGCTTAGGCAGACAAAACAGCCATGGCAACGAAAGCAACGACCGAGGATACGGGAGGAGTCCCAGTGAAACTGTTTGCGCTCAAGCTAATGAAACCAGCCCTGGTAGCGAAAGCGACGACCAGGGGCCTAAGGAGAAGTCCTAGCTAAACTAGTTGTGCTCAAGCCAACGAAATCAGCCCTGATAGCGAAAGCAGCGACCAGGTGTTTAAGGAGAAGTCCTAGCTAAACTAGTTGTGCTCAAGCCAACGAAACCAGCCCCTGATAGCGAAAGCAACGACCAGGGGTCCAAGGAGAAGTTCTAGCTAAACTGGTTGAGTTCAAGCCAACGAAAAACAACCCTAGGAGCAGTAGCCATGATCAGGGGCAAAGTCCAGACCCGAAAATCATTCTAAGCTATGCAATTACGCTAATTTAGGTTCTATTTTGCAGAGGGAATCAGTAAGCCTAGGTCATGCTAGAGTAAGTCTAAATTATTATTTTTGCAGGAGCGATCATTCGGAGCATGCATAGTAAGTTTAGGGGAAATGCATTAGTAAGTATAGGATTAATTACGCTAATTTAGGTTCTATTTTGCAGACGGAGGAGAAGGAGAAGTAGGAAAACCACCAACGTCCATCGAAACTCTGATAATGACGACAAGAAGACGACCACCCCGTGACGGCGAAACAAGAATCCCACGGACGAAAAAAGAGTCGGTTCAGAGGTGCTCGTGGTACCAGTCAAGGAGTGGACTAGAGGGTAGAGGGGACTAGCCACAAGCAAGGTAGAAAGATGATCCTCATTTAGCAAGTCTCGAAGACGAAGAACATCAACGAAGTCCTCACCGGCCACCTCTATACAAAAATGTTAGATAGACGAGTCGTTGTCACTCAGAACCATGTAGAAAGCGACCCCTCACGTCACCACCAGGAAGAGTTCCACTAACCATTAAAAGAGCCATAACAGGTATAAAAGAATCAGCAGTACCCTCAAGCTTACTTATAGGATAGGAGGATCATCGTGAACGGGCGTGACCACTGAAGAGTCACAATAAATGGTCGCGAATAAGAAGTGGAGGATCGACATACCTAAACGCGGGAAAATAGAAAAGAAGCACAAAAGCATAAAAGCCAAACGGTAACTTTTTATTCATTCTTAAAAGGGACTTATTACAGAAGTAATTGCATAAAAGGACACCGAAGCTACAATAGACATTCAGGTCTATTACA
>BEHA01050193.1:3912801-3949533 GCA_002897215.1 Eschscholzia californica subsp. californica
GGATTCTTGGTGATTCACCAATGCTATTATCATCTCCCCATGGTGGTTTCTGTACTACTTTGTTGGATGAAGGAGGTAAAATAGGAGTAGTAGTAGAAGAAGGATCTGAACCAAACAGATACCCTAATGAACTCTTCCCACCACCATAGCTCTCACCTCTACTCATGGCTGCCTTTTCAAAACATACAAGTCATTATTTTATGTTGTTAGGGCACATACATATATAGTGAAGTGAAGTTTAACCATATTATGATGATATCCTGTAACTATGTATGTATATATAAAAGTGATGTTTCTTTAAATTTTGGATTCTTTTCTCTTTTCTATGAGGGGCTTCTTGAATGTTAGGTTGAAATATATATAGTGTATATCACAAGCATATTACATAGATGACTTATATGTATATTAATTGTGTTGTCACGAAATCCGGTAATCAAAGAAAAACAATAGGAAAGTAAACAATCACACATGATACAAGAGATTTACGTGGTTCGGTTGGTGAGACCTACTTTACGGCGAACAACAGCACAAAGATTTTCATTATAATAAGAAAACAAGTTACACAATTCGTAAGAATTTGAAATTTAGGTATCCCTAGAGTTTTAGTTTATATAGACACTATAATTCTGATTCCACCGACCCACCGTCTCACCGACTCTCTCTTTCTAATTCCCGACATCTACATGAATACCGCTAACATTAGTAACTGCCTTGATTGCCCTGCTTTGCATACCAACCCTGCTAAATAGTCCAAAATTTTGTATAAGTGGGTTGGCAGATCGCGAACCGGATTAAATCTCGACTCATATTCAACACACTTTCAACAAATTAGATTCCATGTTACATAGAGAAATTACTATACCCTTTTCATCTTTTAGGTAAGTGGGGTCAAAGGAATGATAGTTTGTACAAAGGTTACGGATGCTCATGGCAGTTAGTGCGAAAATGTTCTTAAATGTGTTTGGTTTATTTTCTACGATGGCAGTCTTGTCGATCATATGTTGTGATTTCTTATACTTTTATTAATGGTAGATCAATTGAACTGAAATATTCAAATCGAAAATACTACAACGAAATATTCCACTAAAAATCTAAAACAAAAAGAATAACCGTTTAAATCTTCGAATACCTAGACTCTTCCTACTCCACCATTATTTTATGTTAAAATATGTTTACCTCTTGATTAAGTAGTTAGAGTTTTTTTTTCTTTTCTCTTCTCTTGTGGATCTGATTAATCATAAACCCTTCTCACTTACATGATTGTGGTGATCGTGAAGAAAGAAGAAAATATTTTCAAGAATTTTCTCACAGAATTATTTTATATAGTTACTAGAATGTGTACACATTTGACTTACAATAATATGGAGAAAGAGGAAAATATTGTCATGCATGCATGAGTTTGTACCCTGAAGGAATAATCAGCGGGTCAAAAACTTTTAGCCAAAGTTCACAGAGACAAGTTGGTTAGCAGTCGCCAGTCAACTTTTAGGATTTTAAATAAAAGTTTAAGCAACTCTAATCACACACCCAATATCTCTCAACCACTTCACAAGTGCTTTACTAATACTAGTCAAATGGAAAATGTTAAAGGCACCCCTCATAAGTGTTAAAGTCGCCTCCTTCACTCACAAACTACCCCTCAAATTTGCCACGATGGAGGTGCTTTTAACAATTAAGGTGTGATTTTGTGAAGTATATACCTACTAATGGCGGTTTAGTTTTAAGTCATAGAATCCACCAAGACCGAGTTAAGATGTGATTTTTGGAATGTTACATTTATGTTATTTGACATCTATGTTTCGTTAATTGTAAGTAATTGACTGACCTTCTTATATTATCGGTAATCAATATAATAGCGAAAACCGGTTCAAGAATAAAAGTGAGACAACATGAGTATGTTTTGCTAAAAAGTGATGGGAAGTTATGGAAATCAAGCGTTGATTGACAATAGCAATGGCCCCTCTACCAGGTGTACTGGGTACTGGCTAGTTACAAGAAGATCAGTACACTTTAATATTGGGTTAGTTAATTATTAAGTAGGGTAGATTTGGGTGGAAAAGGAAATTGTAGGACAAAGGAATCCCCAATTTAGCTATGTAAGTTTAATTACTTAGATAATAAGTTGTATTTGCTTAAGATAAGACTTGGACGATTATAAACCTCAAAAATGTGTTTTATAGGTAGCTTGTACCATTTGAAGTGTAAGGGCCAGATGTGATTGGTACATTTGACATTTATATTCTTTAATTTATTTTTATTTTGATAAATGGGAAAAAGTAAAAGAGGTGGTGAGTTCGATCTACGTCACTGTGGCATCCACATCACTAGATCGGTAGCTCGTGATATTCCATCGTGGCCACCACTTAAAGAAAAAAAAACGATCAAATGGTGCATTGGATATAAGGTTTATTGGCCAAATGCATCTAAAAATGCCATAACCCTATACAAGAAATTTATTAGAAGTAAATATAAAAAAGAAAAAACACAGTTGATCATCATTTGACAAGATATAATTAAGCCATGCACTAATGTTTGGTCTTTCAGAGGACTATATGACTATAGCCAACGATCATCATATATTCATGTCTATAAAATTCAACAGTCAACTTCTAAAAATGAGGACAGTCTAGTCGGTCAACCTTTTCGGTCACTCGTACCGGTCGGTCCTTCGACATAGAATTTTGACCGTGACCGTCCGCCAATTCTTTCGGGTCGGTCGGACACTGACCGTTATGACCATCGGGTGTCCATGGATACTTTTTATCTCGGTCGAACGGGTCGGATAACGGTCTTCCGGATCTTTTTCCCACCCCTAATTGTAATAGACTCTAAAGTTTAATGCATTTACCTTTCAAAAAAAAAGGCAAAGTGACGAAGAGGTTGCGCGGATGAGATTTTGAGGGGTCTGGTAGAAAATTTTGACAGCCCCTAACAAAATAACATGAAAAAATTGAAACAATATATAAAAGTAAAGGACAATATCTCCATAATATTTTTAACGACATTATACAAAAATGTATTATGCAAGAATTTATGCATCAATGTACTATTTGTATAACTAATTTACTTACAAAAATTTGAATTCTTATACTGCAATTATGTAACAAAAGTACAATACCCTACTAGACTGCTCCAATTGACAATCACAATAATTTAATTGAATATGCAGTCATTATTTTGAGAAGTGTTCATGTAACAAAATAAATATGCGAGTTAAAGAGATCGGGAGTGCTACATGTACAAGATCCTAGACAAAATTTGTGACTTACTAACTCTTTTTCACTAAAAGACAAAAATTGATCAAAGCTTTTCAAAGTTTGACTTTGATCGGGATCGTTCAAATGACATTTTGTCAAGAATCTTGTCAAAGATTTTTTGTACATTTAGCATTTCCCTAAAGAGATATAACAATAAAAAGATAGTTTTTCCACTAATACATTCAAAGAAATAAAGCAAGGAATATGTAAATTTCAGAGTGATATAAACTATTGAGAAAGATTTGTGTTTACAACAATTGTCTGTTTAAACTCTTATATGGATTGCAAGTACTTCCAAAGACCGCCTAAAATTGTTTAGGACAATACGGAATGAATATTAACTGGATACCCAAATCTATTATATTAAAAAATCTCAGTTGGTTATCCAAGGGATAAGTTTAACCGTCCATTTTATTTAGAGATTTGGTTGGGAACACAACCGACGGATGATGTAAAATTATATTAAAACAGCTCAGTCGGTTATCCAAGGGATAAGTCTGACCGTCCATTTTATTTTAGAGATTTGGTATCTATATAAATTAGCCAAAATTGGTTAAAATAACTACTACCCACATATTTCTCTCCTTAATTTTTTTCTACCACGTATTACATCTTAGAAACGACCAACTTTACAGTAGAAAATCGTGGGAGAGATCGAAATAACTAACTCACTCTCACATATCTTCCTAAACAACCATAAAATTTTATTCTAAAAAAACAACAAAAGAAATCTCCCAATTTTTTTATCAAATCTTTCATGTTAGTGATTTTTTATATGTTCTTCCTTCACATAAATGTGTTTTACCGGCGAAGCCAAGAGGGATCTGTCGCGTCCACATGACGTGGTGGAAACCTAGTTTTATAAAAGAGTAAACATTGATAGGTGCAATGGACACCCTTTGTTTTAAGAGAGATGCCTATATATTATGGGCTTAATAGTTTTGGGTCAAAAATATTTACAGAGTTACTCTGGCTATTTACAAAGCCCAAAAGTTGAAATCTTGTCACTTTCTCTGTAAATAAGGTTTTGCTATTTACAGACCAGATAGGGACTAAAATCAAATTTTGATAAGGATCAAACTGAAAAAAAATATTGATTATAGAGTAGAAGATATTTTATTTCTTTCATTCCTAAATCTCACCACCAACACATTCCACCACCCCAACAATCACCACCACAACTATGAACAATCAACTCAGAATCACCTACTAGAAACATTAGTAATGGAAGAACCTAACAATGAGGAAGGTACATTAATGGAGGAGCTTGGTGGTCAAGAGGCTTCATTAATAGAAGAGTTTGATATTGAAGAACTCAACTACAACTTTTCATTTGACTCATATAACAACATTCTAAGTGAAGACATAACTTTAGAGGTAAGATAAATTAAGGCCAACGCTTTGGGGAAAGCTATATAGTTTCCGGGGTGTGAAGTTTTAGGGGAAACAAAAAAAAAATAGATTTTTTTATTTCTCCCAAACAACCAAATCCTTTTCAGCTTCTTCTTTTCTCCGACGACTCCACCATCTCCGACGACTCCATCATCTCCGGCGACAATTTTTTTTTTTTTTTTATTCTCCTCTCCATCTCTGGCGAAGGGGAGGAGCCCCTTTGCGGGAGGTCTGGTTTCCAGACGAAACCAGATCTTGTTTCGTCTGGAAACCAGACCAGATCTGGTTTGTTGATAAGCCCCTTCGCCGGAGAGAAAGAGAAGAAAGAGAGAAAAAAGAGAGAAGAAAGAGAGAAGAGAGGGAGAAGAGAGAGAAAGAGAAGAGAGGGAGAAGAAAGAGAGAGAGAAGAAAAAGAGAGAGAAAGAGAAGAGAAGATGGTGAAGTCGCCGGCAACATCCGGCCGGCGACTTTTTCCGGCGTCATTAAAGGGGTGTTTGGTTTAACTTTTTTGTTTTCCACCGTCTTCCCCGGAAACTTTAATGTTTTCCCCAAAACAGTGGCCTAAATTAATTTGTGGTGATTATTCTAAAAAAGAACTCAGATTTCTAGGTCAACATTCTAAGTGAAAAACCCAAATTTCCGGTGAAATAATGCTTAGAACGATGAACATTTTCGGTCAATTTGATTTTTAATTTTTCAACATTTTCGGTCAATTTGATGTTTAATTTTTCAACATTTTCGGTCAGTTTGATGTTTAATTTTTCGCATTTTCGGTCAGAGGACCTATCTCTAAAATAGGGGTTTTATTCTAAATAACTAATAAGTTGGGATAAAGTCAAAAGATTTGTAAATAGTAAAAAGTAGATCTACAAATAGCCAGACCTGTAAATAGCACTTAGTAGATCTGTAAATAGCACCCATCTAGTTTTAATTTGGGAGAGTGGCCCTAAGATCCTAAGTTAATCAAGTAGCGAGGGCCCCTTACCCAAACAGATTGGAGTGCCCAAAATCGATATCCTTTAAAATTTGATACAAAATTAATGTAGACAAATAGATCTGAACCCAGAATATTTGATGCGCCAAAAGTCTGTGCCATCTTGACAACATCTACGTTTCTATAAATTTGTATTTATCCATATGTGAGTGTTTCTAACTGTTACTAAAAAGGAATCCCTAGGTTGAGGGGCCGGTGTGGTCGCACCTGTGACACTCCCTCACCCATGCCCCTGTGATGAAGTAAATATGTGACAAGACATCAAATGGTTGCCTTATGGTACATTGTTCATCAATCTTAAGTGGGTGTTTTCTTGTGTGTATGAGAGAAAGAAGAGAGAGATCAAGAGAGTATGTAATTGTGATGGTGAGATGGTTATAGTGAGATTTCGTAACAAGAGAATGCACTGGACTAGGTGTACGGTAGTTATGAAAGGTGTACTTCATATTCATAGTAGATTAACTTGATGGAGCTGGAAGAGAACGTAAGATTAGCTCTGAACCTCTATAAATCTTGTGAGTCATTATGTTTTTGCTTTGTTGTTGTGTTGTATCTATTCACCATTGCATCTTAAATTAAAATCCTAATATTTCCGCATTAGAGAAAACTCTGAGTCTATCAATCACCTATTAGGAGTGATTTAACTGCTAGTATAAGTGCTTCAAGGTTGAGAGTTGTTATATTTTATGTTGACTGTTGTCGATTGAAGCATGAGTAATGTTTTCCGACATGATTAATATTTTTTCTGTGTAAATAGTATTTAATTGCTATTGGAGTTATAGATAATAAATCAAATCACAGATGGAGGACTATCTATATTATATCTCGCTCCATTACTTGGATGGAAAAGAAGGGCAACGTTTTAATAAAATAGATTATTCTTGACCGGAAGTGTGTGAGTATGATATATTCCTAGATGTCTTACATAGAAAGCGTACAATAATGTCGAAGAAATTTCTACAATGAAGGACCTAATGGACACTTCGAGAAACTCAACGTGGGCGTGTATTACCTAGTCATTAGCATCAGGTAAAATTATATTATGTGGATGTTTCTTTAATTAAAAAATGAATAAAGGCGAGACAGTATAATCTTTGGAAAGTTTAAATCAATTATTTCCCAGCTTTCTAAGTTGACATTACATTATTGGATAAAGTTAAGGCACTAAGGTTGTTACCTAGCGGTTCTCTTCTCCAACTCAACGTATTTCTTCTGCATACAAACCCCTAATTCATCTATCCCTCACCCATCTCAAGTGAGAACAACAATAAAGCAAGAAAGACTCATAACAGTTATGTATAGTAAACTTTTGGTCTAACCTTTTATTGTCCAAAAAAATCAAACTTTAAGTGAATATTTTGATATCCGAGAAAGTACTAAACATTTATCTTTTCACTGGATGGTTTACTTTAGCTTCTAAAATCTAATACCCTTTTGTTGATATTTTTAGAGTTAATTCCTGTATGGCCCCCTACTTTGTGACCAGCTTCCTTTATGGCCCCTTTTTTTTCGTAAATTCAAATATGACCCCCTATTTTCAAGTAAATGTCATTACTATCCTTCTTAATTATAAATTTAAAACATTAAAAAAAAGTTATTTCCACCTCACCCTTCTTTCTCTCCACCTCATCTCTCCCTACACCTCACCCCTCTCTCTCCAATTCACCTCTCTCTCCAACTCACCTCTTTCTCCAACTCACCTCTCTCTCCAACTCACCTCTCTCTCTCTCTCCAACTCACCTCTTTCTTCTCCGGCAAGGTCGCCGGCCGGAAAATTTTCCGGCCGACGACCTTCAAACCTAAAAACAATAAAAAAATTCTCTCTCCTCTCTCTCTCTAAAAACTCCGGCGATGGGGGTTTCCCTTCGCCGGAGGATCTGTTCACAAACAGATCTGTTCGTGAACAGATCCTCCGGCGAAGGAAAACCCCCATCGCCGGAGTTTTTAGAGAGAGAGAGTGGAGAGATTTAAAAAAAATTAGAGAGAGAGAGAAGGGTGAGGTGGAAATAATTTTTTTTTACTGTTTTAAATTTAGAATTAAGAAGGGTAGTAATGACATTTACTTGAAAATAGGGGGCCATATTTGAATTTACGAAAAAAAAAAGGACCATAAAGGAAGCTGGTCACAAAGTAGGGGGCCATATAGGAATTAACTCATATTTTTATCAGTTTGACGTAAAAAAGTTGACCACAATTGTTCAACAAAATACCAAAATCAAATAATTTATGGGTTATTTTCAATAGCCCCCAACTTTATGACCGATTTCTTGTCTAGCCCCGTACTTTATCAAAAATATCCAGATGGCCCCCTTTTTTAGATTTCGTTATAACACCGTTACCTAATCATCCTTTCTCTCTCTTCCACCTCATTACCGCTCTCTGCCACCTCACTTTGTCGCCACCTCATCATCTTCACCGGCGAAGGTCGCCGGCCGACAAGCTTCATTCAAATTTTTTTCCTCTCTGCTCTCTTTCTAAAAAAAAAAAAAAATTCTCTCTCTAGATCTGGTTCATATGAACCAGAGACCTTCTTGAAGGTCTGTTATGAACCAGATCTAGAGAGATAAAAAAAAATGATATTACTCCTATAATATCATCACTCTTTGTTCTTCTAATTGGTATTGTTCCTTCTGGACACCTTCCATTTATATGCCATAGCTGAGTAATGGGTTTTGATTCCTGGTTTGCTTTTGAAGAGACTACTTTGTTGTAACACCTCTATTTTCTTGATATACCAAATTGGGTGGAAATCATAAAAGTCTAGGTCAGTTTTGTTTAGATGAAAATGAAATACTGGTGGGTTTAAAAATCCTATTTCTCTTCACTTTTGAGGAAACCCTATAGAAAAGAAAGAGGGTGCAGCCGCTCCTTAGTGAAGGGAGGAGGAATAAAGAAGAAAAGTAATGGAAATAGAGTTCTCTAGTGAGAGAACAAGCCATGGTTGTGGTCTTAAAGTCATCTAAGGCGAAAAGAGGTAGATTTCCTATCTCCTAATTTTTTTGTAGGCTCTTTCAATTTATTCCATGATAGGTATAGTATTGTTAATCACATGAAAGAACGATTAAATGGCTTAGAGACTAGTTTTATCTAGAATTTCATAAAACATATAGAGATGACAGTATTTCGGTCTAAATTCAACTTACATCTGGTATTGATATATTAAGAATCTCGGTGTGATTCTTATATGTTTGGAAAGTTCTGTTTGTCTACTTTCTAGTAGTTCAAACGGTTCGTTAATCCGAGTTCCGAGTGAAGATTACGATAGTTTTCGTACAATGTGTCAGAACAGTGTCTACTGCACGTTGGTTTATATTAAAATTGAATCTGGTGTAGATATATAACGAATCTAAGTGTGACTTTTATATGGTTGGAAAGGTCTCTTTGTCTACTTTCTACTAGTTCAAACGGTTTGTTAATACGAATTCCGAGTGAAGAGTTACGATAATTTTCGTACAAGGTGTCAGAACAGTGTCTACTGCACGTCGGTTTATATTAAAATTGAATCTGGTGTAGAAATATAATGAATCTAAGTGTGACTCTTATAAGGTTGGAAAGGTCTGTTCGTCTACTTTTTAATAGTTCAAACGGTTCATTAATCCGATTTTCGAGTGAGAAGTTATGATTGTTTTCGTACAAGGTGTTAGAACAGTCTCCGATGGACGAATTTATTGAGATAATTCACATGGTTTCTGTTCTTTAGGCAATGAATCTCCTAGGTAGCTACCTTCTAGTGGTGAGTCTATGTTTGTTAATTATTATTTTTATTTGCTTGTTTGAGATTGCGATCCACGTGAGGATCTAATATGAGCATCATCCCTTCTGACTTGTCATGTGTTGTTGACTTGAATTGTTTGGTGAGATTGTTTGTAATTCTTGATAAGAGTCAATGTTTGTTGTGTATTGGTCTGAGATACCTGAACGAGAGTTTGATGATTGTGTCTTTCGACATAATGTGTTTGTCGACGTACATGTCAAGTTTGTGGCTATAAAGGTTTACCTTAGTTAAAGGAATGATATTTTGTATCCGCTGAAAAAAAAAAGGATCGTTGTATTATCAGGGTTAGTATTAGATTAAAATACGATAACCGGAAAACTTAATAATTAATCAAAGGACATAAATTATTAGTTTCGAGAGGGATTGGGTAAATCTGATATATTATGTTAGTATTCACCGTTAAATTTCAGATAATGCCAATAATGAATATGAATGCAATGCTTCCTTGATTGGGGATTGAGCTTGCCTACCCGAGACTTAGGTTTGAGGAAATCTACTGCAGTTGGGTTTTAACCCAGCTATTTTGTTTTTCAGGTATTGATTGTGCACTCATGGTAGGTGTTGCTCGTGGATCCAGTTTGAAGGTCTCAAATCTTCGATTTCAAGGCGGTTAGCTTGAGATTTGGGATTTGGGGCGCTACAAAGTGGTATCAGAGCTCTAGGTTTAGTGGTCCTAGGGTTGTATTGTGGGTTTGATTGTCGTCGTTAGGCACGTCATTGATAAAAATACTTTAATTAGTGTCTTGCACAATTGGTTGAATCCAGAATGTGCTTTTGGAATTGCTTTCTTGTGAAAACTTGAAAGAAGTTGTCTTTGTGTTTTTGGAATCTAAATTGTGAGTGCAAATTTTCCATTGGAAGGATAATGGCTATTGATGTGATGTACTTTTTGTTTGTGATGCGTGCGAGTAAATGTCTTATTTGACCGTGATGTCAAACCTAAGGTATGTGATTGTGATTGTAGCATTACATATATTTATGATATACATGAGGGTGCTGAAAATCCTTACTTTTATGAGGTTTTGGGTTGTTTGAATGTGTGTTGGGTGATAGTGTATCAGTTGATTATGAATCAACTTAAAAATTTGTTTCGATGAGAAAATGCAAACTGAGAATGGTTGGCTCGACATGTGGGTCGATGCAAACACGAGTTTGTTGTCGTGATAGTGGACAACTTAGTGGACCATGATTTTAAGTTCTACTTATTGGATTGAACCAAGAATGGTTGGCTCGACACGTGGGTCGATTGCAAACACTGGTTACTAATGCGATATTGGATAACTTGGTGGACCATGATCTTGAGTTTCGTTAATGGATTAAACTAAGACTGGTTGGCTCGACATGTGGGTCGATTGCAAACACGGGCTTGTCAATGTGATATTGGACAACCCAGTGGACCAGGGGCTTGAGTTTTAATATGGATTGACGGTTATAATCCATAAGTGATCGGTGGTTGGCTCGACAGGATGATCGATGCAAACACAAGTTCATTCTTGTGGACCACATACTTCTAGTTTGAGAAGTAATGAATTGAACTAAGACTGGTTGGCTTGACATGTGGGTCGATTGCAAACACGGGTTTGTCAATGTGATATTGGACAACCTAGTGGACCAGGGGCTTGGGTTCTAATATGGATTGACGTTGTAATCCTTAGGTGGTTGGCTCGACCGGATGATCGATGCAAACACAAATTCATTCTTGTGGACCACATACTTCTAGTTTGAGAAGTAATTTACCAACTAGAGGTTGGCTCGCCTCCTGCTCATATGTAAAGTGCTCGTGTTACACGGATCCCCTCTTTGGGAGGTATCAATGGTTTATTGAGAGGTTTAAGTCGATGCAAACTCGGATGCTAAGTGAAGCTATCTTGTGGACCTCAAAAATTGATTTTGCCCCTCCAAAAGGGAAGTTGTATTGTATGAATCTTTTCAACCGTGTAACAGGTTGACTTCAGTTGTGTTGTATTTCTTATGCTTGTATAACATTTATGTTCTAGCATTTGCTACACTTGATTGCATGTTGTTTGTGATTGTGGTATGTTTGATTTCGAGGACGAAATCCTCTTTTTAGGGTGGAAGATTGTAACACCCCTATTTTCTTGATATACCAAATTGGGTGGAAATCATAAAAGTCTAGGTCAGTTTTGTTTAGATGAAATACTGGTGGGTTTAAAAACCCTATTTCTCTTCACTTTTGAGGAAACCCTATAGAAAAGAAACAGGGTGCAGCCGCTCCTTAGTGAAGGGAGGAGGAATAAAGAAGAAAAGTGATGGAAATAGAGTTCTCTAGTGAGAGAACAAGTCATGGTTGTGGTCTTAAAGTCATCTAAGGCGAAAAGAGGTAGATTTCATATCTCCTAATTTTTTTGTAGGCTCTTTCAATTTATTCCATGATAGGTATAGTATTGTTAATCACATGAAAGAACGATTAAATGGCTTAGAGACTAGTTTTATCTAGAATTTCATAAAACATATAGAGATGAGAGTATTTCGGTCTAAATTCAACTTACATCTGGTATTGATATATGAAGAATCTCGGTGTGATTCTTATATGTTTGGAAAGTTCTGTTTGTCTACTTTCTAGTAGTTCAAACGGTTCGTTAATCCGAGTGAAGTGTTACGATAGTTTTCGTAAAATGTGTCAGAACAGTGTCTACTGCACGTCGGTTTATATTAAAATTGAATCTGGTGTAGATATATAACGAATCTAAGTGTGATTTTTATATGGTTGGAAAGGTCTCTTCGTCTACTTTCTAGTAGTTCAAACGGTTTGTTAATACGAGTTCCGAGTGAAGAGTTACGATAATTTTCGTACAAGGTGTCAGAACAGTGTCTACTGCACGTCGGTTTATATTAAAATTGAATCTGGTGTAGATATATAATGAATCTAAGTGTGATTCTTATAAGGTTGGAAAGGTCTGTTCGTCTACTTTTTAGTAGTGCAAACGGTTCATTAATCCGATTTTTGAGTGAGAAGTTATGATTGTTTTCGTACAAGGTGTCAGAACAGTCTCCGATGGACGAATTTATTGAGATAATTCACATGGTTTCTGTTCTTTAGGCAATGTATCTCCTAGGTAGATACCTTCTAGTGGTGAGTCTATGTTTGTTAATTATTATTTTTATTTGTTTGTTTGAGATTGCGATCCACGTGAGGATCTACTATGAGCATCATCCCTTCTGACTTGTCATGTGTTGTTGACTTGAATTGTTTGGTGAGCTTGTTTGTAATTCTTGATAAGAGTCAATGTTTGTTGTGTATTGGTCTGAGATACCTGAACGAGAGTTTGATGATTGTGTCTTTCGACATAATGTGTTTGTCGACGTACATGTCAAGTTTGTGGCTATAAAGGTTTACCTTAGTTAAAGGCATGATATTTTCTATCCGCTGAAAAAAAAGGATCGTTGTATTATCGGGGTTAGTATTAGATTAAAATACGATAACCGGAAAACTTAATAATTAATCAAAGGACATAAATTATTAGTTTCGAGAGGGATTGGGTAAATCTGATATATTATGTTAGTATTCACCGTTAAATTTCAGATAATGCCAATAATGAATATGAATGCAATGCTTCCTTGATTGGGGATTGAGCTTGCCTACCCGAGACTTAGTGATGTGCCGTGAAAATGCCACATTTAGGTCACTTAACTTTAATGAGTTAGTTCTTTTCGAGTTTTATTTCTAATTATTTATGTGTTTTCATTGCTAGGTAGTTTATTTGGGGTTAGGCGCGTAATTCGGAATAAAGAGAGCGAATTATCACATTTTCATCTTATGCGACAAAAGGGAAGAAAAGAGCACCAAGGGTATTTTGGTCATTTTGGTCAATATCAGAAGTCAAACAACAAGTGAGGTCAATGACGAGTCCGACGGTGAAAACGGAAGTCGATTCGGAGTTCGGACGGAAAAGTTGTGAATGAAAGAAGCCGAGGTTCGGTCTTGAAACAAGAATTCTATGAAGGCACCCCTTGGTTTTAAATGTAGAGACAAGATGAAGGCACTCCCTTGTTTTAGAAAGAAGCCCAACCCAAGAGCCCAAAGAGGAAGAGAACAATAGAGATTCTATGGGCACCCTTTTTGGTCCAAGTCAAGAGTCTTTAATGATGGACAAAGTCAAGGGTTTGAAGTAGTCTAAAGACTTAGTCAACTTGACTAAGTCTAGGGTTTGTATTCAAGTTAGAGACTATTCATCATCTTCTTCACCAAGCACCAAGGAAGGGAGAGAGAAAGAGGCTAGGATTTGTTCTTGAGGGTTCTTCATCACTAAAAGAGAAACTTGAAAGAGAGGACAAGAGAGAGAAGAAGGGGTAGCCGGCCTTAGCTTGGCCGGCCAAGCAAGGTCGGCACCACACGAGCTCGGGATGGCAGCAAGCTCAGCCATGGAAGCTCTCACGGGAGCTGTTAGCAGCTCGGGTTCTGCTCGGCCGGGACAACCAACAGCACGGACAGCACGAGACACGGCAGCTGCTGCTCGGGACGTCGTGGACAGTAGCTTCCAGCAGCAGCCCGTGCTCCATTAGAGCAACTCGACCTTTCAAGCAGCAGCTCGGGTGGATGTTAAACCGGCCGGAACAGCAAGGACTCGAGCAGCAGCTCGGACTGCTTGGGACGGCCGCGACATGGTACGGGGCAGCAAGCTAAGGCTCGGCTGCAACTAGATCTTGGCCGGACTTTGACATTTTGGCCAGATTTCTTCATGCCTTGGCCGGAGATTTCAAGAGTTTTCCGTTCATTATTTTGGCCGAAAACCTTAGGGCTTTTGCTCCCCATGTCATGATCTAGCTACCCATGTTGTTTGATTTAGTTTTTGGTTGAAATTTCTTAGAGAGAGAAAGCTTGGTGAAGCTTTAATGGTGGTGGGTTTTAAATGAAGAAGATGAGTCTGGTTGCTAAGGGGAGATCTGATTTTTGCTCGGGGGGATCCATTATGCACTGTTAAGGGGAAATCCAGAAATTTGCTAAGGGGAGATCGGCTGAACCTTAACTACTCAAATTTTCCGACGAACCTAGCCTCGAACCACATCGAAAAAGGGGGATTTCTCATCATCTTCTTTTCATTTATTACTTATCACCATGTTAGCTAAATCAAGTGTGTCGTTAATGAGATGAAATGTGATGAATTTGTGATTATCTATGTGATGATTTAATGTTTTGATAATAAATTGATGTTTTCTTATTTTGATTACTTGCTTCGATCGTTTTTTCATGTGTCTTATCAAGTACTTCGCATAGTTAATTGATTAGGCAAAGTGATCGATATCGATCGTAGTCTAGATCCAAATTTCATGTGTCTTGTCATGCACTTCACATAGTTACGCGGCTAGACGACATTTTCGATGATTCGGTTTTAATTGTTTGGGAAGTTTGTTTGACTAAGTATTATCTCCGGACATACGTAGTGCTTATGAACATCCACCGTAGGAATCGAGACTAGGTTTGTATCAATATATTCGGTTGGACCGTAAATAGTTGTAGGTTCACCACAACGGATTCCCGGACCTCGACACTTCTCTCACTTATTTGTTGCCTCCCTACTCTTGTTCCTTCAACTCCTCTCTCGAATCTCTCTCGTCCTCTCACATTGATATTTTAGTTTGTTTTACTTCCTTTATTCTCTTAGTGCTTATTCGTTAAAAACCTTTCATTATCTTCATTTACTTTCGCTTTTGTCTAAGTAAGCCTTTGATATCTGAACCGACGAATAAGACCATTCGATATCCAAACTACATTCCTATCCTTGGATCGATCCCGGCTTTGCCGGATTACTACTTGATACCTCCGCTTGGGTGTGCAACCTTTTTGGGTGCATCACTTAAGTTTGAGGAAATCTACTGCAGTTGGGTTTTAACCTAGCTATTTTGTTTTTCAGGTATTGATTGTGCACTCATGGTAGGTGTTGCTCGTGGATCCAGTTTGAAGGTCTCAAATCTTCGATTTCAAGGCGATTAGCTTGAGATTTGGGATTTGGGGCGCTACAAAGTGGTATCAGAGCTCTAGGTTTAGTGGTCCTAGGGTTGTATTGTGGGTTTGATTGTCGTCGTTAGACACGTCATTGATAGGAACACTTTAATTAGTGCCTTGCACAACTGGTTGAATCTAGAATGTGCTTTTAGAATTGCTTTCTTGTGAAAACTTGAAAGAAGTTGTCTTTGTGTTTTTGGAATCTAAATTGTGAGTGCAAATTTTCCATTGGAAGGATAATGGCTATTGATGTGATGTACTTTTTGTTTGTGATACGTGCGAGTAAATGTCTTATTTGACTGTGATGTGAAACCTAAGGTATGTGATTGTGATTGTAGCATTACATATATTTATGATATACATGAGGGTACTGAAAATCCTTACTTTTATGAGGTTTTGGGTTGTTTGAATGTGTGTTGGGTGATAGTGTATCAGTTGATTATGAATCAACTTAAAAATTTGTTTCGATGAGAAAATGTAAACTGAGAATGGTTGGCTCGACATGTGGGTCGATGCAAACACGAGTTTGTTGTCGTGATAGTGGACAACTTCGTGGACCATGATTTTAAGTTCTACTTATTGGATTGAACCAAGAATGGTTGGCTCGACACGTGGGTCGATTGCAAACACTGGTTACTAATGCGATATTGGATAACTTGGTGGACCATGATCTTGAGTTTCGTTAATGGATTAAACTAAGACTGGTTGGCTCGACATGTGGGTCGATTGCAAACACGGGCTTGTCAATGTGATATTGGACAACCCAGTGGACCAGGGGCTTGAGTTTTAATATGGATTGACGGTTATAATCCATAAGTGATCGGTGGTTGGCTCGACAGGATGATCGATGCAAACACAAGTTCATTCTTGTGGACCACATACTTCTAGTTTGAGAATTAATGAATTGAACTAAGACTGGTTGGCTTGACATGTGGGTCGATTGCAAACACGGGTTTGTCAATGTGATATTGGACAACCTAGTGGACCAGGGGCTTGGGTTCTAATATGGATTGACGTTGTAATCCTTAGGTGGTTGGCTCGACCGGATGATCGATGCAAACACAAGTTCATTCTTGTGGACCACATACTTCTAGTTTGAGAAGTAATTTACCAACTAGAGGTTGGCTCGCCTCCTGCTCATATGTAAAGTGCTCGTGTTGCACGGATCCCCTCTTTGGGAGGTATCAATGGTTTATTGAGAGGTTTAAGTCGATGCAAACACTGATGCTAAGTGAAGCTATCTTGTAGACCTCAAAAATTGATTTTGCCCCTCCAAAAGGGAAGTTGTATTGTATGAATCTTTTCAACCGTGTAACAGGTTGACTTCAGTTGTGTTGTATTTCTTGTGCTTGTATAACATTTATGTTCTAGCATTTGCTACACTGGATTGTAGGGATTTACACCCTTCTACTAGTGTTTATAGCGGAAATATGACATCTAATGTCTACACTAGTATTCCCAGGATCACATGCAAAACTAGTAATTAATCTAATGGAGATAGTAGATTACCTTAATCGCTTTTCCCTCGAACTAGTTGAATTGATTGAAGAAGACCAAGAGCTTCAAGTGTAGCTCCTCTACTTGGGGCACGAGCAATCAATTTGATCTCCCACCTTGTTGTATAGCTAGCACACCAATGGTGGTTGGAAAAGAAGAACACCTTCTTCTTTGACTAGATTGATAGTAATGGGAATTAGCTCACTTTCTCCTCTCTACTTGATGTGGTAGAGTAAGAAAGCTTAGAGAGAAATTCCACACCTTATTCTCTGCCCTAAGAGTGTTTATATAGAACCCTAATAAGAATCCACCTCCTTTTAGGTTTCCTAAAACACCCTTTAGAATAAGATTTAGGGAAATAGTCGAAAATAGCAACTATTGGTATTTTCTCAATTCCCCAAGGAGGAGGTGCCCAAATACCACGAAAATTGGCAGATATAATGTTTATTATATCAGCAACAAACCCTCCAAAATTCAGCCCAATCCGAGTCCTAGAAGTACCCGAACAGGTATAGGCCCAAAAACCCTGTTTTTGGTCTTTTTGTACTATCTTTGCCTAATTCCTTTTTAGGCCTATGAGATATGTTTATGGGACACTCCCATGATTATATCTCACTCCCACTAGTCATATCCTAGATCAATTTGTCACTCTTATGTGTAACCCGTTGTAGGATCCGATCGAAGTTAGCCGCGAATTACTTCGTAATTCGACGATCGTAGTTGGTCTCTAGCTACAACTCTACGATCCCTAAATCAATCGGACTTGATGATCTTCCACATCAATTGTCCTATCCGACAAATTGTTCGCATTGTCACCTTGGTCGAAGGACATCTCCTTCAACTCCTTCATGGATTGCATGTTGTTTGTGATTGTGGTATGTTTGATTTCGAGGACGAAATCCTCTTTTTAGGGTGGAAGATTGTAACACCCCTATTTTCTTGATATACCAAATTGGGTGGAAATCATAAAAGTCTAGGTCAGTTTTGTTTAGATGAAATACTGGTGGGTTTAAAAACCCTATTTCTCTTCACTTTTGAGGAAACCCTATAGAAAAGAAACAGGGTGCAGCCGCTCCTTAGTGAAGGGAGGAGGAATAAAGAAGAAAAGTGATGGAAATAGAGTTCTCTAGTGAGAGAACAAGCCATGGTTGTGGTCTTAAAGTCATCTAAGGCGAAAAGAGGTAGATTTCCTATCTCCTAATTTTTTTGTAGGCTCTTTCAATTTATTCCATGATAGGTATAGTATTGTTAATCACATGAAAGAACGATTAAATGGCTTAGAGACTAGTTTTATCTAGAATTTCATAAAACATATAGAGATGAGAGTATTTCGGTCTAAATTCAACTTACATCTGGTATTGATATATGAAGAATCTCGGTGTGATTCTTATATGTTTGGAAAGTTCTGTTTGTCTACTTTCTAGTAGTTCAAACGGTTCGTTAATCCGAGTTCCGAGTGAAGATTACGATAGTTTTCGTACAATGTGTCAGAACAGTGTCTACTGCACGTCGGTTTATATTAAAATTGAATCTGGTGTAGATATATAACGAATCTAAGTGTGATTCTTATATGGTTGGAAAGGTCTCTTCTTCTACTTTCTAGTAATTCAAACGGTTTGTTAATACGAGTTCCGAGTGAAGAGTTACGATAATTTTCGTACAAGGTGTCAGAACAGTGTCTACTACACGTCGGTTTATATTAAAATTGAATCTGGTGTAGATATATAATGAATCGAAGTGTGATTCTTATAAGGTTGGAAAGGTCTGTTCGTCTACTTTTTAGTAGTTCAAACGGTTCATTAATCCGATTTTCGAGTGAGAAGTTATGATTGTTTTCGTACAAGGTGTCAGAACAGTCTCCGATGGACGAATTTATTGAGATAATTCACATGGTTTCTGTTCTTTAGGCAATGTATCTCCTAGGTAGATAGATATCTTCTAGTGGTGAGTCTATGTTTGTTAATTATTATTTTTATTTGCTTGTTTGAGATTGCGATCCACGTGAGGATCTACTATGAGCATCATCCCTTCTGACTTGTCATGTGTTGTTGACTTGAATTGTTTGGTGAGCTTGTTTGTAATTCTTGATAAGAGTCAATGTTTGTTGCGTATTGGTCTGAGATACCTGAACGAGAGTTTGATGATTGTGTCTTTCGACATAATGTGTTTGTCGACGTACATGTCAAGTTTGTGGCTATAAAGGTTTACCTTAGTTAAAGGCATGATATTTTCTATCCGTTGAAAAAAAAAGGATCGTTGTATTATCGGGGTTAGTATTAGATTAAAATACGATAACCGGAAAACTTAATAATTAATCAAAGGACATAAATTATTAGTTTCGAGAGGGATTGGGTAAATCTGATATATTATGTTAGTATTCACCGTTAAATTTCAGATAATGCCAATAATGAATATGAATGCAATGCTTCCTTGATTGGGGATTGAGCTTGCCTACCCGAGACTTAGGTTTGAGGAAATCTACTGCAGTTGGGTTTTAACCCAGCTATTTTGTTTTTCAGGTAGTGATTGTGCACTCATGGTAGGTGTTGCTCGTGGATACAGTTTGAAGGTCTCAAATCTTCGATTTCAAGGCGGTTAGCTTGAGATTTGGGATTTGGGGCGCTACATTTGTTCTCATCATAAATGCCTTCTGGATGATATGTAGGTCTTATCTGAAACACCCATTAAATTTTCAGAGAGAGAAATGAAGAGAGAGCCACAGATATATAGAGATAGAGATAGAGATAGAGAAAGAGAGAGAGATCAGACCTGAATGGTGTGGTTTTGAAGAAATGGGTGATCAAAGGCTGGTTAGTGAGAGACATGAAGTCTATTATATCTCCATCTGGGCTCTAATAAATAAACAGGAAAGACAAGAAATCGGAGAAAAGTTAGGGTTTTTACACTCTGTTCTACTAAGAATCAGAATGATGAGAAAAAAATTGGGGGAAATCAAGATGAAAAATAAAAGAACAAACTTGGAAATGGAGGTAAATCAAAATCCAGTTTTAAAACTAATATATATATATAAGTAAAACCCAAGTTAGAGGTAAGCTCTGATGCCACCATAAAAACCCTAGTATACCATTTCACCTAAAAAAGTTTAAGACCAAAAAGTACACAAAAAAAACAACTACCAACAAAATCATTTATAACCACTAACATTGTTACCCTAATTTCACCATTCTTGCTGCTTCTGCTACTAAACTTGGTAGCCATAGAGGTGAAATGACAACCACAAGACTAAACCCACTTCAGAAAACAACTAAGATTTGGGTTTTGTTTGCTAGAGATGAACAAATTTCTCATCCACCCCATGGAAGCAAGAGCTATTCACACAGGTTTCTTTCTCTTTCTCTCTAGATTTACTCTCTTTTTCCCCAGATAATTAGGTAATAAGAAGTGTTTGAGTTGTCACAGAAATTTAATAAAATCCGCCGACGGTGGTTTTTTCTCTCTCTAAAATGGGTGTTCTGTTTCACACGGGAGAGAGAAAAAAAAATTTAGAGACAGAGAAAAAAAAGATTTTCTTTTTAATGAAGGTCGCCGGCCGAAAAATTGGTCGACCGGCGACCTTTGCCGGTGAAGATGATGAGGTGGCGATAAGGTGAGGTGGCAGAGATAGGTAATGAGATGGAAGAGAGAGAAATGATAACTAGGTAACGGTGTTATAACGGAATCTAAAAAAGGGGGTCATCTCGATATTTTTGATAAAGTCGGAGGCTAGGCAGGAAACGGTCACAAAGTTGAGGGCTATTAAGGAAATGATGAAATTTTTTCGTTTTTAATTATTTGCATCATATATTGATCAACTAGGATGAAATTTCTTCAAATATTTGGAAGGATATTTCAGCCCACTTGGTCAAAATATAATTCAAATATTTTCAAACAAATGGACAAAGTTCTTCTATATTGTAATTTATTGAAACAATTTGAACCACATTATCGGAAATATGTGATCTTCACCAACATAATATTGCTGAATTCTGAGAACGAAAAGACGTAGAAAAAACCTAAAAATTTGACCTAAAACTTATTTTCTTGAAAAATATATTAAAGAAGTATTTTTTACCCTTTCAATAAATCTTACCTAAAATATCACTGAGTGAAAAATTGGTTAGTTGGTTAGATTGGAAGAACCCATTCTCCTCCATTAATGAAGTATTAATTTATATCATGAAAAGATAACGCGCTTTACTGCGAGAAATCTAACAACAAAAACATATTTAGTGGTTATGGTTGTAATTGGTGGTGGTTGTCAGCGTCATGGCAAACAATTTAGGCGTCCAGTGTTGAACTTAAATCAGGACCCTTTTAGAAAATAATTGTTTACAAAGAATCCAAATATCAGCGCTTGGTACGGTTATTGTAAGACTTAACTTTCATATTCTCCGTGGGCAACTATATGATGCTGATGCCAAAAACGGTTCTCGATTATCTTCTTGATTGGGGAAATCTTAACTCGAATCCACATTCCCGTGTCTCGAGGCAAGACGAACTCAAGGTGTCGGACTGATTTCTGCTGACATCTCTTACTGCTCTAAGACTCAGCGCATAGCTCTTTGTCAGGGTTGGAGCCAATTCTCTTGGTTTATCTCTAAGCCAAAGTAGAGCTCGAGGCATTCAGGAACTCGTGCTGAGCTCCCATGTTAGGGCTGAGGTGGAAAGACTTCGTCTGATCTAGCCCTCTGATGACTTTAGCGATGACTAACATGTGTACACTTGGGTCTATCTGTCTAGTTCTTAACTTGGTCAAAGATGACCAGTATTTGGCTCAACACTACCAATTATTAGTGTTTTGACTTGTGTCTTTTGACGCATTTCTTTTTTAAAATGCCAAGGTTTAAACCTTCGTATTTTTAATAGAGAGACATGCCACTCTTGCAATCTTATGTTAGGTTTAGAGAGAAAGAGAGAGAGAGAGAGCAGAAATGAGCCAAGCTATTTAAATTTCTCTAGAAGAAACTCGAGGTATTGGCATAGCTCGTAGAAAGAAAAAAGCAAAAATTCTCCTAATACGAGGTGAACCTGAAACCATAAACACTTGACCGAAGAGGATTACAAACTCCACTCTCATTGCATCTATGATAAGTTGTATATCGTAATTTATTTAATACGACTACTCTATAAGAGAGACCAATGAAAAAGGGGTCCACTACAGGTGTTCGCACATGACTTGCACCCCTACCACACGGGCCTGGTGGTTGTAAAGAAAATTGTTTGAACCGTTCTTTTACTTGAGTACAAAATATTTTGACTTGTGGACTCACCTTCACTAAAACACAAAAGAATTCAAAATTTAACCACAATTTAAACCGTTCTTTTACCTGAGTGAATCAGCATGTCAGAAAGCAAGCGTTTTGGGGAAAGCAAAATAGTTTCCGGGATGTGAAGACTTAGTAAAAAATTAGTCAATTTTATTTTGTAAGTTGTTATAGGGAAATAAAAGACCTCCACCTCACCTCTCTCTCTCTCCACCTCACCTCTCTCTCTCTACACCTCACCTCACTCCCTCTCCACCTCACCTCTCTCTCTTCTCCGATTAGGTCGCCGACCGTAAAATTTTCCGCCTAGCGACCATGAAAAAGAAAAAATTTCACTCTCTCTCTCTCTAGAAACTCCGGCGAAGGGTTTTTTATTTTTATTTTGAAACATATTCCCCATAAAATATCTTTTCCGGAAACTTTTCAAAATTTTGAATATTCCTTTTAAAATTTCACTCTAGGAAACTATTTAGCTTTCCCCAAAGCGCTGGCCATTTTTTTTCTTAGCCTTGAGTCGGATACCTACTCTTACTACTCTGTCTACCACTCTACTCTCTTCCAATATACCACTCTATCCTTTGGGAGTTTGGAGCAACTCATAGTTCAGTAAAACCCTAGATAGCTTGGTCGATGGCAACAAGATTTTCAATTTCACAGTCTACCATCCCTAAAACCTCCATCCTTCCTCAGGATCCATTTTTAGGACCCCAATCGTTTCGACCAATAAGCTCCTCTTATCTATTCTCTCAGGCAACTATCCAACCTCGAAAGATGACTTTCCCGGCAACTAAAACAATAAACTCCACCATTTGTTTAACCATGGAAGAGAAACACCAAGGGATTTTAATAACAGAGGAAGCTATTAATAACCCAAGATTGAGTTCAGCTGAATATATGATTCAGATCCAATCAAGGGCAGCAAAGAAATTTGAAAGGAAAAGATCAAGGGGATATATTTACTTAGTTGCTGCAGTTCTTTCCATGGCGGTTGCTGCTGTATTTTACAGATTTTCATGGCAAATGCAGGTTTTTTCTACTCTCTCCCACTCTCTGTTTTTAATGATTCACTCTCGAGAACTTGGGTTATTGATTTCTTATGAACTCTTATTAATAGGGTAGAGAAGTCCCAGTTTCAGAAATGTTGGGTGCGTCTGCTCTATGTGTTGGAGCTGCTGTAAATATTCTTTCCCCCAAAACCTGGATAGAAATTTGAAAATTCGACCAAGAAAGATGGGCATTTCAGTAATTGGGTTTTTGAAATTTTGAATTATCAGATGGGGACAGAGTTTTGGGCAGGATGGGCTCACAAATCACTCTGGCATGGTCCATTGTGGTATATACACAAGGTTGGTAATTTTTTACTTGTGTTCTCTCTTTTGAGTTGTACTTGTTTGGAGCATTGGTTTGAAATATTTTAAATATTTCTCAATGTCCAGTAATGTCTTTGGTATTAAGGACACTTGAAATATCCAACAATGTCTGCAACATGGGTTTGGGAGATTTTCCTCTAATACCGAAGATATTTGCTTTGGATACAAGATCACAGAAATTTTGAGTCATTCTAGTTTCATGGACATTTGAGTACATTCTAGTTTCATGGACATCCGTTTTCACCAATGTCAAGGAACATATTTTTGAAATATCGGTGAAAATAGGTTCCGTATTACAGGTCAATCCTACTCTACTAGTACCAATAGGCAGCATAGGGATCGGGAAGGTAACTTAAACTTTCACTATGACCAAAGCCCGCCAATGCCCATCAGAGGACTCAGGTAAACCGGTTCGGGATAATCGGGCTTGAGGTGCAATTTTAACTTACTGAAAAGTTTAATTCCAACTTCATGATGACCCAACTTGACATAGTTTACCATGTTCACTTGCTAAATACTCCCAACCTCTTAGCATCTTATAAAAGTTTACAACATCTTTCTCACTTGTAAAAGACCAATGTGGAACTATGTGAAGTTTAAGTTACGTTTTGGTTTGAGTAAATAGTCCCACATGGAAAACAAAAAAAACTTTCGTGAGGTTGTGATTATAAAGCGAACAACTACACTTCTAGGGTCCTATGTGCGGTGTTACTTCATTGGCTGCGCTTCCAACTCACACTCATTCCGTAATGGGTGGTAGAACTTAGTCCTTCACACAAGATAATGGGCTATTTAAGGTCCAATTTTTATTGACAAAAGTTGTGGACGCCCTAAACCTAACAGCCTCGGGCATTGGTGAGGATCCCGTGTGAGTATTTTCTCCCGAGCCCGCCCACCCTTTTTCTTCGAGTCGGGCAAGATATGCTCATTTTCAGCATGGCCCCATCGGGCCATTTCAGATCCAGGGGCATGTAACCGGTAGTTGGCAGTCGGGTGAAAATTTCACCCCTAGGTAAATAAAAATAAAAATATTGCATAAAAGAAACTATGTGCTTATTCATGTCCACACATATCCCCAATCTATGACTAACTCACTATTGGGTCAGTGTTCCCCGTTCGATTTCGCCTTCAAGGGCCAAAAGAATTTCAATGGAACTAATTCTAAAAGATCTTAAAACATTTATTTCCACATCATCTCTCATTCTCTTCTCCATTTCATCACTTCTCACCTCCATTTCGTCTCTCCCTCTAGCCACCTCACCCTTCTGCAAAAAGTCGGCCGACAACCTTCACGTAAATTGGCTCTTGTTTACTGGATTAAATTGCAAAAACCTAAAAGAAATTGATACTCTATTTACGAGAGTAAATTCCATAAAGTATATTTTTTTTATTTGGACATATAATTTATTGAATAAGAAAGATTTTTGATTGATGAGGTGATATGAATATAAAATGTTTTTTTCAGTCCCATCATCGACCAAGAAAGGGTTCCTTCGAGTTGAATGACGTATTTGGCCTTCTCAATGCTCTTCCAGCAATCTTACTTCTGTCTTTTGGCTTAAATTGTGGCATCTTTCCTAGCCTCTGCTTTGGTGCGGTAAGTTTGCATCGTAAATGATTATATGTCCTATTGTAGGTTCAATTTCATACCAGCCATCGAATGTAACCAATTATACTGTTGAGAGGAACTCAATTTGTTTTCTCCCGACGATCGTAATGCTCATCTGTCAGTAACAAACTGAACTGAAGATCAAGAGACTGTCATCATAGTTATGTCAATTGGCAGGGTTTAGGGATAACAATATCTGGGATGGTATACATTTTTCTTCACGATGGCATGGTACACAATAGATTTCCGGTTGGTCCCATCTCGCAGGTTCCATATTTTCAGAAAATTGCTGCTGCCCACCAGGTAAATGTACACCTTTTATCATATCTAATTACAACTAAAACAATAAGGTCTAATAACAGTGCCGATGGGAGAACGGATATGGAATCACGTTCCACGTCTGGTACCCATAATTCTCCCTTAACCACTTGGCTAAAATGTTTGTCTAAGAATTACAAGTACGACTAATGTGCTACTTAGAAAATTAGCATCTGATCCAAGTATTTTTAATCATAGTATTCCTCAAAATGCCCGATTCTTCTTTTTACGTTTTCAGATACATCACTCTGGTAAATTCAAAGGAGTACCTTTTGGATTCATTCTTGGAGCTAAGGTTGGTGATGCGTACTATTTTACTTTTATGCAACAGTTTATTTACCTATTACTAGAGTTATCAAGATACAAACATGTGATCTCTACTGTCTAATGAAAGGAATATTAGTGCGGTAGTACCACAAGACAATCCATCTTCGATACATATAGTACTGTGAAAATAGTCCCACATACGAGAATGACGATCTAGCAACCAATAATATAATGTTTAGGTCCTCTCCAATTATCATTAGTTGATTTTGATTTAGATGAACACAAACTTAACATATTTTGCAATACGACACAAAAGTCCTATTGTAGTCGATTCCAACAACTGCGGCTTCCATATGTCTAAGGAAGGAGATAAACCTTAAATACATTACTAGGTAATTTGCTACTCTTATTTTTTAAACAAGAGTGTTCTTACTATTTGTTTAAATTGTTTTGGTTTTCTTTGGTAGGAATTAGAAGAGGAGGAAGGAGGGTTGGAAGAGCTCAAGATGGAAATATATAGGAGATTTCATGTCTCTAAAACTCATGACTAACAATAATTATTGAGGTTCTGATTAAGTTTCTGGTTATTAAAGTTGAACCAACAGTTGACATTCGTTCCCGAGTTTTTCGTGGAAGCATGTAAAGAAAGATATGTAAAAAATAACTTTGTGAACAACAGCATGACACCTTTAGCGGAAGATTTCTAACAAAAATCACAAAAATTGAAAAGAAATTAACAAATGGAGACTAGGGTTTTCTTTGTTGTTTAAAAACTATATATATACATACACACACACACAGTAGGGTATAACCCATGTTCATAGGGCACACTCAATTTGATTCAATGCAATACATGGGTGAGTTAAATTTGAAGTTGAAATATTCAAGTGAACTAATAATTTCTTAGTGATTTCATTTACGTGATGTTCTTCCAATATTTTTCTTTCCCTCAAATGATTTCAAGATATTTTTCTCATGCATGGGTGAGGAGATTTTTGTGGTTTACAGGAAAAAAAATGAAGAACAATCCAATCCCAATTGGGGTTTGCCGTTGTAAAACTATATGTTGTTTTCTTAGAGAGATCTTAGATGTTAAATAAATTGGTTATGGAATATCCCAGGTCCAACCCCAGTTGGCTAAGGCCGAAATTTCAAAATTTCGACCTCAGCTTGGGGGGTCCAACCCAGTCGGTTGGGACTGAACTCCAACCGACCTCTTCAGCCGACCTAGGGTTTAGGGTCGGGTGAAGTCCCCACCATGACCGTTTGGGACATCCCAACGGTCTTGTTGGGGATGAACTCTAGGCGTTGGATTTATTCCAACGCCTAGATCTCGATCTAGCCGTTGGAGGGTTGAACCCATTCATTCTTCTCATCCCACTTTCAATCTTTCAATTTCTTTCTCTCTTATGTCGTCCAATTTCTTTTTATATTTCCCATTCAATCTTTTATTTCGATCTTCCGATAATTAATCTCCTAGATGTTAACGAAATGTTCGACCAAAGTTTTATGGGAATGTTGTCTCCTACTTTTCTGTCGGTTGAATCAGGGGATGCCGACGACGAAGATGAAACTTTGGATGATTCTTGTGGGCAAGAAGACACGACTTCAACCAAGACAATTAGACGGGAACCGTATAACCAGATGAAGATATTTTACTTATTAACTCTTTTTTGAAAATCACATTTGATGCGGTTGTCGAAAATTGTCAGAATTATAGAAGTATTTTAGAAAAAAACAGCGGTAGACTATAATGAGCATGCAAAGCATCAACGTACACAGGAGTTGTAACTCTCGTTTCAGTGAGATAAATTCTGAATGTCAAAAC
This sequence comes from Eschscholzia californica subsp. californica, assembly GCA_002897215.1. NCBI lineage: Eukaryota > Viridiplantae > Streptophyta > Magnoliopsida > Ranunculales > Papaveraceae > Eschscholzia > Eschscholzia californica. The sequence continues at coordinate 3,940,338 of BEHA01050193.1, forward strand.
TTTATCTCTACTTTGAGGCTAGTAAATAAAGTTCCAAAAAACGGGAAAAACGATTATGACCGGATAATTATTCAAACTTTTAATTTCTTTATTTCTATCTTTTGACTTCATAATATAAACTTAAAATAAATTTTGTTTATTTCAGTTACAAAGAGCACTTCAAATGAGGAAAAATATCACAACAGAAAAGGTTTTAGATTCCAAACATGTTTACAAAATTTTGATGACACACACAAATGGATGTAAGACATGTCATGAGAGTCAACATTCGGCAAAAGAGATTTTAATACCAATCCATCAGAGAAAAAACTAATTGGCCATGAACACGCCAAAGCAAATGCAAGAGTTGGAGAAAATTTCATACATTTGAATGCTAAAAACAAAGAAGCCAGTAGTTCTTCAAAGGCTCTGATGGAGGGATATTGGGAAAAGAGAGGCCCAACGGAGAACAACAACGAAGAAGCTCTACGGATTCAACAAGAGGATCTACGGATTCAACAAGAAGCCTTACGGGATCAAGAAGAAAACATACGAGCAGAGAGAGAATACAAGAACCGAAAATGCGGAGTGAACTTAATGATGATTGATGCTAGGTCTCTTGACGAAGATGGTGCACGAATGCTTAAGGCAATGCGAGACGCTTATTTATCTAGTCTTCCACGTGACTCAAGAAACCCCTTCTAGCTATCTTTAATAATTCTATTGTTGTTTAGTCATATTTAAGTAGATTTAAAATTTAAATCAATTATTAGTTGTAATCAATGTTGTTTAATAAAACTTATTAAGTAAATCGGAAAGTTTCAAATTCAAATTTTCGGCCTCAACAGAGGTTGGGGTTCAAACTGAATTTTTGAGGTTGAACTAAGGTTGTAAATTTTGAGTGAAAAAGTGATTTTTTCGGCATAAGACGGGTTGGGGTTGAAGTTGATGTTAAAACGATTGTTGAACTATAATAAATTAGGAAGCAATCAGTAGTGATGAAAGGGGAGAAGTTGAATTCACAAGATGGATTTTAGTTGTAGTTGTGGTGGTTACGACGAGGATGTAGACAAGAGTATAAATGTACATCGAAACTAGACCCTCGTAGGAAAAATTAATTACCAGTGTAGGTTTTGTTTTTATCTAAATTATTGACTCCAACAACTTAAATTTAAATGAACCCTTTAGAATTCTAACAAGAGTTGTTGAAACTAGTTTCCAAGTTATAATGAAAAGCAGGGCCGTGCAGTGGGGGGTGCGGGCCGTGCGCCCGCACAGGGCCCCCCACCACAAAGGGTCATTTTCAAGTTTTTGGCCATCTATTAACCCTATTAAACCGGGAAGGTTATAGGATTAGCATGAGTTGTGAAGTAGCTCAGCTGGTGCATCATTCATCTCTTGGGCTAGAGGTCTTGGGTTCGAGTGCTATCGGTAGCACTTTCTCTTAATTTTTTTGGAAGAGGTCACATTGAAACGTTAATGGTCAATGATTCAAGTGGTATAATATACATGTCAACAAAAAAAAAATGGTATAATATATAGTACTAGGTATAACCCGTGCCTCCGGCACGGTGAAACTCGGATGAGGATAAGATTATGAGAAAATATAAAGAATGAGATGATACTTGATGACCATCCTTCAACAAAATTTGTTATAAATAAAAGAAAAAGAAATCTCTTTTGCTGGTAGGATTGACTTGTGTATCCAATTATTACAGGTGAACCAATTATTATAATTATATCCTACAAGTATAGATAGCATTTCCAACTTCACAGTGTCAAGCAAACATTGAGAATGAGTGTTCACTAAGGTGATTACATACAACATAAATGATATTTACAAAACTCAATGGTGTGATAGAAGTGTAAATTCACAACTTCATGGCATTGGCCATAGAGGAGGAAGAGGACCAATTCCAACATTTAGATGCTCATTTCTAGGTTTTATCTGAAGAGCAGGTGTGATAGCAAGCAAACCAATGAAGCTAGTTGATGGAAGTCTCATCCCCAAAACATTGATTGATTCGAGCTTAAGGCAATTATTTACAAGCGTGAGAAGCCCACTCTCAGTAACGTGGCGACAACTCCATAAAACAATAGTCCGCAACAGACAAAAGAAACGATGTTATTTGACTAAATAATCCGTCCCAATCCTTTCAGGTGAATCATAGGTTGAACTACTGATGGGCTAGACCAGGATACCTTAGTATTGGTTCTCTTTAGAAGGCCTGACATAATATGTAATGTAAATTGACTCAAGTCGAATTCAGACTATATTTAATATGACTCATGGGTCTGCCTTGTTTGTTGTTTCTATGGCTGTCTCGGTCAGATTTCGGGTCGATTTTAGTCAAAAATAAAATAAGTCGGACTAAAACAAGTCATACCCAGACGACCTCAGACTTGGACAAGTCAGACTCAGACAAATAAAAAAGACACCACTTAAGTTATTTGGGAGTTTATAGTCCAGACTCCAGAGTCAACTTAATCACTCGAGCAGCCTATTCAAACCAGTCTTCCTCGATAGAAATCATGTTTCCACCCTTGAGGTGAACAATAAGATTAACTGAAAGCACTATGTACGAACACTTCACTACTTCATTCACCTTTAAATGACGGCAGCTGTTGGCAATAGTGAATAACGATTCATCGGTAATAAATATACCACGGACATTCAAGTGTTGAAAGGAAGTAGCTCTTGAAACCTGCAAAAACATAGTCCAGTAACAAATTGACACTTAAACTTTCCCAAGTCTATATATGTACGTATGTCTGTGTACAAAGAGTATAAATCGTTACGTACCAAATGAACTACACCAGTATCTGTGATAACAGACATACCCCATAAGGATATTGATATGAGGTTTCCGACGCACTTGGATAAAGATATTCTGTACAGACCATCATCAGTTATTTGGCATCCCCAGCAGCTCTTTGAACTAAAACCACATTAAAAAAAACACAGATGTTTGAGTTCACTCTTTAAAAAAGACTTTCATGACTCATAAGGGAATCAATAACTCAAAGAGATCAACATCTACGGATTTCCATTCGAAGATCGGACAATTTCTTCCTTTCCAAATTACCCAAACGATGTAACATGAAATTACCAACTTATCTCACTTGGTAATTGATTCCAACTTGACATTCCAAAATATCACAATAAACAGAAAACTCAAAACACATACGGAAAATATAAAATCAATCTCTATAATAGATGACAATGATACTTTCCATGTAAGTCCTCATTTTGGAGAGAGAGTGAAAACATAATTGATGTTGTACAAATCATGAAGTACGTCTGTAAGTAAGATCTTTGGAAAGAGCCAATTTGAAGAAGTAATAGTTTATTCAAGTTTTTCTCCACAAAATGGCACACCCTTACATAAAGAAGTGCAAAAATAAAAGGTTAAACATGCTGCAACCAAAAGCATCAAACTATTAGAGATACAAGTAATATTAGTCTTTTATGAACATACTTGCACCTATTATTGATTCACTATTCATTTTAATATATGCTTAGCAAAGTAGACTATAGCAGCCAATTGTTTGATAAACATTGAGTAACGAGTCTTCGAGATGTTGTATGGAAACCCCAAAGTTGCAACAACCTGCATCAATTCAAGTGCTTCATATAAATTTAACAGGTTGAGTTAGAAAGCAGACAATGGATGAGGAGAAACCAATTGTCGTTATCGACAATGGATTGCTGATTAAAATTGATATGAAGAAGGATAAGCAAACTGAACATCATATGACACATACATTATTAATTAATTAACATTTAGTTGGTCAGTCCCATAATACATCTAATGAACTGCAGAAAGAGACTTACGACATTGAACTGCAAAATGAAATAAATAAGAAACAGAAATTGTCGTTGCACTATTAAATAAAACCTACCTATCTGCCTCAAATGATGTTCCTATTTGATAGACAAATATCAAAAGAAAGCCCGGCTGCAAGTAAGATCACGGTATTCCAGAAATTGACACGCTCCAATTAAGTTGAACTATGAAAAAAAATCGGCAACGCGATTTTCATATCACGAAAAAGTTACAAACTATCAATACTTCAGATTTTTTCAGTAGTTATGACTATAGAAGGATCAACATCAACCAGCATCTTTACCACATCTCTCATATTGGGACGTAGATTTGGAAGCTTACTTGTGCAGAGGATATAGTACCAGATATCTGCGTATACATATCAGCAATGTGTGCCATGATGTATAGAGTACCATATTTCTGCGTATACATCTCAGGAATGTGTGCCATGATGACATATCCAACAAAGAGTGCAACGAAGTTTCCGGCAGAGAGTCCTGAAATAAAAAAATATTGTAGGCTTAATTTTATTGAAGCGCAATTAAAAAGAGAAGAAAGTAGAAAAAACCAGATGAAAATATGAAATTAAAGTCACAAGTCAGCAGTAATATAAGTAGAAGGGCAAGATGTTACAAGTTAGTAGTATATCCAAGATGTCTAGTAGTAAAGAACAACTGATTCCATTACTCTCTATGAGAGAAACCTGCTTCTCATTCAATTCTCTGTATAAAACAAAAAACCATATAAAACATACCGCTTAAATTTCTAGGGCAGTATAGTTAAAGAGGAAATCCATATTAAAAAAAAAACTTAAATTTGACTCGCTTAGATTATGAGAAGGCTTCAGTTGTCTCTACCATAGGTGGTATAGCTTTAGGGTTATAAATTTTTAACAGACATACCAAACTAATCAAACACTTTTCAACCAATTAAACATTTCTAACCAAGTAAAAAAAATTGAAATTAAAAAAATTATGATATATAGAGAGTATATCAGAACCTTAATCAAGTAGTAATAAACATTTAAATTGAATTGAAAAAAAAAATACCTCCCACTCACTGTGATTAGGGTTTAGCTAAAGAGATCAGTACCATACCTTTCTTCACCTTGATTCCTCTGAACCCTCAAAATAGAAACATGAAGAGAGATAAATCAGAACCCTAATCACAGTAAAATGAAAATTTTAATCAGAAAAATGAAGATTTGGTAGATTTGGGGGAAAATTTCTTCTTAATGGTCGAATTTCACCTTGGTGGATTTGGGGGAAGATTTGGTAGCGGAAGAACAAAAATACCAAAAACAGCAAACCGAATCAAGAAAAACACCAAATACCAAGAAATTGAACACCACTACTAATGAATTTATCAAAAACAAGTAGGTCTTATTAGTTTTTTGGAATCGTTGTGTTGAAGGAGTTGTTCAAACAATGATTAAACACTGCAAATGATTAAACACTGCAAATGTCTCTAAATCAAAACTGACACATTCCATTTTCCCATTACATAGTCATTTCAGTTACAAATTTGCTCCTTTGATTAGAGAGAGGCAGAGAGAGAGAGGAAGAGGAGAAGTACGTTCTTGTGAAATTGAAACTGAAAAACCTTACCATTAAGGCATTAATGTTGGGATCGGACGGCTAGAAAAATCTCAACTGCACACCTATACATTTCAGCGCACCAGGTCAGGGACTGTGATGAAGGAAGCTAGTAACGGCGGAGATGATGAAGCACGCAGAAGGTTTCCCTTTTCTAACCGTCCAGATTCATCAATATGTTTACCTTCTTCCCTGGAGTGGGTGAACAAATTTGATATTTTTTAGGTAGGTAATAGATCTAACCGCCAAGATTTAAGATCAAATCGAACGAACGACTGGATTTGTCTTTCGACTTGTCCCAGTCAGCACAAAACATTGTGTTTTGTTATATAGATTTTCATCCCAAAGTCAATAAGGACAACAAAACTATTCTCTAACTATCACAAATCTCCTTTCTCTCAGTCTCTCTTGCGACATGATATTTCTATAATTTTGCAACGCAATTTGTTCTTTGACACATAACTTTCTTTTTAATCCTTATTTTTTTTTTCCTCTCTAAAATTTCTCATTCTTTCTATCATATGAATCTCTATCCAAACTCTCATTATCATTCATAACTAAACTATAATTTAATGTGCGAGATGAAAAAGTTAGCCACAACCTTGACATACACAAAAGCAACTGAATGCATAAAAAAATTTAGATTTTACGTTTGGTTATACAAGGGGGGCCAACTAAAAAATTTGGCACCGGACCCCGGGATTCTCAGGCACGGCCCTGATGAAAAGTGATGGAGTCTAGAACATTAAAATTCTAAAATCTTTCCAAAGTTTGAAGAACTTCCAAATTCTACAAAAGTACTGACCCAATATCCTCCTTAGTTCTTACCCCAAATTTGCTTCCAAGAGTGGATTACATTAAAAAAAACAATCCCAAATGAATAGGGGACTGATAGGGTGTTCAAGTTTTTAGCACTTACGGAGTGATAATGCTATAGTCAGTGTTGTTGATGTAACATGAAAATGTCACACTTAGATCGTTTAATTTTGAAGTATTAGTCAGTTTCGGATTTTACTTCTAATAATTTAAGTGTATATTTTTGGACTTATGAAATTTGAAAGTTGTACTGAGTAGAAAATCTTTCTAAATCGACATTTGATAGCCAAACACCAAAAGATATTCGATTTTTAGGGATTTAGTGAGATATTGAAGAGTTAAATGAGTGCTTAACATCTCACTGCCCAGTTGTTGTGAATGCGAAGTCGAATTCACACCCAATTAACTTGTCTATTTAAGTTGGACAAATCTCGTATTTTAAATAATTGTTGTTTTCTTCTAAACTAAGTAAATTATTTTTTAATCACGTGCATTAGGAATAGTCCCACATAGACAGTAGAGGGTCAAGAAGAGCAAACTCCATATTCTAAAGAAGACCCTCATGATGAAGAGGAACATATCTAAGCCTAAAAAATGTGGGTGCATACGAAATTTGTACACAAGAGTGTTTGTGTACAATATTTTCCTTATGTAGAGAATTTGCTTTCTATAGCTCAACTCAAAGAGGATGCGAGTCTTTCTTTGATTCTTCGTAAATCTTGTGGGTCATTGTAAGTAGTATTTATTTGTTTGTTAATTTGGTCTAAGTTGTTTAACTTCTATTTTGTGCTTCATTTTTTTTTGAGTTTCATTTTTTTTTAGTTTCATTTTTTTTTAGATTTTGAGTCCCTTCATGTTTGATTTTCAAAGATATATATAGATGTGTCTAATTAGTTGCTGCCAAAGATGTGAGCACTGGGTGGTAGATTGGCAAACCCTTGACCTTACTTTTGTTGTGTTTGTGGTTTTAGGAGTCAATTTGGTGTTTTTGGAGCCAATGAGTGGAAGGTGGTGTTAGGCATGTAAGTTTTCCTAACGTGCACTCGTTAAATGACAAATTTTTCTTCTTATTTTTAATAGATCAATGTCTTAACATCCATTCAAGAAAGAATTTCCCTGGCACATACTCTTCAAACACATTGAAAGAAATAAATAATTTAGTTAGAACGTTATTATTTATACAATCAATAATGCAGTAATAATAGCACTTCGAGTGGATTGGAAGCCTTATTCCGTCTTACTTTCACAGGACAAATTGGGATGCAAAACCAAAACTCCATAAAAACGAGACAAGAATGCAATGTGCTATTATTACCCACACCCGATACCTAAATTTAAGATATTAATATATAATTAGATCACATATATGCAACGAACATATAAATGATCCGTAGATGGTTATGCAATTAATTAGATTATTTAGATAGGTATTACTCATACTTAATAGTTATTATAACCCTTAACAACATGGACATTAGTAGTACATGACTTAACTAATTATACATTTTTATACTATTTTTTAAATACATTAATATTACTTGAGTTGGTAAACGTCACCGACCTTGAAAAAACCCATTAATAAGGGAGACCTGTTTAAAAATTAATATTCTCTGTCAAAATGTTCCATGCTTGTCCCTAACAGTGTGTTAATGGTTCTCAACAAAAGAAAAAACAAACAGTGTGTTAATGGAAGAAGAGAGAGTGATATGTTGTTCCAAACACTATTTCTCTTCTTCCTCTTTTTCATTTGTTTCCCCCTCCCCACATTTCGTCTCTCATCCCTCCCCCCTTTTGAGGGCCGGCCCAAGTAGTTGGGAGGCATAAAGCTAAGAAAAATTTAGGTCTCTTTGTTACACTAGCAAAGCGCTTTGGGGAAAGCTAAATAGTTTTCGGGGTGTGAAGACTTGGTCAAAAATTGGTCACAGTGTGTTAATGGTTCTCAACAAAAGAAAAAACAAACAGTGTGTTAATGGAAGAAGAGAGAGTGATATGTTGTTCGAAACACTATTTCTCTTCTTCCTCTTTTTCATTTGTTTCCCCCTCCCCACATTTCGTCTCTCATCCCTCCCCCCTTTTGAGGGCCGGCCCAAGTAGTTGGGAGGCATAAAGCGAAGAAAAATTTAGGTCTCTTTGTTACACTAGCAAAGCGCTTTAGGGAAAGCTAAATAGTTTTCGGGGTGTGAAGACTTGGTCAAAAATTGGTCAATTTTGTTTGACAATTTTATTTAGGGGAAAGCAAAATAGCTTCTCCACCTCAGCTTTCTCTCTCTCCACCTCACTTCTCTCCCTCCACCTCATCTTCTCTCTCCACCTCATCTTCTCTCTAGAAACTCCGGCGAAGGGGTTTCCCTTCGCCGGAGTTCCGGTCTGTTGAAGAACAAGTAACTAAGAGCATCTCCAATGCAACACTCAACAAAAACTCGATTAATCCAATGTGTCAAGTGTGAATTGAGTTTCTCTTTCCTAGGTGCCACAATTGAGATACTCAATTCAAAATTCTTCTTCAATGCAACACTCAAAAAAACTCAACATTTACTTTAGATTTACTCTTGTTTCTTATTTTAATATATAAAACTATGATGTGGACCAATTGAAATACAACAATAAATGTCGAGATACTCAAAAGAAAACTCAACAATTGAATTTTCTTTTGAGTATCTCGATATTTATTGTTGCCACATCATACTGAGTTTCTAGTTGAGTGTTGCATTGGAGAGTGTTTCTTGTTAAAAATTCAAATAATCCTATGTGTCAAATTGAGTTTTTAAAAAAACAATAACTATATTTTTTTAATTTAAAAAACAATAACTATATTTTTTTTGTTGAAAACCTTATCAAGAAATTTTAATTTTTTTTTTTGAGTGTGAGATATAGATCAACCATTCACATTGATTGGACAATAGAAGCAATTAGCAGAAGTTTCTCGAAAACTTTTATTTAGAAGACGTTCTTCAGTCATGAAAGTACAATGAGGTTAAA
>BEHA01050193.1:3949753-3996934 GCA_002897215.1 Eschscholzia californica subsp. californica
TGAAATCTCATATGAATGTAAAGTTGCTTGGAATGAAGTTGAAGAAATTAGTCAAGCAAAAGCGGACTATAGGAAAAAGATTGAGAAAGAAGATCCACTTGAGTATTTTTGTAATGAGAATCCTGAAACTTGTCGGATATATGAAGATTGTGTTATAAGTGTTTGTAGTTTGCCATTAAGACGAGGGAGAGAGAGAGAGAGGGAGAGAGAAAGAGAAGATGAGGGAGAAAAAGAGAAGAGAGAAAGAGACATGGAAGAGAAGAGAGAGAAAGAAAGAGAGAAGTAGTGATGCTTAAAAGGTCGGGTCGGCCCGGACCTGTCCAGGCCGGGCCAGTTACCGGGTCGGGCCTAGCCAACCCGGGTTGAAGTGTCCCGGCCCGGGCCTCCACCCGGGTTGGCAATACAAGGGCCCAGCCCGGGACTGGGTATAGACCAAGGCCTGGTCGGGCCGGGTTGAAACCGAGCCGGGCCGACCCAACCCAGATTTTATATAATTTTTTTTTCTTTTTTTAAATTTGAAAAACTAAAATTTAAATTAAAAAAATAAATCTATAGTTTATTTTGAATATATAAATTAAAAGTTTAGAGACGATTTTCTATAAATAATGACATGATCTAGAAATGACTTTTGGAAAGATTTTAGGAATAGTTATTAGTTAATAGGATATTATTTTCATAAATAAGTATAGAAAAGATTTTTAGAAAGAGTTTTTTGAATTGATTTTAGAAATTACTTTGTGGAAATAATTAATAGAGGGTGACTTACATAAATAAATTAATAAGTTTAGGAAAGATTCCATGAAAAGATTTTTGGGAAATGATTTTAGAAAATATATTTTGAAACTAATTAGTAGAGGATGCTTTACATAAATTGAAGATGATTTACATAAATAGTTAACAAGTTTAAGAAAGATTTTTGAAAAGATTTCGTGAAAGTGATTTTAGAAATTACGTTTTGGAAATAATATAGAGGATGATTTAAACAGATAAATTAACAAGTTAGGAAAGATTTTTCGAAAATATTTTATGGAAATGAATCTTTTAGGAATGATTTGTTGGATAGATCTTTTCGGAAAGGAATATTTTCAATTTCTCTATGAAATTTTTAAATATAAAACATGGGAAAAAAAAAACAGATTTTGACGAGCCTGGCCCGTCGGGCCAAAATCATAGGCCCAGCCCGGACCCGGAATAGAACCCGGGTTGGCCAGACCCGTTTTCCGTACGGGCCAGGCCGGGGGCGGACCTGTACGGAACGGGCCGGTTCCGGGCCCAAACCGAGCCGGCCTGGCCTTTATAACATCACTAAAGAGAAAATTATTACCGTACCTCTTTACAGAATTGAGTGAGACAATTGTTAGAGTTTAGATGGGCACAAACCCAAGACAAAAAGAGAGTGAGAGAGCAACAATAATTTATAGAGAAAAACAAATCTTTAGAGAGATAGGAGTATAAGAAAAAGAAATAGTGGATAACTGGGTTTTAAATGGTTTTAAGCCTGTAGAATTAGAAAGTCAGACTAGCTTTTTACTTTTCGTGGGCCCCAAAACTTAGTTGTTGTAGATTGAAACACCCTTCCTGGTAAACAAGTACGATAGGAACAAATTCTTGGCCCACGGTTTAACTGTTTGACTGTATTTTTATTTATTTATGTAGTTATTTATTTATTTACTTTATTTTTTTTATCTAGGATGTGTCTTTAGTTAACTCTAAGATTGGGGGCTCTTCCACAAGTGAGTCCCAAACCAGCTGCTTTGGGCCTGGGGCACCCTTACCTCTTCTCTCTCTTCCGTGACCCATACCCTTTCTTTCCTAGGGAAAATAGAGGGAAGAAGCCAACAACCTTTCAATTAAAGTGGCTAGGGAAGTGTAGTCTTTCACCTTAAAGGGTAATTCTTCTCTTGCAGACTACATAAGATGCCTTGTGCAAGTCATGGAGACCACATAATGATATGAGTTTCCTCTCGTTCTGCTCACTGGGTAATTATGTATGAGCCGAATAATTTTACATGGTGCATGTTGCCCGAGATTTCTTGGGAGGTGAAAAGCCATTGGTATCGGCTTATCCGTTCGTTCCAATGATTGAACCTAAGTAATTCTGCGTGGGAGTTCATGGTCTATGTTGTCCGAGTGTTTTGATTCCATTGGAGATGAGAAGACATTTGTATTTGCTTATCCATTTGTTCCGCTGATTGAACCTAAGTAATTTTGCATGGGAGTCCTTTTTCTGAGTTGTCTTCAGTCTGGCAGGATTTCAGTTTGTGTGATCAAAACTTCAAGTATTGATTAAGTATCTATAAGAAGATATTTGTATCGGCTTATCCGTTCGTTCCAGTGACAGAACCTAAGTAATTTTGCGTGGGAGTTCTTTTTCTGAGTTGTGTTTTCGGTTCAGTAGGGTTTCAGTTTTGTGATTATGACTTCAAGTACTGATTAGTATCGATGAGAAGACATTTTTATCGGCTTATCCGTTCGTTCCGGTGATTGGACCTAAGTAATTTTACGTGGGAGTTATTTTTTGCAGTAGTTTTTTTTTGTTTTGGCAGGGTTTCAGCTTGTGCGATCAAGACTTCAATTACTGATGAGTATCTTCAGTTTCCCATTTTTATCTTCGTTAGCTAAGCCATTAATGTAAAATTTATCATTCATTAATATACTATTAATTGATTTAATCAAAGTTTCTTACATAAATCATTGACTTCAGGTTGAGATTTAAAGATGAAAAATTAGACGGTCGGATTTATCTCCATGGTTGTCTAAGTCATTACTTTTTAACCTTTTTTAGATAATAAAGCAACGCCCCTTGCGAAATGCGAATAGTGGGCCAAAGACATTGAAGTTGACAGAATTGTCTATAGCTTTTACTTGTCTAACAGATCGGATATATATATAGACGCGACGCATTCTCTCACATATGGGCTGGGAACAGTAAGTGTTGTGTATGGATAAAATATCACGTTTTATGATAAAGGTTGTCCAAAGAAAACTGTTTATGCGATGAATGGGATAAAACAAATATAACTTGGACACAAATGCAAGAATATCTAGCGTTTGAAAAGAAATTCAAATCTCAAACGTGAACTCCGATCTTCATGTGGTTGAGAAATCTCATAAATTTGTTCGTCTTATTAGTCTAAATTACAAAAGTGACAAAGTAAATGATAAGAATAAAATACAAGTTTTAGCTTCAAGTACTGATTAGTATATTCTATTTCCCTTTTTGAGCTACGTTGGCAGAGCCATTAATATAGAATTTATCATTCATGAGTATACTATTAATTGATTTAATCAAACTTTCTAACATAAATATTTGATTAAAGATTGAGATTTAAAGATGAAAAAATCTACGGTTTGATTTAGGTTTGTATTTTAGGAAAAAAGAAAAACTTCTTGTGCAATAAGTTTTGGGTGGAAACAAAAATATTTCCAAACTCTTTGCTTCCTCCAAACATGACCTTTATGTTTTTTTAGTTTTTTGTTCTTTCATCTTCCCTTCCCACCTGCACTATAACTATAACGACTTATACCATTAATGCCAACAATTTTCAGCACTAAATCCGATGGTCACTTATTTTTTTTCTCTTTCTTTCTCTCTCTCTCTCTCTCTTTCTCTCTCTCTCTCTCTCTCTCTCTCTCTCTCTCTCTCTCTCTCTCTTTCCCTCCCTATATCTCTCTCCATAACTCCTGACGAAGGGGAGAACCCCTTCGCCGAAATCTTGTCTGGTTTTCCGGACAAGGTGGCTTCGTCTGGTTTCTAAACGAATGAACCCTACCTTAGTCTGGAAACCAGGCGAAGGGTTCCAGCGAAGGGGCTCTCCCCTTCGTCGGAACTTAGAGAGGGAAGCAAGGAGAGGGAAAGTGTAGGGAGACAGAGAAGAGAGGGAGAGAAGTAGCCGGTCAACTCCAATCGACGACTTTCGGTCGGCGACTTGAAGGGTGTGTTTGAGGGATGGTTTTGGGATTTCCACCTTTTTCTTGAGAAACTTTTCTTGTTCCAAAACCCCCACCCGAATTTATCTCAATATTTGTGTCAGTCATCACCTTTTAACCTATTTTAAGACTAATTTGAATCATCTCTTCTTCCCTTCTTATCTTTGGGTTTCCCTCTTTCTCTAACTCTCACCTACTTTGCTTTTCCTCTAGTATTCGGGTTCAATAATTTCACATGGTATTTGAGCAGGTTAATCGATCCTGATTCGAGCTTTGATAATTTCTGTTTTTTTGATTAACCCTCGGGATTTAATCATCAAGTTATTTACATTGGCTGAAGCCAATTTCATCTGAGAAGAAACTTCATTTGTGAATTTTTTTCATCGATAGAGCCACTTTTTCGCCGAGCTAAATGTCCTCGAGCAAAGTTGATGCCCCGCTTCAAGTTTCTTTTCAGCCAACTCCATAAACCAAGCCGATTCCAAATTTGTAGTATATTCAAGCTAATCGAGTTGACAAGTTTTTCGAGTCGATTCAGTGCTCATGTTTCTTTTTGTAGATTCTGCTATTTCTCACAATTTTTTTATAATCGTTTTGGTTTTTATCTTCATTCATATTTGTGAATGCACTTCAATTGTTATTGTCTCTATAGCATTCTTCATTATATAATCATATTTAATCGTTATTTACACTAACATTTTTCTATCTAGTAAGGTAATCATTTCTGATGGTTGTATTTTAATTGTCTTTGTACATCATCCATCAACGACCCCAAGAATTAGACGAGTAATGAAATGCACAATCATCCCACTGCAATCTCCATGACTTCAATCAGCCTGTTTATTGGTGAGCTCATCCAACAGTCAATGCGTTTCAACATCGATTATCTTATTTCATCTCATTGTGAAGAGGCATTTTTTGAAGTTGTTTTAATATTCTCTGATTTATCGCTTCGATCATTAGAATCTAGTGTTCGTACTCTCTGGTTTATGTAACATTAAAATATTTTCTCTGCCAATTTTTTCTTATCCTTTTTTGCCTTTCTCATCTTTACGGGCGATCTCAAAGTTTTTTCTCTCTCCCCATTTATCTCTGTTGGTTTCGGTGTACCGATTCAACGAGTTGACTCAGCGAGTCTATAACTGAATCAGTGGTGAAACTAGTTACTACTTTGATTTTATTTGTAACTCAATCAAAAACACTTTCGTTCCAAATTAATGAAGAAAAACTAAGGAATAGAACAACTCAATATCTTTCATATTTCTGACCGATAATGTCTGTTATCCAGAACAGATGATTCGTAGTCGAATCTCACTATCGATTTAAGATTGGAAAGAGGAATTGTATTCCTTCTGTGTTTATAGATTTTATTACTTAAAAGTCAACACACTTTTGATTTTAAAAAATCAGAATGTTTTTTATTAAAAAATCAGATAGACTAAAAAGAAAAAGAAAAATCAGAGGATTAGAAGAAGAAGATTTTTTTAATCGAGGCGAGGTATTCCTCTTTCCTTAAGACAATTGACGCCCTGTATAGTACCAAACAGCTACCGGCGTTTGTCTCCCAGGATACAACGATTACCTTTCGATTCAATGGTACTTCGAATCAGAAAGCAGTCGAACTTGAAAGTATACTAACCTCTAACTTAATGCGAATGGACCAGACTTCCTTCTTATGAAACTCCTTGAATACTCTATCAAATGATCTTCTTAAACTCTCTAAAATGAACTTCTAATAATGCTTGATGCTCTGGAAAAAACGGAATCAAATTTGGAGTTCATTTGGGTCCTATAAATAGGTTTCGTATAAACACATTCATCAGAGACACTTCTGTTGGGTTTAGGGACGCATTTGTTGAGTAAGTAAAGTGACGGGTCACTTATTTAGCAACAGACATGTCGGCTGGGATTAGAGTCGTCAGATCGAGCTCAAAATCTCGGGAGGAACGCCCTCCGCTAGATCTAGGGACTTATATCGAAACTAGCCCACAATCTAAAGGAGATGAGCTGTTGGATTGAGGTTCGGGAGATGTCCCATTCCGTGCCCGACAAGGGTTTAACCAGATTCGTTGGATCTTGCGCATTTGCGCAGAGCGAACGCCTGCCATCAGATCTGGTCGTGTTCGCTTTGCATAAATGGTCCCCAAACCAACTTTTCCTTATTGCGACTTAGTCCCTAAATCAACCAAACATCGATCAAACTTCAAACTTGAATATCTCATTCATCCGGAATCGGATTTGAGTGATTCTTGGATCTAAACTTAAGAGCTCGACGATACGAACGCAATGATGTGCTTTGTTTCTGAGTTTGACGACTTGAATCGATCCAAGATCGGCTCCGATTCCAACAATCTTTATTTGGAAGTTCCATATTTTTTTCCTTTACCAGTATTGTATGGCAACTTACTAACTTCTATTTGGCTTGAAGTCAAATATAAATGTTTTATCACAATATCCTCATTGTATGACGAGATTGGACAACCGAAAAGGATTTCAGTTAGCTATATCATCTATTAAACATCATATTATCACGCATATGTGACCATGAATTATCCATACGACCAAGAGGAATGATCGTTTATTTCTCAATTTCATTCAATTTTGCATTTTTGAGTTACAAGATTTCGAATGGGTTACTAGGTCGCCAAAGCTAAATACATAAGCCTCTTCTGCATACGTACATCAACTTGCCAAGCATAAGATTGTCCAGTAATGATCTCTTTTCCATCCCATAATTAAGATTCTTTAACCAACATCCAGTGCATAAGCCTCTCTAATTTTATTGTAGTGTTATTCAGTGAGTTCAACACAAATCAAATTAATTAACGATATCCAACGGTTAAGATTTCGCAGTTGAAGTGTCGGTCATTCAGACAGCTCATAACTTGGCAGCTTCATGTTTAATCCACGAAACTTAAGTTTTTGTGTTCCACACTGGTTAACAGCGTATACTATTTGGTTCCCACTTTTATTGTTTTGACTCTTACGGTCTAACTTTGTAACTGTTATCAGTAACGATCTATTTTCTCAATACAAAAAGCACAAATCAAATTAATTCGTGATAAACACATCAATATATCGTCTCTTTCTCTCAATCTATTAGTTTAGGGAATTAGGAAAATGATAGAGTTATTTAGAATTTCTTACTTAGAAATGACATGTTTCCTCATTTGGATAAAAAAGCAAACCCCATCGTAATCAAACTTTGAAAAAGCAGTCGTTTAGAAATATCCACGTCATTATGTCATCCTCTAAGTAATCCTCTAATAAGTAATTGTAGCATATCCTGTTAGTTAATGTTCATTCACTAATATTTTATTTAATACTAACTTAATATTTGTTTGCACCTTCTATTACCAACTCTTTCTCCAGCCGTGGGGCTTGGTTGTCGACCATTATCTTATGACACTCTCTGCACTAATATCTAATTTTATTTCTACTGCCCTTTAACATGTTTCTTCCAGATAATATTTTCGTCATTTATTTATGGGACGCCACGTAAATTAATCCAGTTGGGACATGACATTAATACCTATTTTGATCTTCATTCCCTAGCAGTGGCGTGGCCGAGAATTTGGGGGCCCGGTGCGGATAAAATGTTTGGGGCCCTTTCTCCAATAATATTTAAATTGTGCATTTTTTCCTCCCAAATACTTATATGCAAAAACAATACACATTTGACACTCCTTCCATGAAGTGAATAGAACAATAAGTATTCAACTTCATTAAGATAAACACTAAACTATTCTAATAGTTGTTAGAAATAATTCGAGGCAATGTGAGTTAATAAAATAAACAAAAAATTGACTATGGAGAGGATTGAACCTAAGACCTCATACCAAATGTTGAAGAGGTTTACCAATTGAGCTATATCACTATCTTGTTTCATTTCATACTGCCAAATCAATATATTTGATTTGACATTTAGGGGCCCCTGTCTCTTTGACAAAATTATGTGATTTGAGGGGGTCCGGTGCGACCGCACCTGTCGCACCCCCTCAAACACGCCCCTGTTCCCTAGTGACCTAACAATTTTTTTTCTCAATATTCCATGCTACAAATAAATAAAGGCCAACGCTTTGGGGAAAGCTAAAACATTTTCGGGGTTTGAAATTTTAAAGGGAATATGCAAAATTTTGAAAAGTTTCCGGGGCAACATATTTTATTGGGAATATGGTTCAAAATAAAAAACTCTCCACCTCACCTCACCTCCCTCCACCTCACCTCTCTCTCTCCACCTCATCTTCTCTCTCCCTACCATTCTCTCTCTCTTCTCTGATTAGGTCGCCGGCCGGCGACCATGAAAAAAAAAAATTTCACTCTTCTCTCTCTCTCGAGAAACTCCGGGAAAGGGGTTTCCCTTCGCCGGAATTCCGGTCTGTTGAAGAACAGACCAGTTCCGGTATGTTCTTCAACACGCCGGAACTCCGGCGAAGGGAAACCCCTTCGCCGGAGTTTCTAGAGAGAGAGAGAGAGTGAGTGAAATGATATGAGTTTCCTCTCGTTGTGCTCACTGGGTAATTATGTATGAGCCGAATAATTTTACATGGTGCATGCTGCCCGAGATTTCTTGGGAGGTGAAAAGCCATTGGTATCGGCTTATCCGTTCGTTCCAATGATTGAACCTAAGTAATTCTGCGTGGGAGTTCATGGTCTATGTTGTCCGAGTGTTTTGATTCCAGTGGAGATGAGAAGACATTTCTATCGGTTTATCCGTTTGTTCCGATGATTGAACCTAAGTAATTTTGCATGGGAGTTCTTTCTCTGAGTTGTCTTCGGTTTGGCAGGGTTTCAGTTTGTGTGACCAAGAGTTCAAGTATTGATTAGTATCTATGAGAAGATATTTGTATTGACTTATCCGTTAGTTCCAGTGATTGAACCTAAGTAAGTTTGCGTGGGAGTTCTTCTTTTGAGTTGTGTTTTCGGTTCGGTAGGGTTTCAGTTTGTGTGATCAAGACTTCAAGTACTGATTAGTATCGATGAGAAGACATTTGTATCGGCTTATCTGATTGTTCCGATGATTGAACCTAAGTAAATCTGCGTGGGAGATATTTTTTGGAGTTGTGTTTCGATTTGGCAGGGGTTCAGTTTGTGTGATCAAGACTTCAATTACTGATTAGTATCTTCTGTTCCCTATTTTAAGCTTTGTTGGTTGGGCCATTAGTTTACAATTTATCATTCATTAGTATACTATTAATTGATTTAATCAAACTTTCTAACATAAATATTTGATTAAAGGCTGAGATTTAAAGATGAAAAATTAGACGGTCGGATTTATCTCCATGTTTAGTCGTCACTTTTTAACCTATGTTAGATAATAGAGCAATGTCCCTTGCGAAACGCGAATAGTATCTACAGACGTGGCGCGTTGTCTCACATATGAGTTGAAAACAACAAGTTGTTGTATATGGATAAAATATCATGTTTTATGATAAATCTTGTTTAAAGAAAACTATTTATATGATGAACGGGATAAAACAAATACAACTCGGACACAAATGCAAGGATATCTAGCGTTTGAAAAGAAATTCAAATCTCAAACGTGAACTCCAACCTTGACGTGGTTGAGAAATCTCATAAAAAATTTCGTCCTACGAGTCTAAATTACAAAAGTGACAAAGAAAATGATAAGAATAAAATACAAACTTTAGCTTTAAGTATTGATTAATATCTTCTATTTCCCTTTTTTTAGCTTCGTTGGCAAAGTAATTAATATAAAATTTATCATTCGTTAGTATACTATTGATTGATTTAATCAAACTTTCTAACATAAATATTTGATCAAAGGCTGAGATTTAAAGATACAAAATTGGACAGTCGGATTTAGGTTAGTATTTTGGAGAAAAAAAGAAAAATTTCTGGGGAAATAAGTTTTGGGTATAAAGAAAAATATTTCCAAACTTTTTGTTTCCTCCAAACTTCACCTTTATGTTTTTTTAGTGTTTTTATTCTTTCATCTTCCCTTCCCACCTCCACTATAACTACAACGACTTATACCATACTCCGGCGACCTCAACCATTAATGCCGGCGATTTTCACCACCAAATTCGACGGTCTCTTATTTTTTTTTCTTTTTTTTTTTGTCTTTTTTTTCGGTCTCTCTTACTCTTTCTCTTTATCTATCTATCTCTCTCCCTCTCTTTCTTTCTTTTCTTCTCTCTCTATCCACTTTCCCTCTCTATATTTCTCTCCAGAACTCCCGACGAAGGGGAGAACCCCTTCGCCGGAATCTTGTGTGGTTTTCCAGACAAGGTGGCTTCGTCTGGGTTCCAAACGAATGAACCCTACCTTAGTCTGGAAACCAGACGAAGGATTCCAGCGAAGGGGAGAGCCCCTTCGCTGGAACTTAAAGAGAGGAGCAGGGAGAGGGAAAGAGTAGAGAGAGAAGTAGCTGGCCAACTCCGACCGACAACTTTCTGCTGACTTGAAGGGTGTGTTTGGTGGATGGTTTTGGGGTTTCCTCCTTTTTCCCAATAAACTTTTCTTGTTTCACCAAAACACTAACCCGAATTTATCTCAATGTTTGTCCTAGTCATCACTTTTTAACCTATTTTATATAATAGACTAGGGTATAGCCCGTGCCTTCGGCACGAAATTTCAAATATTTTATTTTATTTTTATAGAAATCAAGTATTTTACCTTGATTGACTTAACAGAGTTGCATCATCATTTTAGATTGATGAAACTATTTCAAAAATCAAATCGACACAATAAATTTTCTCAAATAAAGCCACAAAAACAACAATTTACAAAATCTAAATACATTAATTAACAAATTACATAAAAGTTAAGTTTACCTATATAAAAAAAGAAGAGTTTGCATAAGGATAGATTTCATGATTAACTCTCAGTAAATTTCAGCCTGTATGAATATGGTTATAACATAAATGAAGATATTTTGGTGTCATACTTCAACTGAACAACTAATAATATGAAAAAAAGGAAAAATATGCGTGGACCGATCCAAGTTCAGATTAGGTGAACCCTTATTAATGTCCTTCAAAGTTCTTGCAAGTATCATAGGTTTACGATATCACTGTGGATACGAAATCGAATGTTAAATTAAGATATACCAAATGGTTGAACTTATGAAGGCAAAGAATATGAAAGGAGATGACAAACCTAAAGTTCAAATCCACCCGATAAGCGCATGCCCCTTTGTGTCTCAAACTACAAATAACCTGGAGAATGAATTAAAACTCGATACTAAAAAACTTAGTAAATTCTTAAGAAAGACAATAAAAACAAACTATATATATAATAAACTCATGCCATATAATTTGACACATTTTGTTTCGCCACATGTAAATCTATTATATGGGACAGAAAAGGACACTAATTAACATAACCATGGATCATGTGGGATTGCATAGGACCCTAGTCTCTGAAATGACAGGATAAGCAACTCAGTACTCTTCTGATATTAATGCATTTAACTGCAGTTTCAACAAAAAAAATAAATAAACGCATTTCACTGTTCATTGATGAAAATGCCACATTTAGGTCACTTAACTTCGATGAGTTAGTCCCTTTTGAGTATTATAAATAATATTTTATGTACTTTTCTTGTTAGGTATCATATTTGGAGATAAACATGTAATCGGAATAAAGGGAACGAATTGTCACTATCATTTCATGTGCACAAAACGAGAGAAAAAGATTTCAAGCAAATCAAATGACAAGAGGAGTCAATGACGAGTCTGACGGTGAAAACGGAAGTCGAATCGGAGCACGGGGTGTAGCACGGAGTTCCTTGGCGCATTTCGTCGAACACCTTATGTGCATTGGGAACACGGGCCAGGAGCACGCTCATCACGACCAGGAGCGCATCCCAGCTCGGGACAGAACGTGCTGGCCCGTGCCAGAAGTGTTTTGGCTGGGCCAAATTGAGTTTTTCTCACTTTTGCTCATGTCATTTGTGTTTTTCTTGCTTTTCCATCCTTCCTTGAGCATTCTAGGGTTATTTTAAGTTATCTTGATTAATTCTAGGGTCATCTTAGCTAACATAGTTGTTATTTTCTAGGAAGATAACGTACCAAATAAGAGGAATTCATGCTTTCATCCATATTTGTGATATATCTATGATTGAATACTCTTATAAGTGATTGAATATTGTCTAATAATCTCTCTAATTCTTAATTACTACATGTTTTCTTATTCTTACTAGTAGATACAAGTGAATTATGTCAAGTACTATGCCATGACCATGATTTTAGACTCGATCTCACTTCCGATTGAATGCTTATGTAAGAATGAATCCATGAGTGGCTAAGTCTCTTGTCTAGGGGTTTGTGATGAAGTCTTGATATGCTATTGTGTGTGTTTATTTTGGTATGATTCTTGAATTTGATGCACATCTCAGTTTCGATTAAATGTCTAAACCTATTTCATGTTGTATGTCATGCATCCATCATAGTTATTCGTTAGGCATTATTCTCGATGAAGACTCATGTTACTTGAACATGTCATCCTCTAACTAGGTATCATCACGAGATATACGCTAGTATTTAGGTTGCCTACCTTAGAGTCGAGAATAGCTCGAATTCGAACTCGGACCAAAGTAAACATACACATGATCATTTCAAGATGAATTCCTAAATCCTTGACCCCTCTCATATTTTGATTAAAACCCTAGCCTCCTACTAAGATTTAGTTAAGAGTTTAAGTTTAGTTATTTCTTTTGTTACTTAATCGATCAAAAACCCCCGTTTATCTTTGTTCCTTTACTTTTTTAGTCTGAGTTAACATGTAATATCTAAACCGGTAGATAAAACCCTTCGATATCCAAACTACCTTCCCATCCTTGGATCGATCCCCGCTTTGCCGGATTACTACTTGATACCTCCGCTTGGGTGTGCAACCTTTCCGGGTGCATCATTCATATTTTAAGATTTAAAAACAATGAGGACGTGCATAATAAATAAAAATTAAAACACAACAGAGTTTGATATATACTCTTCTAGAAAGCAAAAGTTGAAACCCCTTCTGATTCTTGAAGACACACGAACTTCAACACTAAAACGCAAGAATCAAAATCAAAAGCACCAACATTTCAAGAAAGGAATTACCTAAAAGTGACAAGTCCACGGCGGTACCAATGAGGCTTCTTCACTCCACTAGTAGTGGGGGTTGATTTACGGGCAGCCTGCGATATGGAGGAGAATCAATCATCAACATAGATGTTTAAATACAAAAGTTGGACGTTTTAAGAAGGTGAAAAATTTGACAGACCTCGGTTGTCACACTTAACCCTACAATAATTCTGGAGGAAAGGCTGCTTCCTGGGAGCCTTTCCTCCAATGCACTTGCGAGCAGTTTTCTTAGTACGGAATTTACATAACCAATTTTGATTAGTTTCATATTTTATTGGAAATTGGAATAAGAAATTTGATTAGAGATATCTCTCTTAAAGTTTAAGAAAATAACTGCAAATTGTATAACATGCCAACGAAGAAAGAGATAGAGCTTATCGCATATAAATTAGTTCAATACGAATACATTGCTAATTAGTTCAATACGAATTCATTGCGGGCACTAAAATTGTACCGGAGGTTACTTTATGGGAAAGCAACTCATAAGAAAACCCAAAACACAAAAAAAGTCTATTACGAAAATTCTCTCAAACTAAAAGAGATAAACATAGATGTATTTCCCGCCGTATAAAAAAAATATCACTGTGAATTGTATAGCCCATTGTATGAATTGCAACCATCACTACGGATATAAAACCCTAAAGTTCTTCTAGTCCAGAATCAATTTATTTTCTTGCTGGAGAACAAAAGTTCTGTAATTTAACAATCATAAACATTAAACAACCCTTAAATTTTTAGAATTAAACAAATTCACAATTACAAAGAGTTCATGCTAATAACGAAAAAAACAAAATATTAACATCACAATAAAAAGAGTAGACAAAAGAAAATTTGTTAAAAGGAATCTCAATAATCCACCATGAGTTAGAACATTGTGGTGATTTACAAACACACAAAGCAACATTCGATTGATCACTAAATCGTCAAAAACTTTCACTACGAAGAAATTTACCCTAACAAACATCAATGAGAAAAACTCACCCTAAAGAAGATGAGAGATCTGACTCTAAAAGAAGAAGATAGTCAAATAAAACCCTAAGATAAGGGAGAGAGAGAATGGTCGGGTAATCTAGAACGGGAAAGATAATTTTGATAGAAATAGGAAAGATGAATGTTCTGAATAGCATGAATAGTTTTAATTAGGGAATTAAATTACTAATAGTAGGGTTAATCAATCTGAACCTGTGGTGACAGATTAGATCCTTTACAATAGAATTGAATCTGGATCGCCAAAATAGAGAAGGACTTTATTATAAATTTTGGAAATGGCTTCTAGACAATATCCTCTATTAAAAAATGATGTTTGTCCCAGTCAGTGTTTTCCCTTCTGTTATATATAGATAATAGATACTTGTGACCTGACCTCTTTGATAATGAATACAACATAGAGAAGCATTTGAACTCATCAAGTTTTCCCTTTTTATCTTTGGGTTTCTTTCTTTCCTTAACTCTCAACTACTTTTTCTTTTCCTCTAGTCTTCGGATTCAATAATTTCACATGGTATCTAAGCAGGTTAATTAGTCCTGATTCGAGCTTTGATAATTTTTTATTTTTTCATTCAACCTCGTGATTTAATCATCAACCATTTATGGGTTATTTCCCAAATAGCCCCCAACTTTGTGACCAACTTCCTGCCTAGCCCCCTACTTTATCAAAAATACCCAGATGACCCCCTTTTTTAGTTACCGTTATAACTCCGTTAACTAGTCATCACCTCTCTCTCCTCCATCTCATCGTCTCTCTCTGCCACCTCATCTTCTCACCATGTCATCGTCTTCACCGGCGAAGGTCGCCGACCGGCCAATTTTTCGGCCAACAACCTTCAAACATATATATTCCTCTCTCTTCTTTCCTCTCTCGTCTCTCTCTAAACAGATCTAGAGAGAGAATTTTTTTTTTTTATGTTTGAATGTTGCCGACCAAAAATTGACGACGACCTTCGCCGCTGAAGACAATGAGGTGGCGAGAAGATGGGGTGGCAGAGAGAGGCGATGAGATGGAGGATAGAGAGGTGTTGACTAGTTAACAGAGTTATAACGGTAACTGAAAAAAGAGGCTATCTGGGTATTTTTGATAAAGTAGGGGGCTAGACAGAAAGCTGGTCACAAAGTTAGGGGCTATTTGGGAAAGTACCCATCATTTATCAAGTTATTTACATTGACTGAAGCCAATTTCTTCTCAGAAGAAACTTCATTTGTGAGTTTTTTTTCATCGATATAGCCACTTTTTCACCGAACTAAATCTCCTCGAGTATAGTCGATGCCCCCGCTTTAAGTTTCTCTTCAACAACTCCATAAACTAAGCCGACTCCAAATTTATTGTCTATTCATGCTAATCGAGCTGACAAGTTTTTTGAGTCGATTCAGTGAGTTTTTTCCCGTCATGTGTTTTTCGTAGATTCTGCTATTTCCCACGATTTTTTTCTAATCCTTTTGGTTTTTATCTTAATTCATATTTGTGAAAGCTCTTCAATATTTATTGTGTCTATACCATTCTCCATCATATAAGCATATTTAATCGTTCTTTACACTAATATTTAATCGTGCGCTCTTAATATAAAAAATATTTTTTTTCGACCTTAAATTTTCAGCCCGGGTCTGCGTAAATTTCTGGCTCCGCCTTTGATCAAAGTAAAATGATAGTCGAAGGCTCATCAAAGCAATCAAAAACCTTCTCTCACAATTCCACGACGTCAATTTACCTCATAACCTCGCGAAGGAAATACTGAAGCCGACAGTTAGCTAAATGGGCTCCTAACCATAGTTGTAATTCCATTTGGATTATAGTTTCGTCTTTTCTTTGCCACAAGTATTGCAATAAGAATAAATGACTATTTGGGTTTAGAAAGATATCACTATAAGGAAAAAAGCCTACATAATTTTCTATTAATCATTAGTTATCAAATTATTAAGGTTAATAACATGTTAAGTTTAAAATAATTTGGTGAATTATTATTCAGGTCAAAAACTTAAAACAATTTTCTCTATATCCTAAAACTTCCATTTCTATTTTTTTCCTCTCTCTCTACCTTGTTTGATGGAAACCCTAGATGGGGTTTTTTCCAACTGGAAATCGACAGGTAATTTCCAAATTCCCCGTCGTGGTAACTTTCTCTATTAAAGTGCACTAAACTGAGCTTGTGATATGTTCTTCCATTAAAGTTCTCTTTTATAAGCAAGTCTAAATTCAGGAAATCGTCTGAATCTTGCCGTTTTTGCTGCGAACATGGAGTCTACGAAGCTACTGTTCTTCGTCTTGCTACGGCCAAATGTTTTGAATTAATTGAAAAAATCTTTGGACTTCAGAAAAAATTGCATGACATTTCAAATGAAGGATTCACGATCGGCTATGGGAAATTGGGTTTGTTTGAATAAGCCTCTTAGACGTTCGATGAAATGCTTGACTTAAAATGTGATCCAACAGTAACATCTTTCAATGCCACTGTAAATGGTTGTATTGACTTAAAATGTGATCCAACAGTAACATCTTTCAATGCCACTGTAAATGGTTGTATTGACTTAACATGTGATCCCACATCTCAAAAAAAAATTATATAGATTTAAAGTTTAAAGACAAAAATGAAAAATTAGTTACACAAAATAACAAAAAGATATTTAAGACTTTGTATATTTTTTTTACTTGAATAATAATTATCAAATGTTTTTTTGTTTTCTACTCATTTTTAATATGATTTTGACCTATTTAGCTAGTCGTTTCAAGGCATTGATTAATTTAGAAGATGTGATAAGCACGATAAGTGGAAATCAAACTTAGGACCTCCAGATTTATGGAATTTATTCAACCCCTTGCACCACTTGGGCAACCAAGCCTCTGTTGGGGTCCATCCTTATAATAAAAAAAACTTCTAGTTGGAATAGGATTTCCCTTATTCCATGTTTGGGAAAAAAATAGAAACTTCTATTTTTTCAAGCCTAAAAAGGAATTCCTATTTCTATTGGTAAACCTCCCTATTTATCATTATAAAAGGGAATGAAAGGGAAGAGATTATACACAACAACTTCCAGAACAAAGAAAAGTCAGAGAAAGAGAGATTTCTGGAGTGGTTCTTTCAAGAGAGATTGAAAGAGAAGAATATTGGTTTGAAGAAAAGAAGATTATTAATCTTGTGAAGCAATTTAGTTTGTGGTTATCTTCTTCAACCTTTGGTAATCTAGGATTTGTTCAAATCCTAAGGAGTAGGAAATTTCTATTTCTTTGTTTCTTTGTTCAGTTTATCCACCATAGTTTTGGTGAAGAGTTGTTATCCAAGAGTGTTTCTACACATCTTGAACAATTGGTTTATCCACCATAGGTTTGGTGAAGAATTGTGTAACCCATTATTTAATTATAGTGGAAGATTTCTGGACTAGGTCCCTTGGTTTTTTACCTTCTATCTTGGAGAGATTTTTTGCCACGTTAAATAATCTTTGTGTCTCTGCTTTTACATTCACATCGTTTATCTTCATATTCCTGAACAAGTTAATTAGGTTATTTTTCCTAACAAGTGGTATCAGAGCTAAGGTTGGATTTATTGTTCAGAAATATGGAAGTGAATACTAATTGAATGATTAGTTTAGATGGAGAAAACTACTTGATGTGGAAAGTAAAAATGGAAGATTTGTTATACTTCAAAGACCTAGTTGCACCCATTGAAAATCACGGTACAAAGCCGATGAAGATAGATGAAGAAGACTGGAAGGTATTAGATCGTAAGGTTGTTGGATTTATTCGACAATGGGTAGAACCTAGTGTTTTTCATCATGTATCGACGGAGACTTCCGCTTTTAGTCTATGGAGGAAATTAGAAGAATTATATGATCAGAAGACAGCTGCCAAAAAGGCTTACATGTTCAGAAAGCTAGGAAAATTACAATATAAAGAAGGAACCTCAATTGCTCAACACTTGAATGAGATGAAAAGTCTAGTAAATCAGCTTTCTGCAATGAAGTTAGTTTTGGATGATGAGTTGCAGGCCTTACTTCTTCTAAATTCTTTACTAGATAGTTGGGAGACATTAGTGGTGTCTCTTAGCAATTCTGCTCCTGATGGCATAATGCGTATGAATCACGTAGCATGTAGTTTGTTGAATGAAGAAACAAGAAGGAAATCATCGTCAGACGAGTCTCATTCAGAGGCACTTGTTACAGAAAGACGGGGGAGAGGTAAAAGTAGAAAACCTCATAACCGTGATAAGTCAAGGGGGAGATCAAAACCAAAGAAAGAAGTTAGATGTTTTGGTTGTGGAAAAATGGGTCATTACAAGAGTGATTGCAGGAAACCAAAGAAGGAAAATAAAAAGGATGATGAAAAACAAGATAATGTTGCGGCAGTTGCCTCAGGTGATGACATTATCTTACTCTCAGGTTGTGGAGACACTTGCTTAAGTATGACTGAGTCAGAACCAGAAACAACATGGTTGGTTGACTCAGGTGCTTCGTATCATGCTATTCCATGTAAGGATTTCTTTAACTCTTACAGAACTGGTGACCTTGGCAAAGTCAGGATGGGAAACTTAGGTTTCTCAAAAATCGTAGGAATTGGAGAAGTGAAAATTGAGACGAGCACAGGGAGTACAATGATTCTTAAGAATGTGAGGCATATACCAGATCTTCGATATAACCTAATCTCTACCGGAGTATTAGATGATGAAGGGTACCACAGTCACTTTGGTGATGGAAAGTGGAAGCTCACAAAAGGGTCAATGGTGATAGCAAGAGGGAAGAAGTGTTGTACTTTATACAGGACTCAAGTAAAACTGTGTAAAGGAGAATTGCATACAGTTGAAAAAGATTCTTCCACTGATCTTTGGCATAGAAGACTCGGGCACATGAGCGAGAAAGGACTTCAAATCCTTGCTAAACGACAAGACTTACCGAACGTAAAAGGTATAAATTTAAACACTTTCTCTCATTGGTTAGTAGGAAAACAACACAGAGTCTCCTTTCAAAGGAATGCATCTGAAAGAAAATCTAGTGTTTTGGAGCTTGTTTATTCTGACGTTTGTGGACCTTTAAAGGTCAAAACACTTGGTGGTGCTTTGTATTTTGTTACTTTTATAGATGATGCTTCCAGAAAAGTTTGGGCATATGTCATAAAGACCAAAGATCAGGTACTTGCAGTTTTCAAGAATTTCCACAACATGGTAGAACGGGAGACAGGAAAACCATTGAAGTGCATTCGCACTGACAATGGAGGAGAATACATCGGGTCGTTTGAAGAGTATTGCAAAACCCATGGTATTCGACATGAACAGACAGTTCCCAAAACTCCACAACAAAATGGTGTAGCAGAACGCATGAACCGCACTATTGTGGAGAGGATCAGATGTATGCTCTCAGAAGCAAAGCTGCCTAAAAGCTTCTGGGGTGAGGCAATGCGTACTGCATGTTATCTGATCAATTTATCACCTTCAGCACCATTAGATGGAGATGTAGCTGAGAGAGTGTGGGCTGGGAGAGAAGTCAGTTATGGACACCTAAGGGTGTTTGGTTGCAGGGCTTTTGTGCATATACCTAAAGATCAAAGAACAAAGCTTGCTGATAAAGCCAAGCAATGCATCTTTTTAGGGTATGCAGATGAGAAATTTGGATACAGGTTATGGGATCCAGTCAATAAGAAGATTATTAGAAGTAGAGATGTGGTCTTTCTTGAAAATCAAACTATTGTAGACTTCGGGAAAGTTGAGAAGCATGAGAATCATAGTAATGATCTCATTGATCTAGATCCACATATATCTTTTAAGGTTATGCATGATAATGCAGGTGAAGAACAAAATCATGAAGAAGAAGCTCATGAAGATGTTCCCATGGGTGATGATGTTGAGCAGGAAATGGAAGTTCAACATGAACCACCAGTTGAATTGAGAAGATCGACTAGAGAGAGAGCACCATCTTCCAAGTATCCTCCACAAGAGTATGTGATGGTTACAGACAGTGGAGAACCGCAGTGTTATGAAGAAGCCCTAGATGATGAATACAAGAAGGAGTGGTTGAAAGCTATGCAAGATGAGATTGAATCATTGCATAAGAAAAACACTTTTAAGTTGGTTGAAAAACCTAAGAATAAGAAAATTCTTAAAAATAAGTGGGTTTTCAAAATCAAAACTGAAGAAAAAAATTCACAACCACGGTATAAGGCACGCCTAGTGGTGAAAGGATTTGGGCAGAAGAAGGGTATTGATTTTGATGAGATTTTCTCTCCGGTGGTGAAGATGTCCTCTATACGGTTAGTATTGGGATTGGCTGCAAGTATGAACCTAGAAATTGAACAACTAGATGTCAAGACCGCTTTCCTTCATGGTGACTTGGAGGAAGATGTGTATATGGAACAACCAACAGGGTTTGAAGTTAAAGGTAAGGAACACTTGGTTTGTAAGTTAGAGAAGAGTTTATATGGGCTGAAACAAGCACCAAGACAGTGGTACAAAAAATTTGAATCATTCATGAAAGATCAAGGGTATCATAGGACGGCTTCAGATCATTGTGTTTTCGTTCATAAATTTCCTGATGGAGATTTGATTATACTTCTACTTTATGTTGATGATATGTTGATTGTTGGTCAGGATGCTAATAAAATTAGCAGGTTAAAGAAGGAACTAAACAAGTATTTCGATATGAAAGACTTGGGTCCAGCAAAACAAATTCTTGGCATGCATATCTCTCGTGATAGAAAAACTGGAAAACTTTGGCTATCACAAGAAAGATACATTGAGAAGGTTCTAGAAAGGTTCAATATGGGGAAGACAAAACCAGTGAGTTGTCCATTAGCCAGTCACTTCAAGTTGACTCGTGATCAGTGTCCATCAACTAGAAGTGAGAAAGAATAAATGGAGAAAATTCCTTATGCTTCAGCTGTAGGAAGCTTGATGTATGCAATGATGTGTACAAAACCGGACATTGCATTTGCAGTTGGAGTAGTAAGCAGATTTCTTGTTAATCCAGGCAAAGAGCATTGGTTAGCAGTGAAGTGGATTCTGAAGTATCTTAGAGGTACGTCTAAAGCTCGTATATGTTTTGGTAATGATAAGCCAGTATTAGTCGGTTACACAGATGCAGACATGGCAGGAGATGTAGACTCCAAAAGGTCTACATCAGGCTACCTATTTACATTTTCAGGGGGAGCAGTGTCATGGCAATCTAAATTACAAAAGTGTGTAGCTTTATCTACTACAGAGGTAAAATATATTGCCATTACAGAATGTTGCAAGGAGATGTTATGGATGAAGAGGTTGTTAGAAGAACTTGGTATGAAACAGGATAATTATGTTATTCATTGCGACAGTCAAAGTGCCATCCACCTCAGTAAGAATTCTAGTTTTCATTCAAAGTCCAAGCATATAAATGTGAGATACCAGTGGATCCAAGATGTTCTTGAAGAAAAGGTGTTGAAGATTGAGAAAATCCATACTAACGACAATGGTTCAGATATGATGACAAAACCATTACCCAAAGGCAAACATGAGCTATGTAGCAGTGTTGCAGGTTTGGGGATGGTAAGTCCCTCTTCATAAGTCGGGAGGGGGAGTTTGTTGGGGTCCCTCCTTATAATAAAAGGACTCCTAGTTGGAATAGGATTTCCTTTATTCCTTGTTTGGGGAAAAAATAGAAACTTCTATTTTTTCAAGCCTAAAATGGAATTCCTATTTCTATTGGTAAACCTCCCTATTTATCATTATAAAAGGGAATGAAAGGAAAGAGATTATACACAACAACTTCCAGAACAAAGAGAAGTCAGAGAAAGAGAGATTTCTGAAGTGGTTCTTTCAAGAGAGATTGAAAGAGAAGAATATTGGTTTGAAGAAAAGAAGATTATTAATCTTGTGAAGCAATTTAGTTTGTGGTTATTTTCTTCAACCTTATTGTTCAAATCCTAAGGAGTAGGAAATATCTATTTCTTTGTTTCTTTGTTCAGTTTATCCACCATAGTTTTGGTGAAGAGTTGTTATCCAAGAGTGTTTCTACACATCTTGACAATTGGTTTATCCACCATAGGTTTGGTGAAGATTTGTGTAACCCATTATTTAATTATAGTGGAAGATTTCTGGACTAGGTCCCGTGATTTTTTACCTTCTATCTTGGAGGGATTTTTTGCCACGTTAAATAATCTTTGTGTCTCTGCTTTTACATTCACATCGTTTATCTTTATATTCCTGAACAAATTAATTAGGTTATTTTTTCTAATAGCCTCCACCGATTCAATGATATTTGCAAAAAAAAAAAAAAATCTTATTAAGTTAATAAAATTCAAAACTAAAACCTCTTGTGACGAGATAAGAGAGGCCACTCAGACATTAATGGCGTCTCCATTATCATTCCCACAATTTTACTCCACTGTCCAGAATTGTTGTTATCACTACAACCTTCCAACTCTCCCAATTACTTCAACTAAACATTTTCTCTCTCAAAAACAAATTCTCCATCACAGACGTCTCATCTTCTCTCCTAAAACCCCTAACAAAAAACCCATTTCAAACCGATTTGTTAAAGTCAAATCTCAATTGAACTTCCCTCTCATTCCTTCTCAAGATCATTGGGGTACATGGACAGTTCTCTTCGCCACTGGTGCATTTGGTATCTGGTAAACTTCTTTCCCATAATAATATCACCAGAAACGTTTTTTTTTTCCTACTAATTTAGGGTTATTTTGTTCTTCGGATATGTTAAATTTCCTTGTACATTGTTTGATACTTGGAGGGTTTGGTAATGTCTTGGTGGATTGAAGGTCAGAGAAGACAAAGTTGGGGGGAATGTTGAGTGGAGCAGTAGTGAGCACTTTGTTAGGGCTTATGGCTAGTAATGTTGGAATCATCTCCTTTGAAGCTCCGGCTTATTCGATTGTCATGGAATATTTGCTTCAGATTGCTGTTCCTTTGCTGCTTTTTAAAGCAGATTTACAACGTGTTATTCGATCTACAGGAACACTCTTAGTTGCTTTCGTGATTGGATCAGGTTATAGTTTTTAACATTGAAAATTTCGAGCTTGATTCTTTTCTTTTCGATGTATAAGTGTAATTTATAGTTTGCTTATTTGACATGAATCAGATGATTATTACAATGCTACACGTAATCTGTTGATTTTCGTTACATTTATGAAAAAGAATTGCTATCTTAGTTTGTTTTTCTAGGTTTAATTTGTATCATCAAGATTTAGAACATACAAAACTCATCACTATATGCTAGAATTTGATAGGCTGACTTATATTTTTCTAGGTTTGAGTGTCGAACTATGAAATACCAAGACTAACATTAGACTGCTTTTGCAAGATTAGCAGTACGTAAACTTAATTTTTATCTTCAATTGTTTATTACAGGCAGAAATGTTGTTATCTCTTATTAGTCATTTAGTTGAATTAGGTAGAGATTTGTATTGAGACGTTGACATGCATTTAGCGATTTACATCTGTTAATAATGACTTCATCTTTGCTCAGTTTATTTTGTTATGTTATTTCAGTTGGCACTATGATTGGAACAATTGTAGCGTATCAGATGGTACCTATGCGCTCAATTGGTCAAGATAGTTGGAAGATTGCAGCTGCCCTCATGAGTAGTTATATCGGAGGAAGTAATTTCACGCCTTGTTGCATCATATATTAGTAACTGTATTCTTACAAGCATATATTTCTTGCACAAGTTATTAGGTCAGTATATAATTCTTAGTATAGTAATATAATCAAGGTAATAAGTTTCAATTTAGGTAAATTTGCGTTGCACAATGTTGCACGAAATATTTTAGTTAGCAGGGAAATAGTTGCAAATTCACTGAGGATGATTTGATTAAACACAAATCCTCCTAAAAGTGGGCAAATTCTTGTTTCCTCCTTAGTTTATAATTAGTTATGTAGATGCAATTTTGACTTTCTTTTCTAACAATTTAACCATGAAATACTAGGGGTCATTTTTTTCATCCCAAATTACACTTTTGTTTTAATTATTTCTTTATCTCTTACCTCTTTTAATTTGTATCTCAGTATCTTCGAAATTACCGTCTTCACTAGTAGCATGATTAGCCCATACAGGTTTTCCATGTAATGTCCAACACTAATCAATAGTATGGTTCTTACGACCACAATTGGTGTAATGTTTGAGGCCTCTCCCTCGGCCACGACCTGCAGATTGTCCGAGTGTAGAGGGAGCACGAACTGTCGTCCTTTCAGGTGCTGAGGAACCACCTTTTTCCCGCAAGTATAACTAGTTTGTTCAACCAAGGATACCAAGGCAACACGGTCAGATTTGATAGTGGACTCCTAACGAGTATCACATTGAATATGAGCGAATGCCTCACCAGCTGTAGGTATCCTTATCTGATCAATATTCATGACCCAATATGAGCTAAGTTAGGACTCAGTCCGGACAAGAATTTGGAGACTCGAATTTCTTCACGTTGCCTTCGTGGAGTCTCAATGTCATTAATTAGAGGTTGATACACGTTTAGCCCCTCCCATAAACCCTTAAGGTCAGAAAAATACCCATTGACTGACCTTTCACCTTTCCCAATGGTGAAGATACTGTGAAACAGTTCATATGTACGAGTAATGTTCTTGTCTGATGAGTACGATTCTTGTAACTATCCCAAATTTCCTTTGCCCAATTTAAGCAGTTTACGGTTTCAAATATCTCTTTCTCCAAACTATTCCATAATCAAGTCATAATTTGAGCATCATATTCTTCCCACACCTCTAGTTCCTTCAAATTGATTGGTGGGGACGAGGAACTACGCGACCACTATCAACGAGCTTTAAGAAACACACATATAGCCTTTGACCATTGAAGGTAATTGTGACCATTAAGTTTTATGACAATCATTGATCCGTAAAGTTCTTTCCAGATTTTTTCATCCATTATAAAGTGAATCAAGTAACAAGGTGTAGTAACCACAAGATGACTATGAGTTCAACAAATAAGTCAAGTAAGATGACCAAGATAAGAGCGTAAACTTCAAGTAATCTTTGTTTTGATTCCTACACAACAGGTCCAACAACAGCAAAATCACAAGTGTAAGGCCTAAATCGAGTGAAAATAGTAGCCTAGTAGGTAAACCGTAAATCGAGTGCAAGCAGCAGGTAAATCAAGTGTAAACCCTAAAATCAGTAGAATACCAGTAGATCCAAGGAAAACAAGCTGAAACAAGACTGATTTTCCCAAAAACGAGCTGATTTTAGAGAGAGAAAGTTGAGTCTGTTTTTTTAAAGCCCTCAACCAGAGATATAAAGAGAAAAACGAGATATACCAACTGTAGATGCATCCCACATGTTGCTGTGATACCATGTTATAGATCTAGAGTTGAGAAAGAGTGAAGAAAAGGTAAACTTCTTCATAGATTATTTTTCTAACTTGTTTACAATGTAATAACCTAGATGAAGAGAAATAATTTTTAAAGACTATAATACCCTTAATTAACTTTGTATTTACATATATATACACACCCAACCCAAGTCTTAACTCCAACAATTCCTATCAAATAAGTGGTTGATGATAACTTCAATTATATTTATTCGTTGGATCCACAAAATTTAAAGATGAAAAAATTGAAATGGAAAGGTGAGAGATATCTTGCAAGTCATATTTTTGTCTCTCTACATTAATTATGGGTTTTGATTGCTCTCAGTTTGTCTCTGGATCGTTAAAGGTATATTATTTCTTAACAATCTATACTTTGTTTTGTTGTTTTTCAGATTATTCTGGGAGGAAACCAAAGTAATCCTGAAAATAATTAAATCCTTTGTTCTTTCCTTCTGAATAGTGCGTAGTACGAATTCTAAGTTAGAACATGAGTTACTAGTGGTTGCTTCTTTATTATTTGTTTTCATCATTATTTTAGTTTCCACCTATGCTTTTGCATAACAAAGTGAATATCCTTTGTTAGTAATTTCGAGTATTCTTCCATATTCTTGTAGTTATGACTTGTGTGTGTGTGTGTGTGTGTGTGTGTGTATATGTGTGTAGTTAATGTAGGGGCAGTATGGTCTTTATAGATTGTTTGCATTTATCTACGGTATTTTCTTGTAAGAAACTTGTTAGAAAATAGTGAATGAAGTAGTTCAACTTTTCTTCACTATCTTCTCAACTCTAAATCTATAAAATGGTATTAGAGCAACATATGAAGTAAATCTACGTTCAGTATATCTCGTTTTATTCCCTTTGGGTCTCTTGTTCAGGGCTTCAGAAAGACTCAACTTTCTCTCTCTAGGTTCCACTTGTTTTTTGGGAAAATCTTCCTTAGGATTCTACTGGTTTTAGGGTTGGTTTGGGTTTACACTTGATTTATTTGCTGTTTGCACTCGATTTACCTACTCTTTGCACTAGATTTAGGCCTTGAACTTATGTTTTTGCTGCTTCTGGACTTGCCGTTTCAGGAATCAAATTAAGGGTTACTTGAATCTGGTTTAGACTCTTTTCTCATCCATCATACTTGGCTTATTTGTTGAACTCAAAGTCATCTTGTTGTTATTGTACCTTGTTACTTGATCACTTTATAATGGATGAAAAATCTGGACCGATACTTTATGGATCAATGATTGCCGTAAAACTTTATGGTCACAATTACCTTCAATGGTCAAAGGCTATCTGTGTGTTTCTTAAAGCTCGTAAAATGTGGTCGCATATTACATTGTCCCCCCGATCGATTCAAAGGAACTAGAGACGTGGGAAAAAGATGATTCTCAAATTATGACGTGGTAATGGAATAGTTTAGACAAAGAGATATTTGAAACCTTAAACTCATTGAATTCGGCAAAGAAAATTTGGGTAGTGTATAAGAATCGTACTCATGTGATAAGAACATCACTAGTACATATGAACTATTTCAAAGTATCGTAGCCATTGAGCAAGGTGAAAGGTTTGTTGGTGAGTGGTAATGGAATAGTTTAGACAAAGAGATATTTGAAACCTTAACCTCCTTGAATTCGGCAAAGAAAATTTGGGTAGTGTACAAGAATCGTACTCATGTGATAAGAACATCACTAATACATATGAACTATTTCAAAGTATCGTAGCCATTGAGCAAGGTGAAAGGTTTGTTGGTGAGTATTTTTTCTGAACTTAAGGGTTTATCGTTGGAATTAAATGTTTATCAAACTCTCACCAATGACATTGAGACTTGACAAAGGCAACGTGAAGAATTCGAGTCTTCAAAGTCTTGTCAGCACTGAGTCCTAACTTAGCCCATATTGGGTCCGCAATATTGTCAGATAAAGATATACCCTAGATAAATGCAAACGATTTAAAAAGACTATAGTACCCTTACGTTATATATACACAAACAAATAATTCGTAATCAAGCACATATAAATCTCACTTGATATTCTGGGTCGGGAAATTGTGTTGAAGACTTGATTTCCTGTTGGTTTTGGTTAAAAAGACATGTCAATATTTTCTACTCTTGGGCTTCCTGCGCAAGCATTTGCAAACCTGCACGCACTATGTGCAAATCGTACATAATATGTGCAAACTTATGCCAGGGTTGCACAATCCAACCCTTACGTAAGGAGCTGAAACCTAAAAAGCATTGATGGATCCTTTTGACAAAAGAAAAAATGGGCTACACAGTTTTGGCTAATTTTCTCATTCCAGTTCTTTAAGACGATTCCCTTTTACATTGAGTATTGAACTTTCTTGAGCTAAAATAGATGTTTATAATGACCTTTTGCACTCCCAACTTCTTATGTTAATTCTTCTACTTCATGTAATGTTGCAATTTTCACTAGTTGCTTAATTATCCTCAAGTTTTGTCTACATGAAGTTTGCCTTTTATTTGTTGCAGCGGTCAACTTTGTTGCTGTTTCCGAGGCTCTTGGGCTATCTCCATCAGTTTTTGCTGCAGGAATAGCTGTTGATAATGTTATTTGTGCGATATATTTCACATCTCTTTTCGCATTTGCGTCTAAAATACCACCGGAGGCTTTACAACCAAGCAATGGTGCGGAGTCTTTTACATTTCAATATTGATATGGTCATAAATCCACAAACAGTCAATATACGTGATCCTTTTTTATTTTTCTTCTCTTGTTAGATGGTTTTTCTTGATTCTTCATTTCACCGGTATTGGTTTAATTGTGTGAACTTACCTCGTAGTATGCAGGATATTCAGGCTTAGAAAGTTTAAAGAAAAGAGACTAGCTTCACTCTCTAATTGCACCCTTTAGCAAGCTATCTCTTTATCTTTGGCGGAAAATGGAGGTCTAATTTTCAGCTTTTCTTTACATATTCCTGTGAAGTAACTTCATTAATACAAATACTTTCGACTTGTGCTATCAGCTAATCTTGCCATTACAAATTTGTTCTAAAGTTCTAGTTATTTTCACATGAACAAAATTTTGCCTGTAATTACAACTAGTACACTCTATTAGTTAAAATAACCAAATTTTGGCATTCCTGCTTTAACTTTGTAGGACTGCTGTTAACTATCACTAAAGTTAAAATCATTCATTTCCTTCCATCCTAAATGAAAAATTTGGAACCAAGTATTTTAGCTATTAGTGACTGCTCATTACAATCCTTTAACGTCGCGTCGGGAAGGTCAAAATTGTAAAATTTGGTTCCATTTAAACCTTTTAATAGTTGAACGGTAATAGATTTAATTACTTACATCAGTCATTTGCATTAATTAGAAGCAGTTTAAGCAACCTATATTTAACTAGTTATGATTTAGTACATTAGTACATTACTGAGGCAACTTATTTAATCCGAAATGTGTAAGAGAAGTTGAAAAGTGAACCTCTATTTTCCACCAGCAAAAAGAGACTGTAATTTACGGTGCAGCTCCCAAGACCAGTTCTTGACTGTATATTGAGTCAAACTTTAATCTAAATATTGTTTTCCTATTTTCTGATATATACATATATACATATATAATATCCCCGGTCTTCTATCAAATTGATAGCTGTAAACACGGTGAAAGTAGACAAGATAGGTGTAATTTTATTGTGTAGGTACCTTATGATGAAAACGGGAATACGTGCAGATGGTCTAACAGATATGAAGACTCACCCTGAAAACAAGCTTTCGGTCGCACAGTTTGCTACCTCTCTTGCAGTATCCTTTGGCATCTGCAGAATTGCGACTTACCTCGTACAAAATTTTGGAATGAAAGGAGCAAGTCTTCCAGTTATAACAGCAATCACAGTAATTCTTGCAACTTTATTACCAAAACAGTTTGGCTACCTCGCACCGTCGGGTGAGGTTATGGCTCTCATTCTGATCCAGGTAAAATAATTCAGATGATTCATGGTTTCCTGCTATGCTTTTTTTTCCTTAATCAAATTCTTTGACTATGTTTTGTTAATATTGTTATCAAGAAAATTACCCTTGTAATATGTATCTTGCAGAAATTCTACTATAAAAATCTTCTCTGTTCTCGTTACTTTCTTTTTCAGACAAAGTGGGAAAAACGAGCTCCATCTCTAATTTAATATCTTCTCTGTTTTTCCCGACAGGTGTTTTTTGCAGTTGTGGGTGCGAATGGAAGAGTATGGAACGTAATAAACACGGCTCCAAGTATATTCATTTTTGCTCTCGTTCAGGTTGGAGTTCATCTTGCTGTGGTACTTGGACTAGGAAAATTACTAAATCTAGATGAGAAGTTGTTGCTTTTGGCATCAAATGCCAACATTGGAGGTCCAACAACAGCCTGTGCAATGGCTACAGCTAAAGGATGGGATTCTTTGATTGTTCCTGGGATTCTTGTAGGTATATTTGGTATTTCAATTGCTACATTTCTTGGTATTGGGTTTGGTATCAAAGTTCTTAAATATTTGCATTCCTAACAAAATCTTTTGAATGAAACAACTACGAAATTTGTATATTTGAATGTTGAGATATCCAGCCAGAATATTATCTTCCAATAATAAAGTTGAATGTGTTTTTTAACTCTAAACTATTGCATTCAACAGATATATGAACTTTAGATCACACAAGTAGCTACAACTTGTAAAAAGTTCTAGGGCTCACCAAGAAGAGTAACGGTGGTACTAGAGAAGAAGAATTAGGGCATTTTTTCCATGTTGCAGCTCGTGAAGAAGATTTACGTTCCTTGAAAGTCACGATTTAGTTTTCGGTTTGAGATGACATCGTTAAAATAGTCTATTAAAAACTTAGACAAAAGTATAAGAAACTGGTACAAGAAAACTTATCCTTCAATTCCTTTTGAAAACAGGCAAGTATTTTCTCTTTATACTTTGCTCTATTTTTTCACTTACTCCAGCTCTAAACTTCTCACCTTTCAATTCATTTGTCATCTTTCAATATTACTACTTCATTCAGTCTATGATTTTTCATACCTCTCTGCTGCATCAATGGCCACATTTTCTCTCTCATATTCATCTTTAAACCAGTGCCTGGGCTGTAATCTGAACAGAAAAATAGTCAGTTCACGCATTCTCGAACCGAAGTATTTCCAACAAGATGGTAGAACTGGAAAGATGAATCGGAAGCTTAGTTTGAAGAGGAAAACGAACCGAAACCAGCACCTATCATTAACTCGGCAGTGGTCGTTCGTGCCATCAAGCAACAATGACGATTTTTGGGCGAGTCCACCAACTCCACTAGAAACAATTGAGCAATTTTATAATTGTATAAATAGCAAGAACTTGTATCAGTTACGTGAATTGATCTCTAACGATTGTTGCTTCGAAGATTACACATTTACTGAACCATTCAAAGGAGAAAGGGTACGTGTATTACTTTTAGGTCAATCATATGGGTTCGACCAACAGATAGCCGTTCTTAGATCAAAGCAAATTTCTTTAGTTAGATGTCGAGACATGTATTACTTTTAGGTCAATCATATATGGTCTTGAACTCCAAATCGGCGTGAACCTAACTCAACTTACATTATTCAAGAAAAGTTATTTGAACTCCATGAATTTGCAGGAAGTAATGGAGTTCTTTAAGCAGTTAACAGAAGGAATGAGTAAGAATGTTAAGTTTGTAACTCAAAGCATGTGCAAATCAAGTGATGAACAAGTAGTTGCTACAATGTGGCATTTAGGTAATAATTACTTTTCATTTGAATTATAACCCTTTCAAAATTATGACTTAACATTCATACAAATAGGTCGAATAAAAGTTATCTATGATGCAGAATGGAAAGGAAAACAAATACCCTTCACTAGGGGTTGCAGTTTCTTCGAATGCGTACAGGACAGAAAATTCGTTGTTATAAAGTAAGAACAAAACTTGAAATATGCTGCATCAACTCTCTTGTCGACCTCCTACAGACCCCTAAGACATCCTAGGGTTCATTTGTCGATGTTTTATTGAGATATGTATTTCAATGTCAAGAACTGTTTTG
The DNA here is from genome assembly GCA_002897215.1 of Eschscholzia californica subsp. californica. NCBI lineage: Eukaryota > Viridiplantae > Streptophyta > Magnoliopsida > Ranunculales > Papaveraceae > Eschscholzia > Eschscholzia californica. The sequence goes on from BEHA01050193.1 coordinate 3,981,063, forward strand.
AGATTTTCTTTTTCTGAAAATTTGAATAAATATATTAGAGGGACGCATCATAATGTTTCTCGAATTTGAAACTTTTTGAGAATTTCAAAATTATAATGCAGGAGGTGGTCAACAAAAAAGTCGACATAGCTTTATTCTAAATATATTGTAAGATTTACTTACGAAAGTAACGAATCTATGCAGGCATGCCCGAGTAATAATCGAGTCACCAATCAAACCAGGAGCTATGGCATTGGTAATTTCCCGTATAACTACTAAATCTCTTTAGTAAAAGAATTTTCGTTATCACGGTTTAGGGTGTTATTAGTTTTTTTTTCAAAAGCCAAATATGAAACTTGATTCGCAATTGAGTTGGCTAGGGAAAGTCAGAAAATGTGGTATTGCAGACTCATGGTTGTCTCGTGTTGTTTTTTGGTGGGTTATAAAGTAAACCTGAATTGAGGGTTGTCGTCTGAAATAACTTGAAATAACTATGGTCTCCTTGACTAAGAAAAAATAGATTTAGACGAGTTAGACTCAGGCGAGTCAAAATTCAAACTATGAGAAAAAACACCACCTAAATCTGCAAAACAAGAATTGGTCTAGTTTGATTTTTCATTGTGGTACCTAATATGGCCTTTTCGTTCATGGGAATCTCAGAGTTTGCTAAAGTTTGTTACATCAGTATTCGACGATTTCCCAGTAGCAACTGAGAGTAAGTTTCCGAATTCTTTGTACTTGTCAACACTTGGTGTCCATCATTTCTAAATTAGAAACTAAATAGCATTTTGTTTATGCAGAGTTCTTACAGAGACCTCATGTTGTACTACAGTTCCTAATAAGGATTTACAACATATTTGTGGAGCCATTAATACATCCACTTCTAGTTCTCTATATCAACCTAGGGAAATTTATTGTTGGGTTACTCCGATACGCCATTAGTATGCTGGCTAACATCTCAAGAGTCTTCTTCAAATAAGAAATTCTAGTTGTAGTGACAAGAGAATGTATGTGAACTTTCATACTTTGTTTTAGTTATCTTTCTTGTCATGATCTCAGGCCATCTTTAATAATGAGGCAAATATATACCCAAGGCAAGGCCACACTTTTTACATATTCCCTCCGTCTCATATTAAGAATATGAGTCTCACTTTCCTTTTAGAGATGTCTCATATTAAGAGTCCCACTTTTTTTTTTTTTTATCATATAAAATGTATCTACTTTCTCACAATGCCCTTACCTTGAGTCAACAATAAATTGTCGGAATTTATTTTTGCAATAAAAGCACTTAAATGCAGTGGCGGACCTAGAAAATTTTCTTTGTGGGGGGCACTTTTAGTTAGAACGAAATCATCGAATTTTTTTAATGTGATGTGAAAGCGAGTAAGTTTTGTACATTATCGGTACATTCAAATCTAATTCAACCACTATCGCCTGTGAGTTACTTTGATTGAAATAGATATCAGTAAGTAGTCTTATACACATTCGAAATGTACATAGAGAAGTTAAGGAAAGAGGGTGGACAAACTCATTTTAGAAAAATAGTCAGAAAATAACGCATATATATATATATATATAAGGAAATGAAATAAAAAGAAGGAATACGAATGATATAGAGAAAAATATCTCTAACAATGTTAATGGGATTCTTTGAATTTATAATGAAAAAAGACTAAATGGTGAACTGATCGGTAAATAAGGGGTTAAAATGAAGAAATATAGGGTTAAAAACATAACTAATTACAAACTAAGGGGCATATCCATATTTAGTCATTAGAAAATTAAAAAAAGAAAAAAGTGCGGGCTGAGGGATTCAAATCCAAGTCAAGACAGTGGACAAGATAACACCAAAACACTAACTATACTTCAATAAAAGAAACCTGGAGTTTTGACTATCTAATGCATTTTACCTCTCTAAGGAATCAATACCAAACTATAAGCCGTGGGGGCCCGTGACCCTACGGGTCCCTACGTGGGTCCGCCCCTGCCTAAATGTTTAGTGAGGTGGGAAATGAGACTCTTGAATTTTAGATTTTTGTACAATAAATAAGGGTACAAATGGAACAACAAACTATATGAATAAAGTTGGAGTTCCAAAGCGAGACTCTTAATATGAGACGGAGGGAGTATGTAAATATATATAGTAGGTGGTGTCCCCTATGGGCCTTGATAGTTAATAATATGTTATGAAAAATACAAAATTTTTAGAGAGAAAGACAACCCTAAAAAAGACCACGAGAGATTTTTTTTCGTAAAACTATATATTAAAAAGGTCTTCTAAAGATTGTCTGTGTAGTTTTATATGGGACAAACGAATTCGTTAAACAAAAAATGAAATTGGTTTTGGTACGTGTGACAATTATTGTTTTAGAGAGAGAAACTACAAATGAAGCTTAATCAGATGATGATATACTTGATTTCTTTCTCTATTCGATCTCTCACTTGAAATGACATTAATGACGAACAAATGATAAGACATCACCTTTAATGGATAATCGAAGCGTTGAGAACTAGTCAAATAGAAATCAAAAAAGGAGAATTTATTTTGATACATTAGTCCGAATTTATTTTCTGTTCATGACGTATTATGAACATATTGTGTTGTGCTTGTTCATAACGTATTATTTTTATTTTTAACGCATTATGACGAGAAACAAATATTTGGTGAAGGAACAAAACTAATTTTGTATTTGAGTTGAAGAAACACAGGATTATATGATTTCACGGGATTTCACAAGCAGTACAAAATTTAGTCAGAAAAAAATTCATTTTAGACCTCGCGTCAACGATGATTTTTTTTCCCAATAAATTTCCCTAAAACTAAAAGTATCAAAAAAAAGAAAAAACTTGGACTAATCGTCTATAATTTAGACCAGACAATTTTTTTAGTCTTCAGCTCCCTGAGTACTTTTTTAATTTGCAACGCCTTACGACAACTTTACAACGCTTTTCGACAGCTTTGCAACCGCCTTGCAACAACTCTGTAACTGCCGTGCAACAACTCTGCAACGCTTTAAACACCTTGCAACAATTTTACAATACCTTGCAACAATTTTGAAAAACATATTGGGGTTTTAAACAAAAAATACAAATATTTTGATTAAAAAAAAAAAGTTTTGGATTTTTAACAAAAAAAAAAAAAATTAACTTGTTTTTTTAAAAATCCAAAAAGTTTAAAATTAGGTCTTCAACCCAATTTCCTGTTTTTTATTAGACACATCTCTCAACATTTTCTTTAGAAATTTCGTTGGAACTTAAGTATCTTAAGATAATGTCTACTCAACAAATTAAATTTTTCTTTTTGAAATATATGTAACAAAAATAATTTATTTTAGAGCGTATTTTATTTATTTCATTGTATAATTATCTTTTAAAATAAGTTAAATGTTTGAAATCATTATGGTGTCGTAGACGCGGGATGTTAATGTCTGTAAAATAAAATATCATGTTCTTTCTATCTTTCTTTTTTCTTAACTAGTCGTTCATATTTGATTTAAACAAAAACATTAGACAGTTGAGATTTATTTATGTCAATTTATGGTTGAGCTATTGTTTCCTCGGCTTATCTTTAACAAGTCAAAATTCTATTTTAGTTAATCTTAGGTGCTGTTTGTTTTTTTATTTTTTCAGATCTGAAATCTGAATTGGGTTCCAATTTAGATTTCAGATGTTTTTTTATTAATTTAAAAAAAATCTGAAAATTAAGCTGAAATGGAAAGAGGTCTGAATAGGCTGAAAAATATCCCACATATTTCAGACTTCAAAACAAGTCTGAAATATTGCCCAAATGTCTGAAAATAGGCAAATGACGGTTCTGCCCCTCGTGTTTCTGAAAATTTCCATCTTCTATCCAAAACTTACACCACCAGCAACACCACCGACAATACCACCACCACCACCACCGGAAACACCACAACAGACCAAACCATCATCAAAACCAGTCAGCCACAAACACAACAACCCACACGACCACATAAACCCACCTAAGATCTGGCGAGGGTCGTCTACACATCTTGCCGGCGACTGTTAGCTTTACAGGCCTTCGGGTTGAGAGAGTTCTGCTTCGGAGAAAGTTTAACCTTCCACACCTTCGATTAAAGATGAGATAGATCCGGCGAGTGTTTAGCCTTCCACACATTCGATTCGATTCGAGAGAGATCCAACGAGTTTAGTTTTCCAGACTATGGTTAGAGAAAGATCCGATGAGGGTTAGAGAGAGAGAAAAATCCGACGACTTTGGTTGGAGAGCGACTTTGGTTGGAGAGAGAGAGAATCCGGCGTGTTTGCCTCTCCAGAACAATAGTTAGAGAGAGAGAGGGAGACTTGAAAACCCTAATTCTTCCATTTTTGAAGGAGAAAGGAAAGAAACCCTAATTCTTCTATTTTTATATAGGCAATGTAAAAGAAACCCTAGATCTCTTTTTATTCAGCAAAAAAACTTATTTTTTTGGCCAAATATATTAAGTGGTATAAAAGTCAAATTCTTAATTCAGACTTGATGATTCAGACCTGGAAAACAAACGTCTAACTGGTGAAATAATTCAGCCAATTCAGATTCAGCCAATTCAGTTCAGCCAATTCAGATCCAGCTAATTCAGATTCAGACATTTAAAAAAAACAAACAGCACCTTAGTAATTCATTTTCGTGTCTTAAATATGACAAACTTACTTACACAATCATCTAAAGCTGACCAGCTTTACGAAATGACTCCCATATATTTATATTTCTTTAGTTTGATAAATTTTAGTGTTTTTTCTTATTTCTTTTGATACAACTTCCCTCTATATATTTTCCTTCTTAAAAACTCATCTGAAATTAACTCGTTTTCAAGAAAGGAATGACCGAGCATTTGCAAGCGAGTCACTTTATACTTCTCCTTCCTCTCTCTCTTTACCCCCTCTCTCCTCCTTATGTCTCTCACACTCTTACTTAGGCAGGGGGAGATAAAAGAATAAGAAGGGAAAAGGACCAACTGAGGCAGTTTCACGCTTTTGTGTTACTAAAGTTATTAGATTTTAAGATATTCAATATATTTGGAATATTTTCTGAAAATTTCCTGTATCATAACGTTCACTCACAGTCTAAAGCTACCGACGTTCATTAGTTGAGTTTTATGTTTGCAAGTCTCTTGTCCTTGTGTGAGTTCAAACACTTGAGATAGACAAATAGTACGTAATTAGTATATTAATCCTACTGACAAGTCAAAGTTTAAATTTTGTGTTTGATTGTTTCCATTCATAGACCTTTAATCTGTCACTTATGAGTTATGACCTAGTAGTAATCAATATGGGAGGTAGAATCTGAAATTCCATATTGGTGTTCTATATTACTAAAAAACCAACGTATCCTCATTATTATCCATAGAAATAGGGGAGATGTGGAGAATAGACATTGAGGTTAACTTGTATGGCAGTTCTTTGTGAGGACGAAATTAGAAGTTGAAATGAAGAGTTCTATTGGGTAAAGAAGAGGAAGCTAAGCTGCACCACAAAAATTAGGTGGTGTTCCATACAAGATTAAGACCTCATATTTTGGCCCCAATTTAGAACATGTCCAACTCAAAATTTAAAAAAGAATCCCAATTAGTTATGTTAGACAAGTTCTAATTGAAAGTTTCATTCTTAAGAGACAAAAATAGAGATCCTCAATTTTTGTACATCTCCAACACAACTCTAAATTTTTTTTTACTACTGCAGCATAATTATTTTAGCAAAAAATGAAGACGTGATTTATGTTGGTTCAAATTCAAATGTTAATGAGTTGGACAATAAGATATATCTCAATAGGAAACTCTACTTTTTAGAGTGTAATCTTGAGATATCTCCATTCCACCCTCAACACGTTTAAAGTTTAAACTCTTAAACCTTTAAGATTTTTGAGTGAGAGGCCCAAAAAATGGAGGGTAAATAAGCATTACCCTCAGGCCTAAAAAAAATGAGAACCCAGTCCAAATTGTCAGGACAACTCACACTTTTCTGGTTTTTATTTTATTTATCTCTCATTTACCCTTCCACAGGAAAGTTCCGTGTTTTCTGACAATCTGACGGACGACAGCGAAGCAATTAATTCCCCGTACATGACGTCATGTCAGAGAAACATTCAGATTTTTTGAAAATTCAAAAATGGCGCCATTTTTTGACAAAATTTCAGCCAATTTTTTTGGATCCCTCCCATTATATTTTGTTTCAATTCTTCTTATTTATACATCCAAAAATCTTCTTCATCATTCTTATTTTGTTTTTCACATTTTATCTTCTTCATCTCTTTCAATCTCTAAAAACATAAATTTTCTTTTCTTTCTCTCTCTAAAAGTTTCATGTTCTTATTTTTGGATGTTCATCATTCTTATTTTATTTCACATTTTATCTTCTTCATCTCTTTCAATCTCTAAAAACATCAATTTTATGTTCTTTCTCTCTCTAAAAGTTTTATGTTCTCATTTTTTGGTGTTCATCATTCTTATTTTGTTTCACATTTTATCTTCTTCATCTCTTTCAATCTCTAAAAACATCAAAGTTTTCTGTCTTTCTCTCTCTAAAAGTTTTATGTTCTTATTTTTCTTCTTCATCACTCTTATTTGTTTCACATTTTATCTTCTTTACCTCTAAAAACATCAAAGTACATAACCAAATGGCCAGTGCACAGAACCATTTCCAGTACAGAAGAAAATTCTCAGTATAAAAGTGTCCAGTACTGAACCAAATGGCCAGTACATAGAACAATTCCCGGTGCACAAGAAAATTCCCAGCACAAAAATGTCTGGTACATAACCAAATGGCGAGTACACAGAACAATTCCCGGTACACAAGAAAATTGCCACTACAAAAATTTCTAGTACATAACCAAATGGCTTGTACACAGAACAATTCCCGGCACACAAGAAAATTCTCAGTACAAAAATGTGTAGTACATATCCAAAAAATGACCACTACACTAAATAATTCCCGGTACACAAGAAAATTTCCTTATACAAATCAATGAAATACTACAAAAAATGAAGAAATTTGTTGAGATTGGAAAGAGATAAAAAATAAATCTGGAAAAAAAGAACGAAATTTGTTGAGATTGGAGAGAGAAATATGTGTGGGAGAAAATAAATAAGAAATAAATCTGGAAAAAAGAACGAAAATGGCAAGTTGGTAAATTTTGTAATGGAAATTCGTGGAAAGTATAAGGTTTGATGTCAGGTGCGTCAAACTATTTTTGTAACATCCCAAGATTTTAAGTTAGACGAGGGACCATTCGAAACTCAGGCCAAGTTAAACACTGGGACTAAATGTGCAATCAGGTCAGAATCAGGGGGTATTTTGCAATTAGTACAAACCCAGGGACTAAAGTCAAAGTTCGTTTGTTTTAGGGGAAATCAGAATTGAGTTCTTCCTTCTTCTAACCGAGTTCAAGAGTGGCGTGGGGGTATCGTGGGAGAAGAAATTCGATCAAGAGAGGAAATTGGTAGAAATTCAAAAGGGGAATAGTTGCTTCATCGAATTTATGCTTCATGATATGATCTAAGCATGGTTTTTGTGCAATTTTAGTAAGAGATTTTGTGTTTCTCTCTCTAAAACTCATTGGTTATGTGATTTGGGTTTTAACCGAGTTTGAATTCGAATTTGTAGGGAATTTGAGAGGAATTGATGGAACTTATGAACCTGTAAATCAAAGGCAACTAAATCAAGGTAAAAATTGTAGTTTGATGATTTAATTGTGTTGTTCTAAATTTTAGGGTTTATGAGTTTGAAATTTAGGGGTTTTTTGATTTTAGGGTTTGAATGAGTGACAATTTCATGTAGTTTTAACGTGATGCTTGATTTAAGAGATGGTGGAACCTAGAGGTGAAATAAGGTTGAAATTAATGAGTTCTATAGATGTCATACCCGTAACAGTGTACTGTTAGGGCTGTAGCATGATATGGATGGTTCAAAAGCTTTTATATACCATCGTATCAAAAAAATTCGCATTTCCCGGGAATTTTTTGGTGGCAATTTTGTGAATTTATGGAAAGTACACAGTCTGATGGGAGGCGTGTCAGATTATTTGTCAGAAATTTTCGAGTTTCCCGGGAATTTTTCGATGGTCGTTTCTAAATTTCAAAAAGAAGAAGGGTGTTTCGGAAATTCCACCCCCAGCCTGACTTGTTGGACCTGCCCCTCATTCTTTATCTGCAGTGGGCCTGATACATATTGTTGGGCTGATTTTCGGCCTTTTGCCCAACCCCTCACCATTTTCTTTTCCTCTTCAACTAAAACACTAATGTTTCTTTGTTATTTTTTTTTTCTAAAACTGAGCGTTTTGAATAGTTCTTGTTGAATAATCAATCAAACGAATGACTGAGTTTTAAAGTTGTCCAACTAGTGAACTTAATTGTGGGGTATCCAGGAAAATGCATACAAATGGTATATTATGGCAAGGTTAAACATGAAAGTGATGTCAAGAATTAGAATTGGGAAGAGCTAAATGATATTCAAAATTTAAAAGGAAAATTGATAGTTGGGAGAGTATCCTCCCAGTTGGGAGCTCCCAGTTGGGAGAGTTACAAGAGAATCATCTCAGATATATCTTCTCAGGTTAGAGAGAGATAAGAGAGATGAAACAACAACTTCCAGAACAAGGAGAAGTCAGAGAAAGAGAGATTTCTGAAGTAGTTCTTTCAAGAGAGATTGAAAGAGAAGAATATTGGTTTGAAGAAAAGAAGATTATTAATCTTGTGAAGCAATTTAGTTTGTGGTTATCTTCTTCAACCTTTAGTAATCTAGGATTTGTTCAAATCCTAAGGAGTAAGAGATTTTATTTCTTTGTGCAGTTTTTCCACCATAGGTTTGGTGAAGAGTTGTGTAACCCATTATTATAATTATCGTGGAAGATTTCTGGACTAGGTCCCGTGGTTTTTTACCTTCTATCTTGGAGGGGTTTTTTGCCACGTTAAATAATCTTTATGTCTCTACATTTACTTTCGCATCGTTTATCTTTGTATTTCTGAACAAGTTAATTAGGTTATTTTTCCTAACAAGTGGTATCAGAGCTAAGGTTGGATTTATTGTTCAGAAATATGAAAGTGAATACTAATCGAATGATTAGTTTAGATGGAGAAAACTACTTGATGTGGAAAGCAAAAATGGAAGATTTGTTATACTGCAAAGACCTAGCTGCACCCATTGAAAATCACGGTACAAAACCGATGAAGACAAATGAAGAAGACTGGAAGGTATTAGATCGTAAGGTTGTTGGATTTATTCGACAATGGGTAGAACCCAGTGTTTTTCATCATGTATCGACGGAGACTTCCGCTTTCAGTCTATGGAGGAAATTAGAAGAATTGTATGATAAGAAGACAGCTGCCGAAAAGGCTTACTTGTTTAGAAAGCTAGGAAAATTACAATATAAAGAAGGAACCTCAATTGCTCAACACTTGAATGAGATGAAAAGTCTAGTAAATCAGCTTTCTGTAATGAAGTTAGTTTTGGATGATGAGCTGCAGGCCTTACTTCTTCTAAATTCTTTACCAGATAGTTGGGAGACATTGGTGGTGTCTCTTAGCAATTCTGCTCCTGATGGCATAATGCGTATGAATCACGTAACAGGTAGTTTGTTGAATGAAGAAACAAGAAGGAAATCATCGTCAGACGAGTCTCATTCAGAGGCACTTGTTACAGAAAGACGGGGGAGAGGTAAAAGTAGAAAACCTCATAACCGTGATAAGTCAAGGGGGAGATCAAAACTAAATAAAGAAGTTAGATGTTTTGGTTGTGGAAAAATGGGTCATTACAAGAGTGATTGCAGGAAACCAAAGAAGGAAAATAAAAAGGATGATGAAAAACAAGATAATGTTGCGGCAGTTGCCTCAGGTGATGACATTATCTTACTCTCAGGTTGTGGAGACACTTGCTTAAGTATGACTAAGTCAGAACCAGAAACAACATGGTTGGTTGACTCAGGTGCTTCGTATCATGTTATTCCATGTAAGGATTTCTTTAACTCTTATAGAACTGGTGACTTTGGCAAAGTCAGGATGGGAAACTTAGGTTTCTCAAAAATCGTAGGAATTGGAGAAGTGAAAATTGAGACGAGCACAGGGAGTACATTGATTCTTAAGAATGTGAGGCATATACCAGATCTTCGATATAACCTAATCTTTACCGGAGTATTAGATGATGAAGGGTACCACAGTCACTTTGGTGATGGAAAGTGGAAGCTCATAAAAGGGTCAATGGTGATAGCAAGGGGGAAGAAGTGTTGTACTTTATACAGGACTCTAATAAAACTGTGTAAACGGGAATTGAATGCAATTGAAAAAGATTCTTCCACTGATCTTTGGCATAGAAGACTCGGGCACATGAGCGAGAAGGGACTTCAAATCCTTGCTAAATTACAAGACTTACCGAACATGAAAGGTATAAATTTAAACACTTGCTCTCATTGTTTAGTAGGAAAGCAACATAGAGTTTCCTTTCAAAGGAATGCATCTGAAAGAAAATCCAGTGTTTTGGAGCTCGTTTATTCTGACGTTTGTCGACCTTTAAAGGTCAAAACACTTGGTGGTGCTTTGTATTTCGTTACTTTATAGATGATGCTTCCAGGAAAGTTTGGGCATATGCCATAAAGACCAAAGATCAGGTACTTGCAGTTTTCAAGAATTTCCACAACATGGTAGAACGAGAGACAGGAAAATCATTGAAGTGCATTCGCACTGACAATGGAGGAGAATACATCGGGTCGTTTGAAGAGTATTGCAAAACCCATGGTATTCGACATGAACAGACAGTTCCCAAAACTCCACAACAAAATGGTGTAGCAGAACGCATGAATCGCACTATTGTGGAGAGGATCAGATGTATGCTCTCAGAAGCTAAGTTGCCTAAAAGTTTCTGGGGTGAAGCAATGCGTACTGCATGTTATCTGATTAATTTATCACCTTCATCACCATTAGATGGAGATGTAGCTGAGAGAGTGTGGGCTGGGAAAGAAGTCAGTTATGGACACCTAAGGGTGTTTGGTTGCAGGGCTTTTGTGCATATACCTAAAGATCAAAGAGCAAAGCTTGATGATAAAGCCAAGCAATGCATCTTTTTAGGCTATGCAGATGAGAAATTCGGATACAGGTTATGGGATCCAGTCGATGAGAAGATTATTAGAAGTAGAGATGTGGTCTTTCTTGAAAATCAAACTATTGAGGACTTCGGGAAAGTTGAGAAGCATGAGAATCATAGTAATGATCTCATTGATCTAGATCCACATATCTCTTCTAAGGTTATGCATGGTAATGCAGGTGAAGAACAAAATCATGAAGATGAAGCTCATGAAGATGTTCCTATAGGTGATGATGTTGAGCAAGGAATGGAAGTTCAACATGAACCACTAGCTGAATTGAGAAGATCGACTAGAGATAGAGCACCATCTACCAAGTATCCTCCTCACGAGTATGTGATGGTTACAGATAGTGGAGAACCACAGTGTTATGAAGAAGCCCTAGATGATGAACACAAGAAGGAGTGGTTGAAAGCTATACAAGATGAGATTGAATCATTGCATAAGAACAACACTTTTAAGTTGGTTGAAAAACCTAAGAATAAGAAAATTCTTAAAAATAAGTGGGTTTTCAAAATCAAAACCGAAGAAAAAAATTCACAACCACGGTATAAGGCACGCCTAGTGGTGAAAGGATTTGGGCAGAAGAAGGGTATTGATTTTGATGAGATTTTCTCTCCGGTGGTGAAGATGTCCTCTATACGGTTAGTATTGGGATTGGCTGCAAGTATGAACCTAGAAATTGAACAACTAAATGTCAAGACCGCTTTCCTTCATGGTGACTTGGAGGAAGATGTGTATATGGAACAACCAACAGGGTTTGAAGTTAAAGGTAAGGAACACTTGGTTTGTAAGTTAGAGAAGAGTTTGTATGGGCTGAAACAAGCACCAAGACAATACAAAAAGTTTGAATCATTCATGAAGGATCAAGGGTATCACAGGACGGCTTCAGATTATTGTGTTTTCGTTCATAAATTTCCTGATAGAGATTTGATTATACTTCTACTTTATGTTGATGATATGTTGATTGTTGGTCAGGATGCTAATAAAATTAACAGGTTAAAGAAGGAACTAAACAAGTATTTCGATATGAAAGACTTGGGTCCAGCAAAACAAATTCTTGGCATGCATATCTCTCGTGATAGGAAAGCTGGAAAACTTTGGCTATCACAAGAAAGATACATTGAGAAGGTTCTAGAAAGGTTCAATATGGACAAGACAAAACCGGTGAGTTGTCCATTAGCCAGTCACTTCAAGTTGACTCGTGATCAGTGTACATCAACTAGAAGTGAGAAAGAAGAAATGGAGAAAATTCCTTATGCTTCAGCTGTAGGAAGCTTGATGTATGCAATGGTGTGTACAAGACCGGACATTGCATTTGCAGTTGGAGTAGTAAGCAGATTTCTTGCTAATCCAGGCAAAGAGCATTGGTTAGCAGTGAAGTGGATTCTGAAGTATCTTAGAGGTACGTCTAAAGCTCGTATATGTTTTGGTAATGATAAGCCAGTATTAGTCGGTTACACAGATGCAGACATGGCAGGAGATGTAGACTCTAAAAGGTCCACATCAGGCTACTTATTTACATTTTCAGGGGGAGCAGTGTCATGGCAATCTAAATTACAAAAGTGTGTAACTTTATCTACTACAGAGGCAGAATATATTGCCATTACAGAATGTTGCAAGGAGATGTTATGGATGAAGAGGCTGTTAGGAGAACTTGGTATGAAATAAGATAATTATGTTATTTATTGCGACAGTCAAAGTGCCATCCACCTCAGTAAGAATTCTAGTTTCCATTCCAAGTCCAAGCATATAAATGTGAGATACCAGTGGATCCAAGATGTTCTTGAAGAAAAGGTGTTGAAGATCGAGAAAATCCATACTGACGACAATGGTTCAGATATGATGACAAAACCATTACCCAAAGGCAAGCATGACCTATGTAGCAGTGTTGCAGGTTTGGGGATGGTAGGTCCCTCTTCATAAGTCGGAAGGGGGAGTTTGTTGGGGTCCCTCCTTATAATAAAAGGACTCCTACTTGGAATAGGATTTCCCTTATTCCTTGTTTGGGAAAGAGAAGTCAGAGAAAGAGAGATTTCTGAAGTGGTTCTTTCAAGAGAGATTGAAAGAGCAGAATATTGGTTTGAAGAAAAGAAGATTATTAATCTTGTAAAGCAGTTTAGTTTGTGGTTATCTTCTTCAACCTTTAGGAATCTAGGATTTGTTCAAATCCTAAGGAGTAAGAGATTTTTATTTCTTTGTTCAGTTTATCCACCATAGGTTTGGTGAAGAGTTGTGTAACCCATTATTTAATTATAGTGGAATATTTCTGGACTAGGTCCCGTGGTTTTTTACCTTCTATCTTGGAGGGGTTTTTTGCCACGTTAAATAATCTTGGTGTCTCTACTTTTACTTTCGCATCGTTTATCTTCGTATTCCTGAACAAGTTAATTAGGTTATTTTTCCTAACACTTAATTGTGGGGTATCCAGGAAAATTCATACAAATGGTATATTATGGCAAGGTTAAACATGAAAGTGATGTAAAGAATTAGAATTGGGAAGAGCTAAATGATATTCAAAATTTAAAAGGAAAATTGATAGTTGAATAGGTATAACTCATGGGTTCTTTACAAATTTTCAATCAAAATAAGAGAAAATAAAAGTTATTTTAATAATGAAAAGACTAGGAATGCAACTATAATAAAATCGAATTAATGTAAAAGGCCATCAACGAAAAAGTTTAAAATTTTGACAAACCTTAAAACGATTTAAACGAATAAAGAAAATGATGATTTCTAGAACGAATCATGATAAATATGCAGCGGCGTGGCTTAGATTCTGGAGGCTCGCTCCAGAATTTCAGCCGAGGCCTTACTATGACAATGTAAGAAAATGTACAGGTGGAATAATAAATAAAATAAAGATAAATTAACTGTAACATAATACGGAAGAAAACGTCTGATGATGTCGGGAAGTGGCTTCCCGGATATCCCTACGAAAACCACCTTTGTATATAACCTTCAATCAGTGATCCTTCTTGTTGTTAATCGTTTGATGGGGATAACTAGAAAGACACTATGACGCTCAAGTCAGATTTGTGTACAGGTTAGAAGTTTAATGAATCTCAATAAGTAAAGTTTGAATCACATTTCTGAGCAAACCTATGTTGCTTATATAGGTTTGCACAGCGGTGGTAAATCACCTACTGTGAGTTGTGGTGGTCGGATACTGGCTTCATGATTTTTGGCAATACGATATCAATCATAATAAAGAGACCTGATGTTGGATCTCGTCTGATTGACTAATCCTTCCGTGTTGATTCCTTCCACGATCAATCCTGCTCCTGATCTAGCTTCTGGAAACCTGAGGGAAAACCTGCAATGAGCTCGGAAACTTCTCTGCCGCTCAAGATAGTCAGATTGGCCTTGTAGATAAAAGATTGAGTATTGAGTGAACCTTAGAGTTCGTTGTGAACATGAGAGTATACCTTCTTCAAGGTGATTTGGTGTCCTTTTATAAGTTGTTTTGGACCGACTTTTGATAGACAGTGCTCATGAGGCGGGCGAGACCCACCTTGTTGTACTGAAACTACTATTTTGTAGTTGAGAGATTTACGATATTCTTTTGAGTTTATCTTGTATCTTAGATATTTAGGGGTTCCTCTGTTTTAAGATCCTCGATAGATATCAATCCGAGTTATTGGATCCTCTAAGAGATGTTTCATCCTCTTGAGACTCTTGAAGGCAAAGTTTAGTTAAATACTCGAGGTCTTTACTAACTGAGATCTTTGATAAGATTTGGGATTAAGTCGTTAAGCGTTTGACATGTTTCTACCTTCCCTTGTTCCGGGCTCAAGGTATCGACCTTGCTTACGTGCACTTCCCTAACTTTCTCGCAAATCTTGGGACATACCTGGTTGTATTTGAGTCAGGCCAAGGCTTAGGCACCTAGGATAATCATGCAGACCCCTAGTTCTGGATTTGAGTTTGGCAGACCTCCTTCGGATTCGACATCCCTAGCTAACTTGACGCGGGTTATCCAACAAACTTTCGATCTATTCTTGGTACATTGCCCTCAGTCAACTTATTACCATTTTTTGGATCATCAAATCTCTAAATTTTTGAATGGTCAAAGGTAACCGATATTTTTCTCATCAACGTCATCACACAAAACATTATGCAAAACTCATGATACATTCGTCTCTCTTGTAGTAAGTGAATGTTCAACAAGATCTTTGTTCAACCGATATTTTGCCCATCAACGACATCACACCAGATTGTCAAGTCTCTTATTTAGCATGTGAAATAGTATAAAGTTTAACTTTCATTGCAGTTTTGTTGTTTTATCTGATCAAGAAAAAGAATGACTAAAAAGTTTTCTAAGAAGAATTGACCATTTAAAATATTGGGCAGAATGAAATTGATAGAATCATTGTGGTTGTGAACCCAATGGATAAAAATTAGCTAAGACATGCTCGTGGTTTATAACCGCCTAACTGAAGAAACCACTCCAGGGAGAAAAAGTCAAATAGAAAAATATGCTTTCAGGAGGGCTCGGTCTGTAGACCTCTTCTGCACAATCCAACTTGTTAAATAAGAAGTTTGAACAAGAGAGAATGATAATCAAAAGGTATTTCATTTATAGAATTTACAAATTCTTATAGAAGAATTTACATGAGAAGAATTTACATAGTGGGGAAGATTAAAATGGAAATCCTAATTACAAAGTAGAAATAATAAATCTAATTACGAAAACTACTCTAATTATATTAGAACCTAATATATTTGCAATCTTCTATTATTCTTGCCGTTTTGATGTATGGGAGGCACCTGTTACTATGAGCACCCCCAATATTACTTAAATACCCCC
>BEHA01050193.1:3996945-4009793 GCA_002897215.1 Eschscholzia californica subsp. californica
CCCCCCCCCAAGTTGGAGTTGGGGAAGAAAATCTGAGTCAAGCCCAACTTAAAAGTAAACCGATGAAATTGGTCAGAGCCAAGAGGCTTAGTGAAAATATCAGCTACTTGATCGATAGAGCGAACATGAGATATTTGATAAGGCCACTTTCAAGTTTCTCACGAACAAAGTGGTTTTGAAGATTTTGCATTTTGTTATTCCCTTTTCAATGGTTAGGGTTTCTGCTTTCGGTTAATTTACTTCTTTTGTTCTTCGTCTTGTCTTTTGGTTGGTCTCGGCCCATAGCACTTATGCAATATACCAAACACCACCGTGCTAGCATATCCACGTCCCATCTCAAGTGAGTCCATTCTCTTTGGAACTCAAATGCACTCACACCATACCGTACCGAACTCCATCTTGCACCATACCACATAAGCACAACTTGATCTAGCACCAACTTGCCCAACGATGTCCACTGTCCATCTATCTTACTCTTGACCCCTGTCTTCTGTAAGAAGCTTGAACTCATAACTTCACAAATCGCTCGATGCTACATTCGACTTAAGCATTAGAGAGTACACTTCAACACCATGTTGCCATACCCTGCTCAAACACTCAAGTTGCTACTTGGATCAACATAGCTCTACTCTTGGTTGCCAATCTAACAAGATTCCTCAAACTAGCTTACCACAAGCTCTCGCCTGATTCTACTTGCTATCTTGGTAAGCTTCCATACCAAGCATGTTGTCCATCCAAAGGACTCCATATATATCATCATGCCAAACATATCTGCCATAATGAACTCTTGACTAAAGCTTGCATACGATAGCATATGCCTATCCTAGCTCCATGACTGCCACATGTCCTTTATCTCCAAGGACTCCAACATACGATGTACCCAATGCGTACCAAGTCGTACTGAGCGTTACACCAAGCTCGCACACAACTTGTCATGCCATTCTCGGTTCATCCCATTTCTGTACTTCTCCTTACCTCTTAAGGACTCAAGCATATATGTTACCTTCTTGCGCACCAAGTCACACTAAACTCTTATCTCTTGAGCTTGCACACGACTTCTTGTGCCAATACGGTTCCATCTCAACTCGACATATGTCCTTCATACTCAAAGGAACATAAGACCCAAAGATAGCTACATCCGTAAAACATTTCTCTCCGATTCAAATTTTCTTTCAAATTTTTATTTTTTCAATTTCGAATTGGGAGATTTTATAGGCAATGCCAAAAGTTGTTAAAGGCAATGTTATTTGCCTCCAAGACATTGTCAAAACAAGTGGACTAACTTTGGTTAGAGGCAATACCATATGCCCATGTCCCTTATATTCTGTGGTAAAAATTGTCGGTCTGGAATTCGAATATTACCGGTCAAAGGTCATCGGGCGACGACCTACCTGAAATAAATACAACTCTCTCTCTCTCTCTCTCTCTCTCTCTCTTTCTTCTTCTTCTTCTTCTTTGTTCTCCTTCTTCTTCTTCTCTTTACTCTCTCTCTCACCTCCGTCTTCCACAAAGGGGAGGATCCCCCCTTTTCTTCTATATAATATTCCATCTTTTTCCTTCCTTCACCTCTTTGTTTCTTATTCTTTCTCTAAACCCTCTCTCTAGAGTTTCTGCAAATAAGTTTACTTTTGAGTAAATCTGCAAAACCATTCTATCATTCGTACAGATTCCTTCAAATGTCCATGCCGTTGATACCCCTAATAATAAGGGCGTACTTTTCTCAAGTTATTATATCTAAGATTTTGCATTGTGTTATTCCCTTTTCAATGGTTAGGGTTTCCTTTATCGATTAATTTACTTTTTTTAATCTTCGTCTTGTCTTTTGTCTTTAACCGTTTTTTTGTTTGATTGCTTTGAGTTTGGTAAATATCTATTGGAAATTCCACGATTTTTAGATCATTTAGTAGTTATATTTTGGTGCATTAAGTTCTAAAATCCCATCGCTCTTCACTTATAGATAATTAATTGGAGATTCTCTATCCAGATTTAAAAAGTGGATACTTTTGGTTAGAAGCTAAGACTTAGTATTTAGTTGAATCAATGAAATAAGTTAAAGATAGACCGAATTAACAGAGATCTTCAATCTGGTTTAAAGATACCAGATTTGTTGTCATTCGATTTAACTTTTAAGAAACCCCTAGATCTTTTTTAGGATTTTAAGATCCTTGAATCCAGAAAAATCAAAGTAAGAACCTAACCATACGAAACCGATCATAAATAATCAACAATCATTGATTATCTGAACCATATGAAGCCGATCCTTGATCTTCTTTTAGAGGGGGAAAGAAACCCAAAATATCAATCCTTGATCTTCTTTTAGAGGAAGATCTACTTCTTTTAGATAGAGGAAGAAACCCAAAATATCAGAGATTTTAGTGGCAAAATTGGGAAGGAGATCAAATATAGAAGACTTGGTTCCATGATGGCGGGATCGAAAAAATTTCGCCAAATTTTTCGAAAAAAATGACGCTACAGAAACAATTCTGAGAAAGGAAGAAGGTAAGATCTCAATCTTTAGAAAGAGATGAAGAAGATAAGATAAAAAGATGACAAGTTTTAAGGTTTATGGAAGATTTGCATCTCATGATTGGATATCAAGTTGTCTTTAGTCAGAAAATGAAAGAAAAGTTGTTGAATGTCCCGTCCAAGCGTAAGAGGGGAAGAAAAAAAAAAGTTGTACTTTCTCTGACATTTAGATCTGTTTTGAATTTTTAAATTTCTGTGGTGGGTTCGAATTTACCCCCCAAAATTTTGGCCTCCAACTCATTTTTCCTATCATTATTGGTAATTATCATTTTCACTATTTTTGTTGCAAATTTAGAATCCACTCACATGTCTATGAAAAATCACACATTTTTTTTTGTTAGTACAGTTGGCTCTCTTTTTATACTAGAATCTATCAAACTGTCAATGAAAGTCTAAATTCACTGAAGTCTACGTATTTACGAAGGCTGCTGATTTTCGCGGACTTTAAAATATTTCTTATTGACTGTTACAAACATTGGTAGACTTCAAAATATCCAATCCGCAAGTGAAGAGACTTTGGAGTCTCTATCCAAGTATGAACTTACTACCATGGCTTAGTTCTACTAGTCTAAACAAACAAGTTCCATATCAATCATAATTTATATAGGATTTTTGAGTCAAAGGTCCAAAATCTGGGGGGTAAACTCAAAAAAAATCCACTCTTGCCCAAAAATTAGTTGCAGGTCCAAATGTCAGTTTTTTTTTTATTCCCCTCTTGCCCTTGGACGGGACATGCTGACGTTTTCCTGAAAAAAAAAAATGTCTGGTAAATAAAATAATTTACCAGTACACGAAAAATTCAAAGTTTCAAAATTTTTTGAAAATTTGAAATTTTCAAACGAAATTTCAAATTCCCGCCCAGCAAACCATCTCTTCCCGGTAAATAAAATAATTTCCTTTACACAAAAAATTCCAATTTTCAATTTTTTTTGAAATTTTCAAACGAAATCTTTTTTCGAAATTTTCAAAATTTTCGAAATTTTCAAACGAAATTTTAAATTCCCGGCCAAAATTTCAAATTTTTTTGAAAATTTTAAATTCCCGGGCAAATTTTGAAATTTTTTTGAAAATTTTAAATTCCCGCCCAGCAAAAGTGTCTACTACAGAAAAAAATTTCAAGTAAATAAAATAATTTCCCGGTCACAAATTTTTTTTTTCGAAGTTTTGAAATTTTCAAACGAAAATTCAAATTCCCGCCCAAATTTTCAAATTTTTTTACGAAATTTCAAATTCCCGCCCAGCAAAAATGCCTAGTACAGAAAAAAATTTCCAGTAAATAAAATAATTTACCAAAAAAAATTGCGTTTCCCGGGAATTTTTCGGTGGTTGTTCTGTAATTTTCTGAACAGTACACATTCTGATGGACGGGTTGTCAGATTATTTTTCAGAAAAAAAATCGTTTCCCGAGAATTTTCGATGGCAATTTTGTAATTTTCGATGGCATGAACGGTAAATACTTTATTTTCTAAGGGCCCTTTACGTAATTTTGACCCCCAAAACTGACACATTGGACCTCCTTTACATTTTTAGGCAACTTTGGGTGGGATTTTCATTTTGGCCCCCTTTTTGGACCAATGGCCCAACCCCTCATTTATATATGTCAATATCAAGTGGGGTTCACTTGAGATAAGAATCAACATGTATAGGCATTAGTCTTAACAAAAGGACATGTCTAGCCGTATGTCATGTGGCAACTTCCTTACCTAATACTTAGGTACACATCTCCTTCACTAACCAATGACTTAATGACACATGGGTTGACTACCTCATAGAAAAAGAAGAGAAAGCTAACTATAGTCGTTACTCTTTCCCAGTTAAGTAAACCCCAATCGTTTCACTTATAAAAGAATATTACCAACACCATCTAGAATTTATGTACAAAACGTGGGAATAGGAGAGCCGTGCAAATCACGCTGGAAGAGTAGAAGTTAGAAACAGATATGCTTCATGTCTTTACCCGACCATACTATCTCGAAGTCAATTTGAAATATGTATGTATATGAATCAAACAACACACGTTAGACAAAAAATAAATATAATCACTCATCAGGCAAGGTAGTGGACCTTGATATAATATAGAATTATGGTATACAAAGATGCAAACCCGATGACTAACGATAATTGGTCCAATTTGTATTTGTTTACTATTCTTATCGCTTTCTTATTTCCCATGCATGGATGGATTTATTAAGGCCTTTATTAAAAACAAATGAAGCGAGCCTCGCCCAACACAAAAAAAATCACTTCCACACTGAGCAAAATTATTGAGGCGATGACTGATTTGACCAAAAAAATTGGTAGTGGCAAAAAATCACTATCTCTTCTTAATAGTTGTTCAAATGTTAAGGCCACGAAGTATAAAATTACCAAATTAATAAAAGCAAAACAAAAACATGACTTTATATTGTAGTCTTGCTCCATATCATATTAGATGTTCCAGAGCGTGTAAAAACATTTGTTTATTTCTCTCTACTGCTTTTTGGCCTCCCTTTTCACCATTGTTGATCTATGTTTCTTCTTAAATATTTTGTGACCGTTATCACATCTTTTTGTCGTTTTCACCATTTATTCACTGCTCTTTTGTTTTTCGCCGTTTGTTTTATAGTTTCAACTTAGAGATGATCAATTCAAAATGTTTTTTTTCGTTGTCACATACACCCTTTTATTTTTTGTAGTACCTTGTTTGGTGGATAAAAGCACTTGTTTGTCTAGCAAACTAGAGGTTGCGTACAAACTGTTGTTTGCCATGTATTAATTGTTGTTTGCGATGTTTGTCTTGAAAAGCTGATGTTTGTTTATCATTATTTGTAACGCCCCAAGCCTCAGCAGTTGTCGATGTTGCTCCCGTTTTGACCACCTCACACATGTACGGGGTTTTGTTCTTGGAGATCACCACGAGCCACCCAAAAGGCCTCGATACTTATTAAGTATGAGCGTACACTTATAGGTCTGTCTCCAGACACTCTTGCGAGCGATGTGGGACTATTACAATCCCCCACCCTCAGCGAAGAGCCGTCCTCAGTTTTGATACCACTTTGTAACGCCCCAAGCCTTAGCAGTTATCGATATTGTCCCCGCTTTAACCACCTCACAAAGGTACGGGGTTTTGTTCTTGGCGAAGGCACCAAAGGCCCACCCAAAAGGTCTCGGTACTTGCTAAGCTTGGGCGTACACCTATAACCCAGTCTCTGGACACTCTTGCGAGCAATGCGGGACTATTATAATTCCCCACCCTCCGCGAAGAGCCGTCCTCGGCTCTGATACCACTTGTAACGCCCCAAAGCCTTGGCAGTTATCGAAATTGTCTCCACTTTGACAACCTCACACAGGTACGAGGTTTTGTTCTTGGTGAAGGCACCACAATACCACCCAAAAGGCCTCGGTATGGGCGAAGACACACGATTCACCCGACCATCAAAGTACGCAACGACACCGTGGACCTCCCAAAACGATATTGTCCTCCCTTTAGCCACTACCTACCGCGGTATGAGGTTTTGTTCCCCCTTGGAGGCCTCGGTACTTACTAAACTTGAGCGTACACCTCTAGCCCAGTCTCTAGACAATCTTGCGAGCGATGTGGGACTATTACAATTCCCCACCCTCAGCGAAGAGCCGTCCTCGGCTCTGATACCACTTTGTAACGTCCCAAGCCTTAGTAGTTATCGATATTGTCTCCGCATTGACCACCTCACACAGGTACGTGGTTTTGTTCTTGGCGAAGGCACCACGAGTCCACCCAGAAGGCCTCGGTACTTACTTCGCTTGAGCGTAAACCTATAGACAAGTCTCCGGACACTCTTGCGAGCAATGTGGGACTATTACAATCCCACACCCTCAGCGAAGAGATACCACTTTGTAACGCCCCAAGCCTTAGCTGTTATCGATATTGTCCCTGCTTTGACCACCTCACACAGGATGGGGTTTTGTTCTTGGCGAAGGCACCACGAGCCCACAACAAAAGGCCTCGGTACTTACTAAGCTTGAATGTACACCTATATCCCAATCTCTGAACACTCTTGCGAGCGATGTAAGACTATTACATTATTTAATAAAGGAATTCGTTAAGTTTTGTTTCATTAGCATAACAGTTCATATCGAGCAAATAACAAATTGTATCGAGCTGACAACAGTTTGTTTCGAGCTAACCACTATTTGGAAAACATATTTGATTTTAAAAACATCAAATATATATCAAAATGAAGGAGTTGAAGGAGATGTCCTTCGACCAAGGTGACAATGCGAACAAATTGTCGGATAGGACAATTGATGTGGAAGATCATCAAGTCCGATTGATTTAGGGATCGTAGAGTTGTAGCTAGAGACCAACTACGATCGTCGAATTACGAAGTAATTCGCGGCTAACTTCAATCGGATCCTACAACGGGTTACACATAAGAGTGACAAATTGATCTAGGATATGACTAGTGGGAGTGAGATATAATCATGGGAGTGTCCCATAAACATATCTCATAGGCCTAAAAAAGAATTAGGCAAAGATAGTACAAAAAGGCCAAAAACAGGGTTTTTGGGCCTAGACCGGTTCGGGTACTTCTAGGACTCGGATTGGACTAAATTTTGGAGGATTAGTTGCTGATATAATAAACATTATATCTGCCAATTTTCGTGGTGTTTGGACACTCCTCCTTAGGGAATTGAGAAAATATCAATAGTTGCTATTTTCGACTATTTCCCTAAATCTTATTCTAAAGGGTGTTTTAGGAAACCTAAAAGGAGGTGGATTCTTATTAGGGTTCTATATAAACACTCTTAGGGCAGAGAATAAGGTGTGGAATTTCTCTCTAAGCTTTCTTACTCTACCACATCAAGTAGAGAAGAGAAAGTGAGCTAATTCCCATTAACTATCTATCTAGTCAAGAAGAAAGGAGTTCTTCTTCCAACCACCATTGGTGTGCTAGCTATACAACAAGGTGGGAGATCAAATTGATTGCTCGTGTCCCAAGTAGAGGAGCTACACTTGAAGCTCTTGGTCTTCTTCAATCAATTCAACTAGTTCGAGGGAAAAGCGATTAAGGTAATCCACTATCTCCATTAGATTAATTACTAGTTTTGCATGTGATCCTGGGAATACTAGTGTAGACATTAGATGTCATATTTCCGCTATAAACACTAGTAGAAGGGTGTAAATCCCTACACAAAACAGAACAAACACGGACAAAGAACATCGTGAAACATAGATTAAGACGGATATAAAATTACTAAAGCTTCAATAAAATTTAGAACATATCAAAAAGACTGATCATAAATTAGAAGAGATTTGATTTTCATAAAGAAACAACAATTTGTAGAAAGCAAACATTCTTTTGTAAAAGCAAACAACTGTGAGCAGAAATCAACTAACTTTATGTGCAGAAGAGTAGTTTTATCATTATTAGAAAAAGGTGAATATCACCCGCGTGTGAACCAAAATTGTAGCAAAAATTGCCATTTAGTGGCTTAAACTGCCATTTGTTAAGCATAATAATGGTCAACTTGTGACCAAGTTAAAAAATCAACAAAACGACCTAGAAATAAATAGGTCGGCCCCAATACAAGTCATTAGAGAGGCAAATTTGAAAGAGCTCTTCCACCTAAGCCCAGAACTGGAGGTTAGTACCAGTTTCACACGCGTCTTAAGTCCTGCTCTGACTATAAAACATACTATTCCAACCATGGTAAGAGCTCCACCGTAGGTGTCACAGCAGTAAGGGGGGTCTAAGAAAATCAGCTTGGTGCCTTAGGTTTGACTTGAACAACGGAATGGGAAGGTGATTCGAGTCACGATTTACCCAACCTAAGCCCTTGACTCGGACTAAGGTCTTGGGCGAAGAAATCAACTAAACAAACACGGTTCACCCGTGCTTCAAGCAAAGTCTGAACAGAAAAAAATGACGTCAAAAAGTAACGCACGTCATAAGCTCACACTCTGTATCCGCAAGTTGCCAAAGAATTTGTCTGTGTCTGAACATATGTAATGATGGAATACTATCATCCTAACAATCATCCTAACAATCATCAACGCATGACTCCATCTAAGCTGGCCCCTTACACTTAATCATCTCAGTCGGTCATTATAGTTGGGCAATCGAACCTATACAAATATATCAGGTTCGCCTTAATTAAGGGATGAGGTTCACCTTTCGAACTCAGCATTTTGAATTGAATTATTTAAATATAAAAACATCATCTTGACTTGAGCGCCAGAGAGCTTTGTGAGTTATTTTGCAGGTTTTGTCCCTTAATCACGAGGAAAAGTTCATTATTTATTCAATGATTCTTCATTATATGAATGATGTCATGCAAACTTATGCAACCAACAAAAGTTTACCAGTGACCCTTTGATTGATGGCAAATTTTGAACCTACTACACTAAACGAACTTGAGCGTGAGAGTGTCTTTGCAGGTACCACCTCCCATCAGGTCATCAACAACAAGAAGGAAGCAATTAAATGAAACGTAACTAGGTCGATTATTCTTGAGATATCCGGGAAGTCATTTTCCCACATCATTCGACTCGAACTCTCTCTATGTCATTTGTCTTTCTCCTCTTTATAAAAGATGAGGTATATATCTACCTAAGCAAAGCAAGAGATGGTGAGAGGGAGAGGATTTGATAATTAATGAGACAAATATAAATAATAATGATGCGAAAGCAAACAATGAATTTTTTTTGACAAAGAAGTAATATATTGATTATTGTGCAGAGACAACACTAAAAAAGTAGAAATTTACATATTAGATAACATCAACTCCCAAGAAAACAAGAAGATTTGAGAAAGGTACCCTTATAAAAATTCTAGTTGGAAAAACCCATGGATAAATTAATGTCTTGACCTCTATAATTATTTGCTCAACCGAACTGAAACTATCTTTAAATATCTTTGTGTTTCGCTCCTTCCACAACGTCCACCATATAGCAAAAGAAATAGCAGTTCCTAAGCATCCCTTTCTTGTGTCTAACTTATATCTTTTCCATCTTGTAAAGAAAACCTCCATCCGATTTGGTATGCTCTTGAAACCGAAAATCATTTATGAGAAAAAATTATCTCATATTTTTCTAGAAATTGAGCAGTTCATAAGCAAATGATGTGCATCTTATTCCGCACACTGATATAACACACATCTATTAGGGATAGAGTAACCTCTTTTTTAGAAGATCTAAAGTAGGGATTGATTTCAACAATGTCGCCCAAATAAAAATGGGGGCTTTCTCTGGTATCTTCGACAAGAAATTAAAACTGGTTCTTAAAGCAAACAATGAATTGAAAGCGTAATTTTTACTGGTCTTTAGCGGAAGTGTTAGATACGAAATCAAAACTAAAGTTGGCTAAAATGTAGGGACTAAAATGATGGATTAGCCAGAAATGGAGGGCTAAATAAGAATTAACCCTTTAATATTTGCAAATAGAAAAGAGAATATGAATGCATGTACTTCACTAGAGGTTATCTAAGAATACATACAATACCCATGCTTGTTGAGGATGGGGATGTGAGAGTAGTGCACATGGTTTCACGTTGGAAAATTGAAAGCGCCATCACAATCTTCATGCATTTCCATTTTCCCATATCCCTTTCCGAGCCCCCATTGGTTGATGCAGACATATTCACGAGAATCACCACCCTTACAATATTCTAACTTTTTTTTTATTAAAACCCTTACTGATATGATGATCAGTGCCCCAGACTAATTAGATAAATCTTTTTTAATCTCTGTTCATTTAACTTGGACATTCTATTTAGTAACCTCTATAACAACTCCCCTTTGGGAAGGATTTAGAAGTTATCCTCGTGACAAAACTAAACAAATATAAAATAAAAGTCGCCTTAATTTCTTTTTGGCTCCATATATTATAATAATTTATTTATTTTGCCTTCTATTTTTCATAAGATTCAAACTAGCGGTTTTTTTGTTAATGCCTACGTGACCCCAACTCTAACCACATGAGCCCATCTTTCTTCTTTTCGCGGAGAAGAAGAAAGGCATTGCCTCTAACTATACTTCGTAAATTTGTTTTGACTTCGTCTTTAGAAGAAAGCATATATATTGCCTTTAACAATTTCGGGCGTTATCTATAAAAAAGATTTATTTTATCTATAACACACTATGAACGAAAAATAAAATATTTCTTTAGAGAAAAAACTTAATGTAGGAAGAGAAACACTTCTGTATTTGAAGTTGAAGAACAAATTTGACTTTGTCAGAGCGAATCACAGTAGTTCGTGAAAAAAATTTTAACAACAAGTAAGTATTTAAAAATATGTTATTCATAATGTTACATTATGAATGGTTTAAGGTGTTATGATGGTTCATTATTATTAGTAATAGTTCATAATGTGCTATAATTGTGCATATTAAGTATCAAAATATTATTTCCAACAAGTTATTGTCTAAAAAAATATTGTAATAATGTAATGACATATTAGTATATAATACAAAGTAGTAGTGCGCGGAGTGGACTTGATAGTTCATTTAAACATTTATCAATTGGACGACACGAACTCTCCACCAAATCATGAGTAATATTTTAAGAAATCAATATCCTAGGCGGCTAACTAGCTTCCGTAGTCTCTCATTTTATCTTTAGAGATCCAATTGACCTCGCGTCATCTTTTCCGGATCAAAGTGAAATATAGTAGCTAGGTACAATGGGTCCTAGACTTAGAAGAAGCAACACGTGATCTAAGGTAATTTATTTTTGGCACTTCTTCACCTAAACCCTAATAAAGGGTGCAACATGTCTCTTTCACTAGAGGAAAATAGAAGACAAATTACTGTTGGGTTGACTACCTAAAGAAAAAGTAATGAACCAAAAGAAGAACATTCTTATTAATAATTAATTGGTTCTCTCACGATTAAAAAAATGAATAGTTAATTGACTACTTAACCTACTTTCTTTGTTTCTTGTTGGCGATGATATAAACATGTACACTATCCATACACGCATGTACACTATCCATAAGACATAAACATTATATTTGGTTATTAGATCGCTTCGCTATTTTTCAATGTGGGACCATCCTCACACCCCTTCAGATATGACGCTATTGTTGAACTGGTCTACGTTAAGATACAATATTGTTTTCGTTTTCCATGATCATTTTATTACGGTAATCTGATTTACTAGAAATCTCAATTAGTTTACCACAATATATCGAGATTATCCTCCCATTCTGTTTGGCTGAAGATGTCTTTAGATTCAAAAAGAAGGTTTGCAAGCGGATCCATCATAAAAAGTTGTATATAAAGTTCTCCAAATATCACGAGTTGTAGGTAAATAAATGTATCACTTCATAATTTCTGGAGTCATAGGCATCAACAACTGTCTCTTGACTTTTTTATTTTTACCTTAAGGCTTCTCATATTTAACGTCATCTTCTGGAAAATGGTAATGAATTACCACGAATTAACGATTTTTTCTTTTTCAGCAATATGCACCTCCATAATTTGAGACCACATATCATAATTTTTTCATTTAATGTAACCACTGAACTGAAGGATCTTCCTAACTGAAAAATTGTGCTATTTTCTAATCCATCTTTTCCACTAATTAGTTATGAGGAAAAATTAAAAGCAGAAAATATTGAAAAACAAAAAAACTGTACGTCTGAGAAGGTCGATATGTTCGACCAACTTAAAGCGCCTTGTAACTTTTGAGATTATATAGACCACAAATATAACAATTAGAGTTATGGTTTTGTCTTTTTGCCTTCTTTTAATACCAAAATAAATTCTCTCTCGTTAAAATTAAAATGCTGATGAAGGTTTTTTTCTTCTTTTACTGGATCTACAATAGAAAACTAGAAGATCAAGGTTTTCTTTCCTCCAATCGGCAGAAATTCAGAAAACAAATTTAAGACTGTTGACTTTGATACCAAGTTCAAAATGATCAGAAAAATTCTTTTATTCCTTGATGATTTCAAAAGAATTATTCCTTGTCAAAAGAAATACAAGACCCTATTTATATAGTTGGAATACTGCTAATTTCTAATATCTTATAGTTTCTAGTATCTAATATTTACTACTTTTCAATATCTCAATATAGAAAAGATATTTCAACATTATTTTCGGTTTATGAAATTAACTATCTAATGAACCAAGAGTGACTAAACACTGGAAAATTTAAATTAAATTTAGAGTTGGAATGGGTTCAATTGATAGAAAAGGAATAGATATGTGCAGTAGGGTACATATACCTTAAATTTGGAATGCTTCTGGTGACAATTGAGTGAATAAATGTTACAACTGGCTAAGAATTTTGTCTTGATCTTGGTCAATCGTGAGATTGTCCTTTAGATCTTCAAGATCTTGGCTGCAAGAACAACGA
>BEHA01050193.1:4010438-4023143 GCA_002897215.1 Eschscholzia californica subsp. californica
AAGTTGATGTATAGATAATTTTTTTATATCAAATTATAATTGATTAAAATGGGATTACAAGGTAGTCCATTTCTCAAAAGAAATAGGATTAATTAAATAAAAAGAAGATGATAAGGACTAAAGAGTGGTGTATTTTTAAGGAGTATGATGCTATAAAGTTGTTTTGTCTTGTTACTCCTTAATATCTCAAAAGAAATAGGTTTTTATCATAATGTTCCCTACATTATTGTTTAAAGACTCTCAAATTCAGATTATTGAATTTGAAATGTAAAACAACCATCATTTTATATTCTATTATATATAGAAAGAATTAAATAAAAATCATCCATAGCACTCACCATATCTCTCTCTGAAGTCTTATTAATAAAAAAATTGACCGATATAAAATTAAAGATATTTTTGAAAACACTTTAAAAACGAGTAGGATCTCTGTCTATCTGCTACTTTGTCATCATTGAAATGCAACTCTCTACTTTTTTTTTGGAAAACAACATGATATAGAGAACTTCCCCAAGGATATCACATTAGAGATGTTTTTACTGGATTAACGTTAATTCTATCAATATATCCACTACCCCTTGGGGGGTGAAAATCCAGTTGGATTGGGTGTAGTGAGCTCGTGTGCTTAGAACCTTGAACGGATAAGGTAGCAAAAGAGAGATGTGGAGGTATAAAAACAAGCCCTCTTAAAAAATGTCGATATATATCTTTGAGAAAATACGAAGTCTTTAAAAATTCTAGTTGAGTGGGTTTACAAAATGACTTTCATGTCAAATACGAAAGTAAAACATTTAACCTGAGTTTAACTCGTAGGCTGAAACAAACTAAGTGGTTACAAGTTACTACCCAATCTAAGTTGACGACGCCCTTTGTTTGCAACAAACAAGACAAACCGAGGGAACTGCATGCGTGGGCTAAAATCTCACCTCTACCCTACCTTTTTAAAGTGTTAGATGCGTGTTTCTAGGTTTTTCCCATTGTAGTCGTTTGAACATGGGAACTTTGTCAAGTTGGCCCCCACTGTCATGCCCATCTTCTAGAAACCTTAATTTTAAATTCTAAACTTTTCATTTTATTATTTTTTGTGGACAGCAAACAACTGTAGTACGATTCTCTTTGTTGGTGAACTATTTAACCATCTTCTAGATAAACAATGACATATTTTATTACTCTCTCTTTTTTATCCCATGATTAATTATACCACTTATAAAATTATTACATTATAAATTTCATAACATCTTAATTTTTCCCTCACATCCTCTCTCTCTCTCTCTCTCTCTCTCTCAAACTCTCTCTCTAAACTCTCTCCAATCTTCAAACATTAAGTCATCTTCTCAAATGGCAATCACTGCAAGATGCCCAAAAATTCCCAAGTTTCTACTTCTTATACTTTATATCTTAAGTGTATTGAAAAGATTCATATCCTCTGTTTTTAGAAAAATGGGTTTTAGTTCATTTTCAGATTCAACTGAAGAAAATTCAATAAACCCTCAATATGAATCAGTAGTTGCTACTGCTAAATTGATTAAGAAGATCTTACCAATTAAGAAGTTTGAAGAATTAGAAACCCATGATCAAGAAAGTTGTGCTATTTGTTTATGTGAGTTTGAGAAAGAAGATGAAATTAGACCATTGATTCATTGTTGTCATATATTCCATGGAAGTTGTTTGGATGGTTGGATGGATCATGATCAAAGAACTTGTCCTCTTTGTAGAACTCCTTTTGTACATTTAGAGATGCAGAATGCTTTCAAAGAAAGTTTTGATCTTTCAGAATCTGATTCTCATCTTCACCAGAATCCAGTTTTGTTGGTAGGGTAGAAAAGAATAGTCAAGTTTCTTTTAGCAGAGGTAGTTCTTCATTTTAGGTTTTTTTTTGTTGTTGTGGAAGAGATGGTATTGTATATACAATCAGAGTGAGAAGAAACAATTTTGTATTTTATTTTGGTTATAATGCAAAATTTCAATTCTCATCAATGGTGGAAGTTCTTAGAATTTTTTTTAATACTCCTTCCTTTAATGTTGGAAAGTGAGTTTAAGGTGGTGTTTGTTTTTTTATTTATTTTCAGATTCGAGATGTTTGTTTTTCTTAGGGGTGGTAGTGGTTTAGGACATTGGGGGAAACTGAAAGACAAAATGTTCCGATAGACATTTTAAGACAATTCGGGACATTTGTCCGTAGACAAAATGTCTGTATGGACATTTCAAGACATTTGATTCATGGGCAAAATGTCTTGGAGACATTTCAAGACATTTGGTTCATGGACAAAATATTCTGGGGACATTTCAACATATTGAATCCATGGACAAAATGTGTAATGGATATTATTACCCTTATTATTATTATTATTATTATTATTATTATTATTATTATTATTATTGTTACTATTATTATTATCTCATCAATGAAGGATAATTGGTAAACATTTATTATTTTAATATTATCATTATTGTCTAACCATATAAAATAATATATTTGTACTAATATTTCAAAAATACATTTTTCGATTTTTGTGGACATCTGCAGACATATGAGGACATTGATGGACAATTGGTGGACATTTATTATTTTAATATTATCATTATTGTCTAATCACATAAAATAACATATTTACACAAATATTTTCAGAATATATTTTTCGACTTTTGTGGACATCTGTGGATATCTAAGGACATTGATGGACAATTGGTGGACATTTATTATTTTAATATTATCATTATTGTCTAATTACATGAAATAAAATATTTGTACTAATATTTCCAGAATATATTTTTCGACTTTTGTGGACATCTGAGGACATTGATGGGCAATCGGTGGACATTTATTATTTTAATATTATCATTATTGTCTAATCATATGAAATAATATATTTATACTACTATTTCAAACATATATTTTTCGACTTTCGCAGACATCTGTAAATATCTGCGAACATTGATAGACATTTAGTTGATATTTATTATTTTAATTTTATTATTGTCTTATCATATGAAGTACAAAAAATTTAATTAATATTTCAAATGCCCCTGAATGTCCCGATCCACCCCTCCCCCCCCCTATTTTGGAAAATCTGAATTATTAGTTGAATTAACTCAATGACTGAACTGGCTGAAAAAAGACCCACATTTTTCAGACTTTAAAAGAAATCTAAAATCATCTTCAAAATCTGAATTGTGTTAATTTACACTAATAACTCCATGAATTAAAAAAATCCACCACTACCCACCACAGAACCATCACAACCACAGAACGACCACCACTAACCACCACAGAAATACCATTAACCATTAATAACCACCCCCACAGAACCACCACTAACTACAGAACCACCACCAAGTCACCAATAGTAATCAGGTCGTCTTTACCACCACCAACAGGAACTACATCACTACCACCACCACAACGAACTAGATAGCTACCACCACTGCCACCAACAGTAACCACATCACCACCACTTCAATAAACCAGCCGCCACCACCACTATCCAGATCGCAACCGCCACAAACTAGCCACCACCACAACAAACCAAACCACCACCATAACCAACGCGCCACCACCACAAACCGAACTGCGACCACCACATCAAATCACGGCAACCACCACAACTCGAAGGTGCGTGAGCAGAGAGAGAGACTCATACCAGTTAGATAATGGGGGAAAAGAGCAGAAAAGTGGAGAAAGATGTTTGTCTCTGAAATTAGGGTTTTATTGAACTTGTAGTAGAGGAGAGAAATAAATTGGTAAATTAGGATTTTGGGGTTAAAAAGATGAAATGAGGGCATAAATGTCAAAATCCTAATTCAGACATTATAATTCAGATTTAAAAAAAAACATCTAACTTTTAAAATAATTCGGCTAATTCAGATTCAGCCAATTCAGATTCAGACTCAAATAGAAAAACAAAACATTTTGTGGCTACGAAAATGGAAGCGCCACGAAACTTTTTGTGGCCACGAAACGTTTTGTAGCCACCATATGGTCATGGCCACAAACACGAAATGTTTAGTGGACACGAAATCTTCGAGGAGGGTTTCACCTCGATGTCAGGTTCCGATGAAGGGAACACTTTCCTCTACGAAGCAGTGTCTATGTGAGAGGAAGATAAACAATGAGAGATGGATTGATAAGCAGTGAGAGATTGAAAGAGAAACAGTGAGAGATCGAGAGACATAGATAGTGAGAGCAATAGAGAGAGATAGTAAGAGATAGCCAATGAAGAACCTAGAGAGAAACTAAGAGAATAAGAGAGAAAGAATAAGAGAACAAGAGAAACATAGTGCGAGACAGTGGGAGAGAGAGAGAGAGAGAGCAATAGGAGAGAGAGGTAGAGAAGATATAGAGGTAATGTTTGATCAAGTCAATTTTTAGACAAAAAAAAATATCTCTGAGTGAATATTTATTGACTAAAATCTTTATTTTCTGAAGAGTTTTGCTTCATTTTCCAAAGCCGCTGCCATTGAACTTTCAATTATCTTTTAGTTTTTTTCTTTGTTGTAATTTTTTTTAGTTTGTTTGTGTGAGATGATGAAAATTTGTAGAGGAGAAAAATGAAAGTCCCTGCATTATCCTTAGAGTTTAGGTGAAAAATAATATCTTCTCTGGTCTTGGAGTAATCATACCATGCAATGGAATTGAAAATTGAATTGAAATGGATGATGAAAGATTACAGGTAAATAGGAAAGCAAACTTCTTTTACTTATATTTGAGCTGGCAAATAGGAACAAGTGGTATAAAGATGGATGAAATTAATAGCCAAGGATTAAAGATAAGGATGGCCCAGGGTTTGGGAAATAAAACAAAAGATATACTAAGAATAATTTTTTTTTACAAAACTAGTCGACTGAAATAAACTTTTTTATTTCTATTTGTTGTTATGGGCCTCTAAATTTGGAGTTAAAACGATAAAAATTTTAGAAGATTTTATAAAAGAATTTAGAAAGAACTATTATAAACTTATACAAAATCTTTCTATGGATCTAAACTCTAAATTCTTTCAAAGTGTTTCTTCTTTTTTTCATCTTCTATCCAAAGTTTTGCTTTCTTCTGATTACTAAACCCTAAAAACATGGAGAACAAGCTTAATATGTTTAGACATGATGAACAATATATTTTAGGGCTCAAAATTAAAAGATTTATAGGGATTAGAATGTGTTAACCTCTCTTGGAGAGGATTAATGGACGGAGAAACTTATTTTGGCCGTCCCATTGTAGATATATTAAGAGCTTCAAGAGATTTTGTTTGATGATTCCAAGAGTTTAAAATATTTTTTTTCCTTTTTATCTCTCTAATTTAGTTTTTGATTTCAGAGAAATAAGAGTAGTAGGGGATGGAGATTTAGAGAACATAAGTAAGAGAAGTGATAGAGAAGGAAGAACAAAAAAAGAAGCTATGGAGGAGATGAGATGAATGAGTTTTTCTCCAAAGAAGAAAAATAACATGCAAGAAAAAAGAGGGAGAATAGACTTAAATTAAAAATGGAGATTTTATAGGCAATGCCCAAAGTAGTTAAACGCAATCTTGCTAAAGGCAATTCCCAAGTTTGGTTAAAGGCAATGTTTGTTTAGGAGGCAATGCCTAAATCAGAGTTAACCTAACGACGTGAAGTCAATGGCGTGCAACCTCCGGTCGACGATGTAACTTGAAAAAAAAAAACTTCTTCGTCTTCTTCATAAACCCACTGCTTCCTTGGAAAGAAAAACACTGACCAGGTTGCCCAAAACCTTGTTTCTACATCTTTTATGCGTCAGGATGTAGAAATACTAAGTCGAACCTTTGGGATGTATATATGGATCAAAATGTGCAAATACTATACACCTACCAGACACCAATGCAAAACCCACCATTCCATGTCCATGGGTTGCATGCTTCTCGATCTCCTTTTCGACTATCTCCTTAGCAAAAACCCTAATTTCATCCAAGCCCCAATCTTTATCACTTCCTTCTGGCCTTTTCTTCTTCAATTCATCTTCAATTATCTCAAAACCTTCCTTTGTGAAATACTCATTAGCCTCCATTTTTGGCCTTTTCTTCTTCAATTCATCTTCAAATATCTCAAAATCTTCCTTTGTGAAATACTCATTAGCCTCCAATTTCTTCAGATCAACCTCAGAAGTCAGATCTTTTTCTTTAACTCTTTTGGTCAATTCCATTCTCAAACTTCCAACTTCACTCTCAATCTTGCTATCCATAATATCAACCTGAACTTGGATCATATTCATGGAGGTCGTCGGCCGAAGAAAGAGAATAGAGAGAAGAAGATGAAGGAAGAAGAAGATAAATAATTTCTTTTAATCTAGGTCGTCGGCTGGAGATTGACGTCCGACGAATTTTATCAGGGGTGAAAGTAACTCTCAAATGTAGCATTGCCTTTAGCCAAGCTTGGTCATACGGAGTTTGACCAAGTCAAACTTGCAAAATACATTATCTTTAACAACAAATGACATTTTCTTTAAAATCTCCCAAGTAAAAATAAATTTTTTTTTACTTCAAGTTAATCTTGTAAATTATAAATTTTTTATTTATTCCCCATACCAAAATATTCCCTAGAGATTTTACAAAGAAACATTTATTTTCCAGAGAATGTATTCCCAGGAGATTTCTCTTTATTCCCCAAAGTCGTCGCCTTAAAGATAGATTGAGATATAGAACCAAGTTGATAAATTTTTTAAGTAAACTTTTTATATCAAATTACAATTTATCAAAAACGAATTAATTTAATAAAAGGGTTAATTTTGTTTGGGTCCCAGTTTGTGACCGACCAACAGTTTTGCCCCCCCATAAATCTCTAGTAATTCTATTTGACCTCGCAAGAACCAAAATATTTCAAGTTTTTCCGAAAGTACCCTAGGAGGCCAAAACAAAATTAAATCTCAAAAACTTTAAATACATGAAAGCCACCTCATCTCTCCCTCTCTACTCTATTTCATCACTTCCTTTCCCTTGCCATCTCATCATTTACTCCGACAAAGGTCGCCGGTCGGTGAAATTTTTTGGCGACCTTAAATTTTTTTTTTTTATTCCTTCTCTATTCTCTTCTTATCTAAACTCCATCGACGAGTCTACCCTTTTCTTCAATAACTTCCCTCCCTCAACTCTTTCTCCTTCTCTAAACTGACCCCTTTTCCTCTCTTTCTCTCTCTCTACAGTTCTCACCTATTTTCTCTCTACCCAATCACTCCTCCGCCATGGGAGCTTCATCAGTTCTCTTTGGTTTTGGTTTAGCTGGTTTAGCAGTTATGGGTCAAAATCTAGCACTAACTATAGCTTAAAAAGGTTTCCAATCTCAGTTTACAATTGAACTACTTCCAAAATTGAAGAAATCCTAGATCAAGCTACACAAGAAGGAGATATTCCTCTTACTGTTCATTCTCACCTCGTCATTTTGTTCCATTTATTCAACGCCCTAGATCTATTATCATCTTAGTTAAAGTTGGTAATTCCTCTGTCGGTCAAACCATCTCAGCTCTGTCTGAATTCATGAATTTTGGCTAGACAATCGCTGATGGAGTAATGAATGGTACGAGAACACAGAACGTCGTGAGAAGTTAGTGAAAGGGGATTTATTATTAAGGTATAGGTGTTTCAGGTGGTGAAGAAGGAACAAGAACTGGACCATTGTTAGTGCCCGATGGTTCATTTCACGCTTATCCAGGGACAGACCTACAGCCAGGCCAAGAAGGGCCATGGGCCCCCTTGGCTGGCTGCAAATCCATTTAGGATGGCTCACTCGGTATATCAAATAAATAAGTTGCGATCAATACCTATTCAGGTATGTGGCATGGGCGAGATGGTAATAAGGGTAGTTGTAAGTGTGAGCGGCTCGAGTTCGAATCCTTGCACGCTCTTGTATTCTATTTTTAAAGGTCTTTGGTTCAAACCCAACAAAAGTAATTATTGATGTTACTTTTTCTTGTAATTTTTCTTCTTCTTTTTTTTGGTAATTGTATTTTTTCTTCTTAATGTAGTACTTTATTAGACACAAATTAATTGATCAATTTTATCTAATGAATCAATTCTAAAGTAAATGAAAATATATTTGATATTTCATATTTCGATTATGTTTTTCTTATTCAAGTAAAAAATTTAATTTCAAAATTTCATTTTTTATTTTTTGAAAATGATAATTGGAATATAACAAAAAGTTATTTATTTTGGTTCACTAGAGCGAATGATTTTTCTAGGAGTTGTGAATTAAATTGTGCTTTAAAATTTAAATCGTCAATTTTATCATATAAGTCGACGAATATTAAGAAATGTGGTTTAATATCGGCCCCTCTTGACTTCTAATCCTGGTTTCGTCCCTGCACTTATCAGAATATGGAAGATGTGGTTAAAAAGTAGTTGTTGAAAATAAAGATGGTCCTCGTGTTACATATATATATATTGGAAGGTGGATCAGGTAATTTTTTTTTAAATTGGTTCATAATGGAATTAAATATGGTAATATGCAATTCATTTGTGAAGCTTATGATGTGTTAAAAAATGTGGGTGGGTTGTCGGATTCCGAATTTCTACGATTGGAACTATGGGGAGGTTGAAAGTTTCTTTATTGAAATCACAGTTGATATCTTCAAGGTTAAGGATGATTCGGGTGAAGGGGCTTTAGCTGATAAGATTGGAATGAAAGTTTCTTTATTTTTGTAGCAATATGTTCAGACCTGATGAACCAAATCTCCCTCGAAGGGGATCTCTTTCGCTTGAGAAAGAAGGAAGAAGAAGAGAGATAAATATTTTTTTATTTAAAAGTTGTTGATCGAAAAATTGGTCGGTCCGCTACTTTCACCGGAGAAGAAGATGAAGTGGAAAGAGGGATGAAGTAGAAGAGAGAGGTAATAAAATGAAGAAAGAGAAGGGAGAAGAGGTGGCTTTAATGATTTAGAATTAATTCCATTTTGGCTCCCAAGAACCGCTCCGGAAAAAATTGAAATTTTTATGGTCTCTCGAAGATAAATCAATCTTTTGTACATTTATAGGACTACAAGGGTGATTAAGTAAAAAAATTGGAAGTCAAAACATAATTAACACTTCGTAAAAGAAAGATGATAAAGACTAAGGAGTGGTGTTTTTTTTAATGGAGTGAAGAGGAGTATGGTGCTAAAGTGGCTTTGTCTTTTTACCCCTTAATATTGTTAGGTTTTAGCATAACGTTCCCTATATTATTATGTCATTTGTTATATAGATTGTTTATAAACCTTTTTAATTGGGGATCCAGTAGGTTTGTGATAAGTTAAAAGACTCCCCAAATTCACATTTTTGAATTTGAAATGTAAAGCAACTAGAGGATTATTTTGTATTCTATTATACAGGAATAAACTAAATAAAAAATGATCCATGACACTTGCCGTATCTCTATCTGAAGCGCTATTATTAAAAAATTGACTCATAAAATTGAAGATATTTTTAAGACACTTTAAGAACAAGTTGGATCTCTACCAATCAACTTGTTTGTCATTCTTTCATCAAAAAAAAAAACTTCTTTGTCATTATTAAAATGCAAGTATTGTTGGTTATTTTTAGTCGGCAAACCTAGTTGTGTTTCGTCTAATAAACCAAATTCAGACTCAAATTAATTTTTCATGAGCCGGTGGAATTAGGATTAAGGTGGAGTCTATAAATATTG
This sequence comes from Eschscholzia californica subsp. californica, assembly GCA_002897215.1. Lineage (NCBI taxonomy): Eukaryota > Viridiplantae > Streptophyta > Magnoliopsida > Ranunculales > Papaveraceae > Eschscholzia > Eschscholzia californica. The sequence goes on from BEHA01050193.1 coordinate 4,020,060, forward strand.
CCTTTAATTTTATTTAGAAGGAGGGAATACAATTAGAAACAGACAAGAGAAGAGAGCCGAGAGAAAGAAGTCTGTCGAGAAGAGGTAAGGTGCAAGAGCTGGGTATTTTCAACACGTACAATCTTCGACGTTCATGAAATCCGACGATGAGATCTTCTTCAATTGAACTGAAATTAAGGCACTTTAGAAACAAGTAGGATCTCTCCGAATCTACTTCCTTGTCATCATTAAAATGCTAGTTAATGGAGTATATAGACTGCGAAATATAGGATCATGACGAGAAGCACCATATCATAACTTTAGTTTGTTATTGTTAGTTACAACTAATAATAACAAACTCTATCTGTTTTTATAACCAATTCTTCTTTTCTGTTTTGATTACTTTTCTCTCTAAACACTATATAAACTCATGTAATAGTTAGTTGTGAATTCAATGAGAAAGAAATCTATTATGGTATCAGAGCTAGATTTCTCTCTCTTCTCTGCGAATTTCTCTCTCTAAAACAGAAGCTTCTCCGTCTTCATCTTCTTCATCAATTCTTCTTCTAATCATCATCAAACTTCCTCTTTTCTTCGAAATCCTGAAAACTTGAATCTGAATCAACATGGAAAACATGAAGATTACATCTCTCTCAATCAATTCGATGGGAAATGCTATTCCTATCAAACTTCAATCATATAACTATCTCACTTGGAAAGCTATGTTTCTTCCAATTCTAAAGAAATACAAAGTTTTGGATCTAGTTGATGGAACTAGGCCTTGTCCTCCTCAATACAATGATGAAGAGAAGCGACTCAGCAATATTACTAATCAAGACTATATTGATTGCGTCGAAGAAGATCAAACTCTTCTTATATGGATAAATTCCACACTATCTGATTCAGTTATACCATATGTGGTTGGAAATTTCACATCCAAAGAATTATGGAAGAACCTTGAAGATTTGTTCTCCACTTCATCTACTGCTCATATCATTCAATTACAAGATCAACTTCGTGAATGCAAGAAGAACAAATCTTTTATTCCTGAATTTCTTGGTAAAATCAAGAAAATTTGTGATAATCTGGCAGCTTCTGGTAGTCCAGCCACTCCAAATGAGATTATAGTTACTATTCTGAGAGGATTACCACCTGAATATGATTCCTTTGCCTCTGCTATTCGTATTCGAAATCCACCAGTAACAATAGCTGAACTTCATAATCTTCTCATCAGTGAAGAAATTATGATCAATGATAAATTGAAAAGGATTCAATCTACTACTACATTTGTTAATAACCAAGCATTGCTTCTTCAATCCTCCTCTAAAAGAGGTCAAGAATATGGCAGATTTTGCAATCATAATCAATTTGGGAGAGGTCAAGGATATGGTCGATCTAATGGAAGGGGAAGACATTCCAATCCAAACAATAGTGGTCGACATAATTCATCTAAATGCAAACTAGAGCTAAATCATGCATTTTTAAACCAAAAGCCTTTCATTTAGCTACCAAACATCCCATCTCACCTACACTTTTGGCTACTGCCTTACCTCCTACCCCAACTTGCTTCACACAAGCTAATAAGGATCCCAAATGGAGATCAGCTATGTGTGAAGAATATGAAGCACTTCTTAAGTCAGGAACTTGGTCATTGGTCCCATCTTATCCTCAGCAAAACCTGGTTGGATGCAAATGGGTCTTTAAAATTAAACAAAAGTCAAATGGATCCATTGAAAGATACAAAGCTAGATTGGTTGTTAAAGGGTTTCACCAAAGAGAAGGAGTGGATTTCACAGAAACTTTTAGCCCAGTAGCTAAACCAGCAACCATTCGAGTTCTTCTCACTCTAGCTGTTCAGAATAATTGGGACATTAGGCAGCTTGATGTAAGCAATGCCTTTCTTCATGGCCATCTCAAAGAATCTGTGTTTATGACTCAACCTCCTGGATTTCAAGATCCCTCTAAACCCAATCATGGGTGCCAACTTCATAGGTCTCTATATGGCCTTAAACAAGCCCCAAGAGCCTGGAATGAAGAGTTGGTTGATAGTCTGTTGGATATTGGTCTCACTAAATCAAGCTTCGATTCTTCTCTATTCATCTACAAACATAATGGGTATTTGATTTATGTCTTAGTATATGTTGATGACATTCTCATTACTGGCAATTCAACCACCAAATGTCATCAACTTATTCAGAAATTACATTCCAAATTCTCTATGAAAGATTTAGGATCTTTACATTACTTTCTAGGATTAGAGGTTAGTCGAGACACCAACAGTATCACCCTCACACAATCAAAGTATATTCTTGAGTTGCTTCAGAAGACAAAGATGGATGGTGCCAAACCTTGCTCCTCTCCTCTTGTTGCTAATACCAAATTAGTTCCCAATGAGGGTGTTTTACTTGATGATCCCATAGAATACAAAAGTCTTATGGGTGCCCTTCAATACCTTACTTGGACTCGACCTGATATAAGCTTTGCTGTCAGCCAAGTGTGCCAATTTATGCACAAATCAACTACTATTCACTTTCAAGCAGCCAAGAGGATTCTGAGGTATCTAAAAGACACGATTCAATTTGGGATCCATATCACTAAGTCTCCTCATTTCAATTTGGATGCTTTTGCTGATGCTGATTGGGCTGGGAGTACCTTTGATAGTCGAAGTACAGGTGGTTACATCATTTATCTAGCTGGAAATCTAATTAGTTGGTCTGCTAAGAAGCAACCTACTATTTCTAGATCCTCCACTAAAGCAGAGTATCGTGCATTGGCTCAATCAGCAGCTGAGGTTGTTTGGATATGCTCTCTCTTAAAAGAGCTTGACTGTTATCTTCTAAATCCTCCCCAACTATGGTGTGACAACATTTCTGCTCTTTCTCTGGCTTCGAACCCTGTGTTTCACTCCAAGATCAAGCACTTAGCTTTGGATTTTCACTTCATTCGAGAGTTAGTGTCTTCTAAACAATTGGCTCTTCGATATATTTCAGCTCATGACCAGCCAGCAGATACATTGACAAAAGCTCTTCCTCGTTCCAAGTTCTGTCTCCTTCGAAGCAAACTGAGAGTCATGTATCGACAATAACTTCAGTTTGAGGGGGGGGG
>BEHA01050193.1:4045404-4064013 GCA_002897215.1 Eschscholzia californica subsp. californica
ACCTGAAAAGGTTGGAAGATAAGAGCAGATTCTGGTTGGAAGATATTAAGACAGTGGGTGGTATAAATAGGTTGGAAGATGAAATTTGAAAACTTTTCAAAGATTTTGAAAGTGATCAATAAAGAAAGAGTGGGATCCCAAAAATTTCGCCAAAAAATTTGGCAAAATGGGGGGAAAACTCAGGATTAATGGAGGATAATTTAGAGAGAGAAAGAAAAGGAAAGAAGGAAGAAGCAGTTGGCGCAAAATGGAAGGGAGGAAGGATGTGATTGCCTGTGAGATAGGGACGGGTATTTAATGATCCCTCAAAAAACGTGGGAGAGAGAAGGGCTGGGTCAAGTCGAGGGGCAAGAAAGGAAGAAAAAAAAAAGGTAAACAAATATTTTCTCTGACATTAGGACCTGCACATCATTTTTAGGCAACTTAGGATTTTTTTTCATTTTACCCCCCACTTTTTGTACCCCTGGCTAAAAAATCCACATCATTATGTCATTTGTTATATGATTGTTTATAAACCTTTTTAACAGGGGATCCAGTAGGTTTGTGATAAGTTAAGAGACTCTCCCAAATTCAGATTTTTGAATTTGAAAGGTAAAGCAACTAGAGGATTATTTTGTATTCTATTATACAGGAATAAACCAAATACAAAATGATCCATGACACTTGCGATATCTCTATCTGAAGCCTTATTAATAAAAAATTGAAGATATTTTTAAGACATTTTAACAACGAGTAGGATCTCTACGAATCAACTTCTTTGTCATTCTTTCATCAAAATTAAAAAAAAAAAAACTTCTTTGTCATTATTAAAATGCAAGTATTGTTGGATTTTTTTAGTCGGCAAACCTAGTTGTGTTTCGTCTAATAAACCAAATTCAGACCCAAATTAATTTTTCATGAGTCGGTGGAATTAGGATTAAGGTGGAGTCTATAAATACTACCTTTAATTTTATTTAGAAGGAGGGAACACAATTAGAAACAGACAAGAGAGGAGAGAGAAAGAAGTCTGTCGAGAGGAGGTATGTTGCAAGAGCTGGGTATTTTCAGCACATACAATCTTCGACGTTCGTGACATCCGACGATGAGATCTTCTTCAATTGAACTAAAATTAGGACACTTTAGAAACGAGTAGGATCTCTCCGAATCTACTTCCTTGTCATCATTAAAATGCTAGTTCCATTAATACATCCACTACGACTACCACCGGGATAAAAATCAAGTTGAATCGGGTATAGCAAACTCTTGCGCTTAAAACCTCGAACGGATAGAGTAGCAAAAGAAAGACGCGAGGCATAATAGTACAGATGTTAAATCTCTTGCAAAAGTATTGAGCATATGTCCTTGAGAAAATATTAAGTTGTGGGATTGACAAGAGGACTAAGTCAAGTACGAAATTAAAAAATTTAACCAGAGTTTAACTCGTACACTGAAGCAGACTGACTGATTACAACCCAATCTAAGTTGTTGGTGCCCGTTGTTCGTAACAAAAAAGACAAACAAGGGAAGACCAAGAGGGGACTACATACGTAGACTAAAATCCCACCTCTACACTTATAAGTGTCAGATGCGTGTTCTTAGGTTTTTCCTATTATAGTCGTTTGAACATGGGAACTTTGTCAAGTTGGCCCCCACTGTCGTACCCATCTTCTAGAAACCTTAATTTTAAATCCTAAACTTTTCATTTTATTTCTTTTTTGTGGACAGCAAATAACTGTAGTACGATTCTCTTTGTTGGTGAACTATTTAACCATCTTCTAGATAAACAATGACATATTTTATTACTCTCTCTTTTTTATCCCATGATTAATAATACCACTTATAAATTTCATAATATCATCATTCTTTTCTTCACATCCTCTCTCTCAAACATTAAGTCATCTTCTGAAATGGCAATCACTGCAAGATGCCCCAAAATTCCCAAGTTTCTACTTCTCATACTTTATATCTTAAGTGTATTCAAAAGATTCATATCCTCTGTTTTTAGAAAAATGGGTTTGAGTTCATTTTCAGATTCAAATGAAGAAAATTCAATAAACCCTCAATCTGGATCAGTAGTTGCTACTGCTAAATTGATTAAGAAGATCTTACCAATTAAGAAGTTTGAAGAATTAGAAACCCATGATCAAGAAAGTTGTGCTATTTGTCAGGGGTGGTCCTGGGCCAAAGCGAACAAAGCGTCGCTTCGGGCCACCGATTTTTAGGGGCCACCAAGACATTAATTTTTGTAAGAAATATATAAGAAGTCCAACTCTCTAAAAAAAATTATAAGGGCCCCATTTAAAAAATGTTAAGTAAAAAGGGCCACCAAATTTGTTGATCTTTAAATGAAAGGTGGGTTCAAAGTTTGTTTGATTTATGGAAAAGCAGAGTAGAAAGTGTTGATTCAAAAACTGGTGGAGACAAGTGATGATTACGAGAAGCTTAACCCATTAAAAAAATGTTAAGTAAAAAGGGTCACCAAGACATTAGGTTTCAAGCTCCACAATTACGAGAAGCTTTAGAAGAATTGGTGGAGACAAGTGATGATTCAAAAACAATTTATGATGCCAAAAATATATTAATACAAGACTTTGAAAATTTTGAATTCCTTTTGAGCATGGTTATTTGACATAATATACTATTTATGGGAAACTCTGTTAGCAAAACACTTCAAACTGAAGATATAGATATTGATGTTGCATTAAAGAAAGGTGGAAATTGAATGAACTCATTCGTTATCTTGAAGATTATAGAGAAGTGAGATTTGAAGAAGGCATGGTTGAAGCTAAAGAGATTGTCATTAAAATGGGATCTGAAACAACATTTCGAGAAAAACGTATTATTCGAAGAAAAAAACAGTTTGACGAGAATGCGTGTGAAGATCCATCAATATCACCTGAAGAAGCATTTAGAGTTAATTATTACATATACATATCAGATCAGACTCTTTCTTCATCTAAGAGCAGATTCGAGCAAATTAGAAATACAAAGAAATATTTCGTTTTCTGTTGGAGTTACAAAAGTTAAACTCCCAAGATGATGGTGATTTGAGAGATTCATGTGTTCGTCTTGAAACCTTTTTCAAGCATAATGAGTCATATGACATAGACGGAATAGACTTATTTTCTGAACTGAAAGTGTTGAAGCGTCTTTTACCAAATGAGATCAAAAGACCAACTGAAGTGCTAGATTTTTTGAAATATATGAAAGGTTGTTAACCGAACACATGGGTTTCTTATAGAATTATGTTAACGATACCAGTTATTGTTGCCTTTCCAGAAAGAAGTTTTTCTAAGTTGAAGTTGATTAAGTCTTATATTCGATCTACTATGTAACGAGTTAGCTATATTATCTGTTGAAGAGGATATGGCTGACAGTCTTGATTATTCGACGATTATTAGTGACTTTGAAGCGAAAAATTTAAGAAGAACAAAATTTCAGTGTGTAATTATCAAAAAATTATTTTGTTATATAAATATGATGAAAATATTTTGCGGTACTTACGGTTTTCATGTAAATACATTTATACGTTTTACAATTTGATAGAAAGTGCCACATTTTCAGACCTCGCTTCGGGCCACCGAAAAGTCAGGGCCGCCCCTGCTATTTGTTTATGTGAGTTTGAGAAAGAAGATGAAATTAGACCATTGATTCATTGTTGTCATATATTCCATGGAAGTTGTTTGGATGGTTGGATGGATCATGATCAAAGAACTTGTCCTCTTTGTAGAACTCCTTTTGTACATTTAGAGATGCAGAATGCTTTCAAAGAAAGTTTTGATTTTTCAGAATCTGATTCTCATCTTCACCAGAATCCTGTTTTGTTGGTAGGGTAGAAAAGAATAGTCAAGCTTTTTTAGGTGAGGTAGTCCTTCATTTTAGGTTTTTTTTGGTTGTGGAAGAGATGGTATGTATATTATACAATCAGACTCAGAAGAAAAGGTTTTGTATTTTATTTTTGTTATAATGCAAAATTTCAATTCTGATTAATGGTCCTAACTTCTTACAGTTTTGGTTAATACACTACCTTCCTTAGTGTTGGAAATGAGTTTATGTCTAATATAAAATTTAGACAAGAGTTAGTCGGACTTACTTCCAAAGTGTCGAACAAATTAAAAGAACCTTTCTAATCTAAATAAAAGAACACGAAAAAGTTGAGCCGAGGTACTCTTTTTTTTTTGGAAACCGAGAGACGAGGTACTCTAAACTTAAGACGAATTATGTTGGAATCGGAGCCTATTTTGGCTCGAGCCGACTCGTCAAACTCAGAAACGAAACGCGCCATTGCGTTCGTCTTGTCGAGCTCTTCAATTTAGAGCTAAGAATCACTCGAATCCGATTCCGGATGAATGAGAAATTCAAGTTTAAAGTTTGGACGAAGATCGGTTAAATAAGGACTAAATCGTCAAAGAGGACAAGTCAAGTTGAGGGGCATTTGCGCGAAGAGGATGAGTACAAATCTGGACGGCCAGCGTTCATCGCGCGGGTTTGCGCGCGATCCGACAGATGGCGTTCACTCCGTGTTCGGGCACGCGTAAGGCTACAGCTAAACGGTCGGATTCTTCATCTGTGGGACAGTTTCGGTATGATCTGACGGATCAGATTCTGGCCGAATTTTTGAGCTCGATCTGATGGTCTAAAATCCACCCGAAAATCCCAGTTATATAACCAACTTTTCTCAAAGAGTTGTGTCCCTAAAAACCAAGAGTTTTGTCCCAAAACTCTAGAGATGTGTCCCCAAAACACTAGAGATGTGTCCCAAACTAATGTGACCACTCAATTCCTATAAATACCACCCAAACTCACTTCATTTTTTATCAATTCAATTCATTCTCTTCTTCTCTTCTCTCATAAGCAATTAGAACTTTCTGGTTTGTCTAGAATATCTAATTAGCAAGTACTTCTAATAGTTTTGGTTAGACCAAAATATTTAGAAAGAGAAAGGAAAGAAGATTTAAGTGACATTTGAATTTCCGAAGCATCCAGAACATCATCCGCATATAGTCCAAGAGCTCATACTACTTACAAAGGTTCGTCCGCTTTCAGAATATAGAAGTACCATCTTAAAATTCTGAAAGGTTAGTCGTTGTATCCCGAAGGCATTCACCCTAACGTTTGGTACTGTTACGGGGGTGTAAAATGTCTTAAGGAAAGAGAATCTATTCTCGCCTCGACTACATTAACCGATAGAAGGAATATTGATAAATCATTATTCTTTAATTATTTATTTCTCTATAAGTTAGAGAAAGGAAACTTTGTCTAAATTAAGCCAAGACAAAGAGAAATCGACTTATCGATTAATAACAGAGAAACAACAATCTTAAGACATTTTATATTATTTCTCTAGTTATAAGAAATTGATTTGTTTTAATTTCTGTGTGTTTCAGAAATGGCAAGAACAAGAACCACTCTACGGGTTATTCCGCCTAACTCCACGAATGGGGAAAAACCAGAGAAGTTCAAGGGAACTGACTTCAATCGTTGGAAATTGAAGATGATGTTCTACCTCACAACATTGGGCCTGGTTAAATACTTAACCGAAGAGAAACCCACCTATGCCGAAATAGAGGATGAAGCACAGCGTACCGCTGAAATAGAGGCGTGGAAACAAGAAGACTTCTTGTGCAAGAACTATATCCTGAACAGTTTAGATGACGGGCTCTATAATCTATATTCGGTTATAGAAACATCTAAACAACTGTGGGACACCCTTATCAATAAGTATAAAACTGAAAAGGCGGGTGTCAAAAAGTTCATCGTAGGAAGATTCTTGGACTACAAGATGACTGATTCAAAACCAGTTATGACTCAAGTCCAAGAACTGCAGAGTCTCCTACAGGAACTACAGGCTGAGAACATGATAACGAATGAACCTTTTCAGGTCCGAGCTCTGATTGAAAAATTACCCCCGGGGTGGAAAGACTTCAAAAATTATCTCCGCCACAAGAATAAGGATATGAGCCTTGAAGAACTCATCCTAAAGCTTCGAATCGAAGAGGACAGTCGCCTTGCCGAGAAGAACTCTGAAAGACTCTCAAACGTGAATGTCGTAGAGACCGGTCCGAGTAAAAAGCGTAAACATCTGTCTAAAGACGGAGGAAAGCAGAAGAAAAAGACAAGGATCGGCCAATGTTACAACTGTGGCAAAAGAGGCCATCTGGCTAAGGATTGTCGTTCCAAACCAAGCAAACGACATAAGAAGGCGAATGACCAAACCTCGCTAGTAGAAGACACCGAAACTCAGAATCTATGCGCTATGATTACTGAAGCCGAAGAAGTGACTGAGAAACTTCAACACTTGAACCTCTGTACAGTGGTATCTGAAGTTAATCTAGTTAACAACCAGAGAGAGTGGTGGGTCGACACCGGAGCAACTCGTCACATCTGTGGTGAGAAAAGTCTATTTTCTTCTTATACCGAAGCAGCTGAAGGAGAAACTTTGTTCATGGGAAACGACTCAACCACCCAGGTCAGAGGAAAAGGGAAGATCAAACTAAAGTTCACTTCAAGAAAGGAAGTAACTTTGAACGATGTACTTCATGCTCCAGATATCCGAAAGAATCTGGTTTCTGGCTCTCTTCTAAGCAAGAATGGGTTCAAACTAGTCTTTGAGTCAAATAACTTCGTCCTGTCTAAAAATGGGATGTATGTTGGGAAGGGTTACTTATGTGGGGGGTTATTTAAACTAAATGTAACCTCTGTAACGCCAAAGGCGTCTATTATTATTAATAAAATTAATAATTCCGTTTATATTGCTGAGTCCTTTAATATTTGGCATGAAAGATTAGGACATGTGAATAACAAGTCATTAAAGAAATTAATGAACTTAGAGTTAATTCCGAAAGTCGAAATTGATTCAAAACAAACATGTCAAACATGTGTAGAATCAAAGATGACTAAGACATCGTTCAAATCAATAGAACGAGACACAGAACCCCTAGATTTAATTCACAGTGATATGTGTGACTTAAAGATGGTTCAAACCAGAGGTGGTAAAAAGTACTTCATCACTTTTATCGATGACTCCACTCGATTTTGTTATGTTTACTTACTAAGGAGTAAGGATGAAGCAATCGATAAGTTCGAGCTTTATAAAACCGAAGTGGAAACTCAACTTAATAAAAAGATTAAGACTTTGAGAAGTGATCGAGGTGGAGAGTATGAATCTCCTTTCGCCGAGATATGTGCGAAGAATGGCATAGTTCATCAAACGACGGCTCCTTATACACCTCAACAAAATGGTGTAGCAGAGCGGAAAAACAGAACATTAAAAGAAATGATGAACGCTTTCTTAATAAGTTCTGGTTTACCTCAGAACTTGTGGGGGGAGGCGATATTATCGGCTAATCACTTATTAAATAAGTTACCCCATAGAAAAACCGGTAAAATTCCATATGAATTATGGAAAGGAAGGATGCCGTCTTTTAAATACACGAAAGTGTGGGGGTGCCTAGCAAAGGTATTAGTTCCTCCTCCTAAACGGGTCAAGATAGGACCTAAAACTGTGGACTGTGTATACATAGGGCCCGCAACAAATAGCAGCGCCTATAGATTTCTAGTACAGAAGTCTGAAATCGAAGATATACACGTAAACACCATTCTGGAATCGAGAGATGCTAAGTTCTTTGAACACATCTTTCCTTTCAAACAGAATTCAGAAGTCTCATCTGAAAGTAGAAAACGTGTAAGAGATGAGGAAGAGGAAAATCTAGAAACATCTAAAGAAGATGATGTGGAAATCGAGGAAACAACACTCGAACCTCGAAGAGGCAAAAGGACAAAGAAAGCTAAGACATTTGGTCCTGATTTTCTAACCTATATGGTAGAAAATGAACCTCAAACTTTCACAGAAGCAATGGCTACTCCAGAAGCTCCATTCTGGAAAGAAGCTGTTAATAGTGAAATAGAATCCATCATGCAAAATCATACATGGGAGCTAGTAGACCTCCCACCGGGTTGTAAGCCTCTAGGTTGCAAATGGATTTTTAAAAGAAAATTGAAAACGGATGGATCTATAAACAAGTATAAAGCAAGACTTGTCGCAAAGGGATTCCGACAAAAAGAAGGGTTAGATTACTTCGACACCTATTCTCCAGTTAGTCGAATCACCTCAATAAGAGTGTTAGTAGCTATAGCATCCTTATATAATCTAGAAATTCATCAGATGGATGTGAAAACCGCTTTCTTAAACGGACAACTCGAAGAAGAGATTTATATGAACCAACCAGAAGGGTTCATAGCTCCGGGACAAGAAAAGAAAGTGTGTAGATTAGTGAAATCACTATATGGGCTAAAGCAAGCTCCAAAGCAGTGGCACTTAAAGTTTGATGACACATTATTATCAAACGGATTCAAGATCAACGAATGTGATAAATGTGTCTATACAAAGATCACTGCGAAAGGATGTGTTATTCTATGTTTGTATGTAGATGACATGCTAATTATGGGAAATAATTTAGATGTCATCAATACAACTAAAAAGATGCTTTCGAAAACTTTCGACATGAAAGATTTAGGGAAAGCAGAAGTCATTCTTGGAATTAAGGTTTCCAAGACGGCTGAAGGGATAAGTTTATCTCAAACGCATTACGTTGAGAAAATCTTAGAAAAATTCAGCAAAGATGACCTAAAAATGGCGAATACTCCGATAGATCCAAGTATTCACTTAATGAAGAATACAGGTAACGCAGTAAAACAATTAGAGTACTCTCGGATTATTGGAAGTCTGATGTACCTAATGAACTGTACTCGACCAGACATAGCCTACTCCGTCAGTAAGCTAAGTAGATTTACGAGTAACCCGAATAACACACATTGGAACGCCATAACGTGAGTGTTACGGTATCTAAGAAAGACGAAGGAGTACGGACTCCATTATACCACATATCCCGCAGTCTTAGAGGGATATGCAGATGCAAATTGGATATCAGATACCGACGACACTAAGTCAACCAGTGGATATGTGTTTACACTGGGAGGGGCTGCCATATCATGGAAATCTTCGAAGCAAACGTGCATTGCTCGATCCACAATGGATTCAGAATTCATTGCTCTAGATAAAGCAGGGGAAGAAGCAGAATGGCTGCGACAATTCCTTGAAGATATTCCAATATGGCCAAAGCCGGTGCCTGCAATTAACATACACTGCGATAACCAAGCAGCGATTGCACGGGCACAAAGCAAGATGTACAACGGTAAATCTCGACACATTCGTCGGAGACATAATACCGTTAAGCAACTTCTCTCTGAAGGGATCATAACTATAAATTATATAAGATCCAAAGATAACCTAGCGGATCCATTTACAAAAGGGTTATCTAGAGAGTTAGTAGTTGCATCATCAAGGGGAATGGGGCTAACGCCTAAAGTAAATGAGTAAAGGCATGGTGAAACCCTACCTAGATGACTGGAGATCCCACGATCTAGGTTCAAAGGGCAACTGAAGCTATATCCTGACTCGACAGTAACACTGTAAGAGATCTCTATCTCTTACCCATTCCTAGGATGACAACAGTGTTACCTGCATTGAGAGGTTAAGCATTAAGCTTTTAATGAATCCGAAACCTTAGAACTTGATTCTAACGTGAGGTATAGCAGGATACCTTATTACGGATAACCTATATGTGTGTGAATTGATGCCGGTTCTATGGGAAGGTCGTCTAGGCCGACTTCTCTAACGCATACACGAAATCGGGAATGTTCAGGGCCGAAATGAACACAACCGAGAACCTAAGTAAGTAAGGGATTAGCTGTGTGATAGCTATTTTGGATTACAATTCCCAGGACTCAGTTCAAGACGTAAAGTTCACTGCCGTCCTTGTAGACCTTGTATTTATTCACTAGGAAAGGTTCAAAGTCGAAAGACTACCTTCTTCCGATGCAGCGAAGTTCCGCTTATGAGCTCTGTCAGTGTCAGTGTCAGTGTCAGTCTGTCAGTATAGCATGTCTGCATATATCATAGTAAAACCTCGAATTTTCATTCATGTGGGGGATTGTTGGAATCGGAGCCTATTTTGGCTCGAGCCGACTCGTCAAACTCAGAAACGAAACGCGCCATTGCGTTCGTCTTGTCGAGCTCTTCAATTTAGAGCTAAGAATCACTCGAATCCGATTCCGGATGAATGAGAAATTCAAGTTTAAAGTTTGGACGAAGATCGGTTAAATAAGGACTAAATCGTCAAAGAGGACAAGTCAAGTTGAGGGGCATTTGCGCGAAGAGGATGAGTACAAATCTGGACGGCCAGCGTTCATCGCGCGGGTTTGCGCGCGATCCGACAGATGGCGTTCACTCCGTGTTCGGGCACGCGTAAGGCTACAGCTAAACGGTCGGATTCTTCATCTGTGGGACAGTTTCGGTATGATCTGACGGATCAGATTCTGGCCGAATTTTTGAGCTCGATCTGATGGTCTAAAATCCACCCGAAAATCCCAGTTATATAACCAACTTTTCTCAAAGAGTTGTGTCCCTAAAAACCAAGAGTTTTGTCCCAAAACTCTAGAGATGTGTCCCCAAAACACTAGAGATGTGTCCCAAACTAATGTGACCACTCAATTCCTATAAATACCACCCAAACTCACTTCATTTTTTATCAATTCAATTCATTCTCTTCTTCTCTTCTCTCATAAGCAATTAGAACTTTCTGGTTTGTCTAGAATATCTAATTAGCAAGTACTTCTAATAGTTTTGGTTAGACCAAAATATTTAGAAAGAGAAAGGAAAGAAGATTTAAGTGACATTTGAATTTCCGAAGCATCCAGAACATCATCCGCATATAGTCCAAGAGCTCATACTACTTACAAAGGTTCGTCCGCTTTCAGAATATAGAAGTACCATCTTAAAATTCTGAAAGGTTAGTCGTTGTATCCCGAAGGCATTCACCCTAACGTTTGGTACTGTTACGGGGGTGTAAAATGTCTTAAGGAAAGAGAATCTATTCTCGCCTCGACTACATTAACCGATAGAAGGAATATTGATAAATCATTATTCTTTAATTATTTATTTCTCTATAAGTTAGAGAAAGGAAACTTTGTCTAAATTAAGCCAAGACAAAGAGAAATCGACTTATCGATTAATAACAGAGAAACAACAAATTATGCTTTGAGTGTACTCATAGATCTGCGGTGTTTCGCCTCCACAATACAACGGTTTTGTTCTCCTTCTCAGCCTCTCAGGCGTACGTTGAAGAATAACATTAGTAAAACGAATGGATTTTATGGGTAAATCGAATAGGTGAGACATATTAGGGACGTGTCTATTCATTTTGGGACACATTTAGCCCCGTTGAGGCCAAAAGACGCGACGCTTATGTCTCGCAAATGTTGACTGCCTTTTGGAGCGTTGGATTAGAACAAAAGTCGCGAGAAGAACGTGATTTGTTGGACATCTTCACGTGCGCGAAAGAGATCCCAAATAGGCATCAATCTTGTCCCGTCAGATAGGGGTGCTAGGTGAAGGATATATTGCCTCGGTCTGAAGGAATGGTATCCTTCCGAAGGAGTGTCCTTCGACCAAGATTGCAATGCGTACAATTTGGCGAATAGGATCTTAATGACCTTACTCGGAAGATCATTAGTCCGGTCCAATTAGGGGTCGTAATGCTTAGCTAGAAGCCAACTACGATCGTCGGATAACTTCGGTAATCCGCGGCTAACATAAACCGGATCCTACAAGGGTTACACATAAGAGTAATGATTTGAACGGAGAGAATTGACTAGAAAGAGGATGGAAAATAAGTGGATTGGATCTATTATTGATAAGTCCACATAAGTTCGGAGAAGTCCGAAAAGAGATAAACATGTTCGGGCCCGAAAGGGAGGCCCGGAAAGGCTTTAGGTGGGCCGGCCATGTGATGGCCGACCTAGGCAAGGGGACGACCATTACATGGCCGGTTAGGCCCTAAGTGGGCCGGCCAAGGAAGCCCATAAAGGGCTATGTTGGCCGACCACTCAAGGGAACCCTAAAGAGGGTAATTTTGGAAGTTGCCTTATAATTAGGTTTTAGGAATCCTAGTTTGGGTCTAATACCTTTTCTAGGGATTTCTATATATACCTAATTAGACAACCTAAAGGGGGAGAAAAAAGTCTCTGGTGTTAGACAATTCTCAAGAGGAGAAATTGTCAACTGAAAGAGTTTCAGAATATACATCTCAGAGAGAGAGATAGAGAGAAAAGGAGTTTTCTCAAGTATCTAGTCAAGAAGAAGGAGTTCTTCATCCCAACCTTCAAGAAGGTCCTAGCTGACTGAAAGGAGGGAGTTCAAGTCATATACTCGGTGTCTCAAGTAGAGGAGCTTCACTTGGAGCTCTTATCTTCCGAATACTGGTCGGGATTTAGTTCGTGGGAAAGCGATTAAGAGGTAATCTTCTTTCCATTCTAGTTCATTGATATGTTCATGTATAGATCTTGGAAACTAGTGTTAAACATAGAGATGTTTGAGATTCCGCTAACAACACTAGACAATTAGATGTATGAGATACCCTATGAGAACCCTTCAGTGGCATCACGAGCCGTTTGCATGAACTATCTTTGACTAGACGAATTAGATTCAAACTTGAATAACTAAATAATAGTGTTTATGGTGTTTGAATGGAGATTCAAGCATATTTTGATTAGATCAAATTAGGGTTTTGAATGTGATTCAATGACCTAAAACACTAAAAACATAGTTTTATGAATAGGGTTTTCATAAACAAGCTTTAGGTTTTAAGATTTTTGATAAAAATCATCAAAACCATGAAGATTGGTTGATGAATTTGTCAAAAACAGTACCTAACAGCAGTAGGTTGTCCAAACTAACTGTTATTTCTGATCCTTCTTCTTATAGGATCATTATTGGTGGTCTGCAGTATCTTACTATGACAAGACCTAACGTTTTCAGTGAACTATGCAGCTCAGTTTATACAGGAGCCTAGACTCTCTCATATACAATTTATGAGGTAAATCTTGAGGTATGTCAAGGGCACCATCGATTGTGGTATTACCCGTGGTTTCTGCATAGTTCTTGGGCAGTCCCTTGTGTATTCGTGCTCAAAAAGACAGTTCGATGTGGCCAAGTCATTCACTGAAGCTGAATACAAAGCATTATTTTTTGCAGTTGTTATGGTTGTCTTATCTTCTTATTGAGCTGCACCATTCTACCTTTTCCTCGTTGTTGATTTACTCTGATAACTTGGGTGAAAAAAATATTGCTACAAACCCAATTTGTCAAGCTAAGACTAAGCATATTGAAGTAGACTATCATTTTGTAAGGGATCTTGTATCTTCTTGAACAACCCGTTGATATGCTCACTAAGGGCCTGTCTAAGGAGCACTTTCTCTCCCTATTGGACAAGCTAATGGTTAATTGGTTATACTACCACCATCATCTTGAGGAGGCACGACAAAGAATGAGCTAAGTAAGAATGTTGAAGAAGGTGGTTCAGGGGTGTAAGGTGCCTGTAGAATATTTGTAACTAACTTAAAACAAAAAAGTTTGTTAAAAGTTAATTACAATAGTGGAAAATATCTTTCTCTCTCGAACTAAACTCGTGAGGTATAAAAGCTAAATCAAGTGTAATCAAATGTTTAGGCCTCATTTGGGTACACACATAGCTTATATTATGAGCTTTTCTATAAGCCCATAAATAAAAGCGCTTTTTAAAAATCTGTCTGAGTCGTTTGGTACGCTACATAAAAAGTGTTTTTTATATCTTAAAAAGCTAGGTATGACATTTGGTAAAAAAATGTTTCGTATTGTAGTTATCAAACAATATGCTTATATCATTATATTAATAAAAAGTTTATAAACACTAAATACTAAAATAAAATAATAGAATTTTTTAATTTTAATAAACACATAAAGATCAAAATTTGAGCCTAATGCAGTGGTGATAGTGCTCAATGGTGGTGGACGTGTTATGGTGGTGCTCAATGGTAGCGGAGTTATGGTAGTGATGGTGGTTGTAGAATGGAGGGGGTGATGGTGGTTAGGGGGTAAAGTTGCAACGACGTTAGTGAAATGGGGTTGGTGGAGGTGGTATAGTGTGGTGGTGGAGTGGTCGATTTGTGGCGATGGTGGTGAAGCGGTTGTGGTAGTGGTGGAGTTGCACCGAAGGTGAAGCTACGTCGGAGGTTGTGGAGTTGCGGAGGAGATGGTGAAACGTTCGGTGATGGTGGTAGAGTGGTGACGAAGGTGGTGGAGTGGTTGTAAAAAAATTTGATGGTTGTAGAATAGTTGTGATGGTGGTGGAGTTGCGGTGAAAGTGGTGGTGATGGAGTTGCGCCGGAGGTGCTATGGAAGTGGTTGAATGGTGGCATAGGTGGTGGGGTGATGGTTAGAGGTGGTGGAGTGATTGTGGTGGTAGAGGTAGTGGGGTGGTTGTGATGGTGGTGGATGTTTATTGATGGTGACAAAAAAAAAATATTTTATTTTATTTTCATAGCTAGCTTTTAATAAGCAACTATAAAAAAGCCACAAAATCGTGGCTTCTGCTTTTTAGAGAAAATGAGATTTTCTAGCTTAAAATAAGCTACAGCTTTTTTGAACCGAACGCGTAAAGTTTTCAATAAGCGCTTAAAATATGCTAAAAGCTGGCTTTTAGCTTTTTTTAAGCGGAACCAAACGAGGCCTAATTGGTTCTGGCACCATCAATGATAAATATTAGTTGAGTAGGAAAGTATAAAAATAGCTTATCCATTAAGACAAAGCAGATCAATTACCTAAACAAATGTCTAGGTGCATAGTGCATTGGTGGTTCCACTACTTGCTTTTACTTAAAGCATTTTCTTATGCTAGAAATAGGAAGTTAACGATTTGACCTAGATGAGTCATTCGTTAGCAAAAGAGGATAGATTTGTTGTATCTCTTTATTTAGGAGAAAAAGAAGAATTGGAACCACCAAAAATATTAAAAATAAAATAAAAAAGAAAAAAGTTGAATCAACCATTAGATTCTACAAACTAAAGGGCTCGAATTGTAAGAGTTTGCCCTATGCTTAGAAGAGATATAGTTAGAACATTGTTATGTGTTCATGTTTGGAACCACTCAACTAACACAAAGAGAAAAAAAAAAAAAAAAAATTTTATGTTACAAGAAACATTAATTTTTGTTGACAATATGTATATCATGACTACATGAAAAATAAAAGAAATAGATCACATAATTGCTCTGATGGTGAGAGGCAACCTTGATTAAGGCAATACTTTATGATCTCTCTAAACCACCAAAGACTATTGTATTCTGTTACTTGAATATAATTGTTCTAACTCATTATTTTTTTTTTTTACTTTCATCAAAAAAAAAAAAACTCATTATTTTTTAAATCTAGACCAATGAAAATAAAATATTTACATATCTTCAAAATAACTAAATACCATTAAATATTATCGTTCCACATAAGTAAACAAAATGATTTTACGAATTTGCATTGGGGACACACAAATATCAGAGGATATCTATTTTTTCCACTTAGAAATGGTAATTTCTCGCATATTCTTCAGAATCTATATAATAAAACAGAAGGGAAAATGATGATTGGGACAAACATCCTTATTTAATAAGGTATATTGTTTGGAAGCCCTTCCTGAAATTTAAGATATAGTCCTTCTTAGAAATAAAATAACCTATTTAAAAACATTCTTATTAGAAATAAAATATCTAATTTAAGAAAAAAAGGAAGCAAAAGATATTGCAAGGGTCACAAAAAGAAATTAAAATCTCTCTCATAAAATAACTAATTGAAGAAAAAATGAAAAAAAAATATCCACTATATAACAATAATAAATATTGAAAGTCGTCAAATCGTCAAGAAGATGAGTTCTTCTAATTGGACCCAACTAGTCTACCCATATTAAAAGATTGGCGCCGATACTTCATTTTTAGATATTAAACATAGAGCTAGTGATGTAGATTGTTGCGGAAGCGTAAAAGAAGTAGAATTCATTACTAAACTAAAGTAGAAACGGAAAATAATAACGATAAACTGAAATAACTGTAAAGAAAGAAGATGCAATCAAGGGGTTTTTGTTTATAATTCAATTCAATGTTTAACAAGACAGATTGAACTTCTCTTATATAGAGATTATACTTTCCTAGTTAGACTCAAATAAAGAAAGAAGATAACTACTAAGGATACTTTCCTTGATTGCTAGGACTCTAAACATGGAAACCCTAAAAATAACTGAAGGGTGCCATATGGGTATTTCTTGTAAAGTAGGGGGCCAGGCGGGAAGCTGGTCACAAAGTAGGGGGCCATTAGGGAAATAATGTGTCAAGAACTAATGCCGTATGGACTTCTTCCTTGAATGAAAACAATCGGGGAATAGAAAAACTTCGTAGGAACAATGTACGATACAGGTGATTGTCGTCTTCTAACTTCTCGATTCTTTTGCAATTGTGAAATACTACAAACGAATCATTGTTCTTGAATTTAAGCGTTGCCACCTCAGTACTCATATCATGAAAATATATTTGATGGGCATCAAGTCCTCCTTGTGTTGTATTTGGATTCAAAAGTGATCTTATATTATCACCAGTGACTAAAGAATTCATTATCAATGGTTTGATAGTACAAGTTTGAAAATCACCCCAAGCATGTTCTTTCAAACACATAGAAGTAAAATTAGAATAAGGATCACATACCTGATGCTTACTCCCGTAACAAATTGTGAAAGAACCCAAACCAAGCTTCAATAGTACTATCTTATCAAACACGAAACACTCTTCTTCCCGCATGCTCACTTCTATTGGTATTTCCTCTAAATGCTTCAACATCACACCCACCAAACGATATACCTCTTTGACGCCATCGCCTAATAGAAAACGGGAAGCTTCTTTATGTTTAGCGTCAAGAATCCAATTAGTTGGTTCCTGTGTTGTATTAATACTTTTCTTTGCCTTATAATAAGTTTCAGAAGCAAGCCAAAAATCAACATATAGATGCCAGTATTCAGCAGCTATATGAATCAAAACCCTGACATCTCCCTTAGATAATTCCAAAACTGATTCCCAAAGTCGACAAAAAACTGGTTTGTGTAGGTGTGTAGGGATTTTATGATTTGAAATTAGAAGTTCTTCATCATCATTGTTCGTCGTCGAAGCTGTCTCTACGAGAGTCTTGAATTCATCACCATCCTCATGAACATAAGGTCCAATTTTAAGATGAGCAGCAAGGCCAGAATGTTGTACTGTTGTAATAAACATAACTAGGTCAGATATTCCATCAAAATAGTAATTTCCAGTACCTGGTTCATGTTTATTCCAAAAAACATAAGTTTCATCAACTCCTCCATCTTTAGAGTTTTGTATAAGACCTTCCCATATATCTATAAGGATTAGTTGCAATGGTTTGTATATGGTTGCGAGTGTAAAAAGAAATTCATGAGATGGTTTAGGTACAATCACCATCTCGGGTGCACCACGGATTAGGATGAGTGGTGCGGCAGTAGGGTGCATGGTCACGACAAGAGCAGGTATAGATGACACTGAATCAGGAATAGTCGAACAAGACGTTGCAGTAAGAAGATTAAAATTCAGAATTCCTGGTTTCCAAACAAAGTATCGAGAAAACCTTTTATCTTTATCGAGTGAAGAAGAATAAGAAATTTGTTCCAACATCTTACCCTTTGAGTGATTAGAAAGTCATCCTCCGACTCAACCTTCATCTGGGATCTTTGGAAGGAACTCCCAAGAGTATACTCAGGCATACCACAATTTCTAGTGAATATTAGATGAATAATATCTTTCTGTAGCTTCGATTGGGTTTCTTTTGAATCATTATCATCTGCTTCTTCATCGTTGGTGATGCTGTCCCGGTTTGGTAATCTTGTCACTGTTTCGGTGGTGATGTTGTCCCGGTTTGGTGTGAGATGTTGTTTCTGTGGTGGTGCTGTCAAGGTTTCGGTGGTGGTGCTGTTATGGTGGGATGGTTGTTGCTGTTTTGGTGATGGTGCTGTCATGATATCGATGGTGGTGCTGTCACGGTTGGGTGGTAGTTGCTGTTTCGGTGGTGGTGCTGTCCCGGTTGGTCCGGTTATAGTTGTTTGTTCCTCCGTTAATGGTCTTAGTGTTAGAATTCGTCGGAACCAAGAAAACTCGAATGTGTTAGCCCGGGAATGATAGGTGGCGTCGACGTCAAAAATCCATGGTCTCCCAAAGATAAGATGACAATTATCCATGTCTACGACGTCACAACAAATTGAATCACGATAGTGAGAACCAATGGAGAACGAGAACGTGCATTGGGTTCGTACCGATAATTATTTATGATTAGAAATCCAACCAATATTGTACGGGGTTGGGTGTTCGGTTGTAGGTAGGTGGAGAGCATTGACAAGGCGTTGGGAAATCATGTTCTCTTCGCTACCATTGTCTATGATGAAATCACAGACTTTGTTGTTAATTGTAAGTCGTGATTTGAAGACTTTATTTCTTTCCGGGTGATTTGTTGGTGAAAAAATTTCAGGATTTTGTAGGCTCATGATACCAGCTGATGTAGATTGTTGCGGAAGCGTAAAAGAAGTACTAGAATTCATTACTAAACTAAAGTAGAAACGGAAAATAATAACGATAAACTGAAATAACTGTAAAGAAAGAAGATGCAATCAAGGGGTTTTTGTTTATAATTCAATTCAATGTTTAACAAGACAGACTGG
>BEHA01050193.1:4077315-4097520 GCA_002897215.1 Eschscholzia californica subsp. californica
CGATTCTAAAATTGAGTTTGCAGTGAAACAAATTTTTTCTTCTTCAATTAATTGTTGGGAAAAACGGGCGAGTCGTTGCAGCGGAAATATAAATTTTCACCCTTTGTGTTAGTTATGAGAAAAAATATGTAGAATAGTGGTAGTATTAGAGGTATTGGACCCCACCTGTTAGAGTCCGACCATGCACACGTCAAAGACCATGCACCGACCATGAGGGAGCCCACCGAGCGGTCTCCACCGCCTTCCATATACCGGTCTCCATCTCCTTTTAATTATTGTATTCCACCTCCTTCTAATTATTTGTGTTAGGAGTTTCTAATTGTACTATATTTAGGACTCATGTATTTCTATATATACCCACATTGTAAACCAATATCAATAAGCAAAGTTGATTGTATCTTAATCTCTCTTCTCGGTTAGCTTTTCTTTCTCGTTCTCATCTTGCTCTTGGTTGATTAGAACATTCAAGTTCTATTACTTCACAGGTAACAATAAACGAAGAACTGAAAGTAAATAAGACAACGATTTTTAACATGGAAAACCTCCGCAATATGAGAAGTAAACACCACGGGACTAGTAGTCCACTCGAAATCAACTATAATAAGCAATTAAGTTACAGAATACGCCCTCCTTGTTCAATAGAACAAAACCCGAGACTCAGACTCCAAAAGGACTCAATCTCAAACACGAAGAAAACCTCACCAGAAAGAGTAAAACAACCCAGAAATATGCAGTCCAAAAAGACCCTAAATTCACAAGGATTTCGACCACTAATTATCAATCCCACCGTATAAATACTAGATGAACAAGTCAGAAATACTTCTGCAAAATTTCATCTAAATCGGAAAAGATGTCAACTTCGGATTTTCCGAACAACAAAGATTGCGCGTGCTGAAAATACTCAGTCCCTTCTTCTCGGCAACCTCTTTTTCTCTCCTCACTTCTCTTGTGCATTTCTAATTGTGTTGGTGCATCTCACACAATTCTAAATTAGATTAAGGTAGTATTTTGTAGACTCCTCCTTAACCCTAATTCCACCGACCCATAGAAACTCGACTTGGGCCCGGATTTGGTTTACTAGGCCAAACCCAACTAGGTTCCCCCAAATCCAACAAACTCTCCCTCCGATTAGGTGGGAGAAACATCTACAGTAATGACTGATCACCTTCAAAAATAAGCTTCAATTTAGAAGTCCCTCGAAGATATCTAATATCTAGCAATTTTTTTCATCATATACATCTTATTGTTTCCCGTCTTCCAAGCAAATAATTGTTCCAGCTTCAACCATAAAGAACGAGCATTAGTCTCATTTTCAATATGATGCAACACATTATCATCTACCCATTGCCTCACCAAAGCACACACTCGGCGATGTAGGAATGTCCACTGATGATTAGTCTTCTCATCGGGTTTCTTCTCATGAAACACCAGAACGTGAAATTCCTTCACAATGAGCAAGTCTTCCATCTTGCCTTTCCATAGATGATTATTCACACCATTCAAATCATTCTACCCATATTTTCCATCACTAACATAAACAAATTAATAACCAAAGTTATCACAATCCAATAAACTCTCTAAACGGGAGCTCTCATACCACTTGTTGGAAAAACGGGGGCAACGGAAATATAAGTTTTCCTCTTTGTGTTACTTACGAGGATAATATGTAGAATAGTGGGAGAAATAAACAAAGAACTGAAATTTATAAGACAACGATTTTAACGTGGAAAACCTCCTCAGCATGAGAATTAAAAAACCACTAAACTAGTTGTCCAACCAAAACAACTATAATAAACAATTGAGTTACAGACTATGTCCTCCTTGTTCAAAAGAAAAACTCCACAGACTCGTCTCCAAAAGGAATCAATCGCAAACACGAAGAAAACCTCACAAGGAAGAGTAAAACACCCAGAAATATGCAGTCCAAAACGACCCTATATCCACTAGGATTCCGGGCAACAATTATCATTCACGCCTTACAAATACTAGATGAACAAGTCAAGAATACTTCTGCAAAATTTCAGGTTAATCGGAGAAGATCTCACCGTCAGATTTTTCGAACAACGAAGACTGCGCGTGCTGAGAATACTCAGCCCCTACTTCAAGACAACCTCTTTCTCTCTCTTCTCTTCACTTGTGCCTTTCTAATAGTGTTGGTGCTTCTCACACACTTATAAATTAGATTAAGGTAGTATTTAGAGACTCCCCCTTAACTCTAATTCCACTGATCGATAGAAACTCGACTTGGACCCCGATTTAGTTTACTAGACAGAACCCAACTAGGTTCCCCCACTAGGAAGAAAATCCAACATTAATTTGAAGAATCAGACTTTGACGCGCTTGAAACTAGAGTCGAGACGTGAAGAACCTGGCAAAACAGAGTCTTGGTCTAGTAAAAATCGTCAAAGGGTCCTCTAAAATATTCAGAATTATGAGAAGTAGGCTGCATATATGCCTGTCCATAGAGTTGGGTGACGGCACAAGGTGTCATAAAATCTTCATTTGTGTAGGTGCTTCCAAGTTCTGCGAAATGAAATAAATGATTCTCTACTTGGACTGAGTTGATTTCACCATCTGAGTATCCACGATTTACCAGACCGACCCGGCATATACCGACTCATTAAAGACCAATCCCGAGCTCCATGTTGATGAATTGGTCAAGTTAATACTTTATCTACTTCAGGACTCCATGGTCCTTTAATTCTATCTGATTTCCTTATAGCTGATGATAATGAAAATCTTGGTTGTGCTTGTTCAGACGAGTCAGACTCTGAAGAAGAAGATGAAGATCATAAAGATGTATTACTAGATGAATATGCATTGACAGGTAGGGACGGATCCATGGGGGTGCGAGGGGGCCGCACCCCTGGATCCTCCCCGAGAAAAAATATTAGTAGTCTCAATATTTTTTTTTTATATATATACATGTATGTATAAATATATACAAGATCATATATGTAGAGAAGACATCAATCAATGTTTGGCTCAATAGTTGAGCGTGGTTAGGTACGGTTGTATGTGTGATTGGCCGAGGTTGTAGGTTCAATTCCTTCCATAAACATATTAAGCATTTATTCTTTATATATGTATGCATAAAAATATATCTAATAGCATGAGAAAATAACATCAATTGATAGATTGAGAACAATAACTGGAATACTAACTTAATTAACAGTTGTTTTGATATTGAGACAAGTAACGCTATTTTAAGCATCCATCTACAGGCAAATGTAAACGACGTAGCTCGATGGTCCTTAACGAGATCAGGGAAATTCTCCACTAAGTCGATGTACAATTACTTACGAACTAATAGAATTGATACGAGGCATGAAAATACAGACTGGTTCTTCATCTGGAATATGAACACAATACCTAGGATAAAATTATTCCTATGGAAATGTTGCACCAACAACCTACCAGTTAGAGGGAAAATCGGTAAATTTATTGGTAACACTTACAACTGTATTAATTGTAATACTACTGAATCCTTAGACCATGTGATGTTGCACTGTGACTTTGCCAGAGCCATTTGGTTTCACTACCAGGTACATTCTGAAAACTTATTTAATGTAGCTCAATGGATCCAACAATGGAAACTATTAGAGGAAGATCAAACTAGCCTATATGCAAAATACTATGGTTTATCTGGAAAGCAAGATGTGAAAATTGCTTTCAAACTATAAAGCAGACCCCTATCCAGATCATTGAAAGGATTCAACAAACTTCCACAGAACCGTTAAAAATTGATTCCGTAATAACGAAGAAATGCAGGAAACAATCTCAGCCACACCAATGGAGACCTCCATCGACACCATTTCTTAAGATGAACACGGATGCATCTTTTACGACACTCACCGAACCAACAGGAATAGGATGTATTATTCATGATGAGGAGGCAAACTTTGTCATAGCCGCCGCATACACAGTTCGGGGACAAACTGCAGAACAATGTGAGAGCTTATCAATTCAATTCAGTATCAAATGGGCAGTTCAACTTCAAATCAAACACATTCATATCGAGAGTGACAATCTTAATCTGATAAACTATGTTAATAACAAGGGTGACTGTCTGCAATGGCAATCAAGAAGCATCATCTCAGCAGCAATGGATCTCCGTGAACACTTTACGGAAATTATTTTCACCCATACTCCGAGAGAATGCAACTCTAAGGCGGATGCATTAGCAAAATGGAGAAAAACAAACCGTCAGAGGAGAATTTGGAATGCGACTCCGGATTTTATGAGGAATGTAATTTAACTTGTGGATTTTGTAGTTTCTTTGTATTTTCTCATCAAAAAAAAAAAATAATGGTTCAAGCGAGGGTGGAGTATGGATTCAAATGTAAGGTTATGGGATCGAGCCCCTCAATAAGCACTTTAAGTATTTTTACTTTTATGTTTTGAAATATTCATTCATCTACCATAAAACCCAATAAAATACAATTCATCTTTCATAAATCAGTAATTCAGTTCATCTACCATAATCCTATAAATCAATTCATCTACTATAAAACCTATCAGGTGGAGATTTTTTATACAGTTATTGACATGCAACTTGAAGAATCAAATATTTGTTTCGATATGAGGCAGAATGATGATTTTTCAAATGTAGATGGAATTGGAGCTCTTGCTAGAACATTGGCGGAAATTAAGAGAGATAAAACATATCATTTAGTTTAGGGAGATTTGTTGTTTGGACTCCCTTTCTTATAATTCACTTGCTTTTTGGACTCCCTTTTTCCAGAGTTGCATTTTGGACTCCCTTTTTCCAGAGTTGCATTTTGGACTCCCTTTTGATGGAATCTTCCAAGAATATTCCGTTTTTAAAGTTATACTTAAAAAAAATCCCACTTTACCCTTACATAATCAATATTGCAGTTTAGATTCCCTGATTTATTTAATTCAAGTAGTTTTGACTCATCTTCTTCTTCTTCAATTGAATTCATCTTCTTCCTCCACCTAAGTAAAATCAAGATATGTTTGCATAGGACTCATTGAAGGAGAATGAATCCCTAAAATGATAGGTAACCAGCTGAAATCCCATCAAATCCTCTTAACCTCAATTGAGGTAATGAAAGTAAACTAGGTTTGAACTTCCTTCCGTTAATGCATTAATAGAACCTGAGAGTAACCCATGATTTAGGGTAGTAACTAGCCACTATAGATAAGATTTAAATTAGTATGATGATTAAAGATTGCCACATTTTGGGCAGAAGCAACAGGAGGTTGTTGATGAGCTGGAAGCTTCCAAAAAGACATGTTCTTTGTAATCATTAGTTTGCTGGTTAATTGAAGAAACCATTATTTGATTCATGAGATAGAATTTTGATTTGGGGAGCCCAACTAGTGGACAACAGTTGCTAGACTGGGTGATGATTTTCATTCTTCCTCCAACTTTTGTTCCTCTTCTTCCACCTTTTGTTCCTCTTCCTTCTAATCGGGTAACAAAATCATCCATGGATGAAGATAATGAAGTTGTAAAGAGAAAAACAGTAATAAGGTAACCTAAAATGAAGAGGACTTGTTAAAGGATGCTAATAATGCCATGGGTAATTCTAGAGAGAGAAAAAGAGAGAAGGGTATAACAGTCTAAAATATTTTGGGACTGTTATATTTAACATTTTTTTTTAGAAAAGGGAGTCCAAAATGCAACTCTGAAAAAAGGGAGTCCAAACAGCAAGTGAATTATAAGAAAGGGGGCACAAACAGCAAATCTCCCTTTAGTTTATTAGCCTCACTTTAGCACTAACTTTGTCGGTTGCAATGGTCTCTGTTAAAAGAACTTTTTCAGCTATGAAAGTAGTCAAGACACGCTTAAGAAACAAAATGAGTGATCCGTAGTTGAATGATAGTTTAGTAGTCTTTATTGTAAAAGAAGTTTTTATCGAAATTGACAATGAGTCGATTGCGCGAACATTTAAAAAAATGATCTCTTGTAGAGGTAAATTGCGTTTGTAATCGTTGATGTATTAATAAAATTAATGAATATAAGTATTTTGTTAATTACTATATTTGCAAAAAAAAAATTTATTTTAGGTATATAATTCACATCCCCTAAGTGAAAATTCTGGATCCGTCCCTATTGATGGTTCTTCTTCTTGGTAATTCCATGAATAGGTATTGTTAGATTTTCAGAGGGAAACTAAAGGATATCCCACTGCCTAAAAGAAATTAAAAATTGAAACTTTCTTTTTTTTCCTTTCAATTGAAGAATTCCTAACGGTACGTATCTTTATTTCATTTTGTTTCCTTTCAATTGGACTTAAATTTTGTGGACCTGCTTTTAAATTTTGTTTCCTTTCCGGGTGGTGATGATCGTGGCGTTGAACAAACCGCAAATAAGGCTGATGAAGAATTCTTCTCTTTATCCCTTTCTTCCACAACTTTAAAATTTTGTCTTAGAAGTGAAAGATAGATCTAGAGAGAGACAGAAGGAGAGTAAGATAAATAAGTATTTAAAGATGAAGATCAGTAAGAGTTAATGAGAGAGACAAAGGCTAAAGTGGTAGAGAGAGAGAGAGTTGATTTGAAATAATTAATAGAACGGTAACTTTTGGAAAAAAACTAACTTTAACGGCTCTGTGAAGGTAACAACAAAAAGGAAATCATTCAAATATTTTCAATTAACTAGGGGGCTAAGCAGGAAGCAGGTCACAAATTAGGGGCTATTCGAGAAATATTTATTAAATGCAAAAGGTGAGCCAGATTTATATTGGTTGTACAAAGCATTTATCCCACCTCTCGTTTCACTTCATAAATTCCCAGAAAGTCGGCCAACCTCGGAAAACCTTAATGAGAATTTTCTTCTCTCCCAACCCCCTCCTCTTTTGTTTTCTAATTGCTAAGGAAAGAGTGACAGCAACATTTCATTGTTGATGGTCCTTCATTAACAACAAAAATCGTTGACGTCAATGAACCATTAGCAACAATGATTTATCGCTGCTAACAAAGAACTACAAAAGAATGGAGAGAGATGATCTTAGAGAGAGAAGAAGAAGAAAAATAAAATAGTAATCTCATGCAGGTTACTGGTGGTTGGCCGATGACTACTTCTCCAACCGCTAGAAAGAGAGATCCGACACATCAAAATTAATTTTTAGACAATGAGAAATAACAAAAAATTAACTTTTGAAATTGACTAATAGTTTTAGAGACAAAAAAAAAAGATCACTATTAATTAAAGAATATTAGGGGTTTAAAAGAAATTATCAAACATACAGACCAAAAAAGAAATAACTATAATTATTGTTTAGACAGAAAACAAGTGGAATCATCCTTCCATTTCAACATGGCTATTGTTTACCAGAACGACAAAGAGAGGGGAACGGAAATTCTGGGCGTGAAAGTGGCGTGAATTGCCACCAACTCTTGGATTCACGCTACTTTCTCTCTCTTGATAAAATCAGCGTGAACCCAACCTGTTGGATGGCGATTCACGCCACTTTCACGCCCAGAATTTCGGTCCCCCTATCACTGCTGTTACCAGAAATAAAGTTTAGGACGGTGGAGATCTAAAATTCTTAGAGCTTGACCAGAAAAGAAATGTATATGTCATTTTTCTAACCCTGAAAAGGCCACATATACTACCTAATGGTAGATTTTAATGACTTTAACACAACGTCAAATAACTAGCAGTATACTGGTTGTGTGGTGGATATCATGAGCCATCACCCCTCTTGTTCTCCTAGTTTTGCAACCACATATTTCATATCATGATCAAATCATTTTAAAGTGACAATCGTCCTATCTAGTAAGTGATTGGCCCCCAACCTTTGCTAGATTAACATTAGGCCACGTATCTTTCTTTACCCATTTTTCTAAAGTGACACTCCTAGCCTTCACATTGTACATACATATATATATATATACACAAAATACAGTCGGCTTATACTCTTAGGTCCTCACCTGCAATTCCTCTCTCTCTCTCTCTCTCTCTCTCTCTCTCTCTCTCTCTCTCTCAGGAATTGATGGCATTCTCATCAAGAGTAAGAAATATTCAACTTCCAAAGTTCATCCTAGTCACATGTTTCATTCTCCATATCCTTCAAAAATCAATCTTCTTGCTTTTAAGATATCTTGGTTTAAAAGTATTTATTGAATCAGAAGAAATAAACACATTGCCATATAATCAAATCCAACCCTCGAAATATCATACTCTTTCAGCTTCACAAATTCGGAAAATACTACAAGTTATAACATTTGATGAGTATTTGGGTTCTAAGAGTTTAGAAGATAATTGTGCTGTTTGTTTGTTTGAGTTTAAAGGTCAAGATGAAATCAATAAGTTGATGGATTGTAATCATATTTTCCATAAGAAATGTTTGGATAGTTGGATGGATCATGATCAAATGACTTGTCCTCTTTGTAGGACACCGTTTGTCCCGTCGATGGAGTTGGCAAAATCGTTTAAGCAGACTATATTTGTCTGATTTGGACCGAAATCGCTATTGATTTATAACGGGTCTGCAAATTTTTTTTTTTTGGGGCACCTGTATTGGTACTAGTGAGTTGAGGCAATGAATCGTTTAAATACAGACCTAGAGTGGTTTTATTTTGGTGAACTATGTGGTCTGATGAGGTATAGAAGTTCATGACGTAATCAAGAAACTATGGCAAGGGTGGAAACATAAAAAAAATATGTTTTTATTGTCTGTTTTTTTTTTTTTTTTTTTGTTGAAGGAATGTTTTTATTGTCTGTTGATATATATAATCATCTAGTTTTCTTTTTCCCGATGAAATTTTCATTTCTTTATCTAGGAATCAAATTCACAGTCTGACATCGATTACATCGTGAGAATTCAAAATGAAAATAAAATATGGTTATGCGAAAGTGTCGGATATATGTATCGGGTTTTGTGAAAGGATCGTGACCGTTTATTACTTTGCGAAAGAGTCATGAACTATTTAAATAAATGTTGGATTCAATTTCATGTTACATAAACCGTTAACGTCGTTATGTAGATGTAACGGCGTTACCTCGAGTAAATCCGATTCACACTATTCCTCCACATGGTTAATATCTATTCACAAAACTGATGCCCCCACTTTTATTTGCCAAGAAGAGAGCGTCTTTGAGTACATTTTTTTTCTTTCACCTTCATTTTCACCACAAACTGAAAGAAGTGTTGCCGATTGAGTTTTGTAAGGAGATCGTGCTGATGAGAGAACAAATTCAAAATCGTATAATGTTAAGTGAGTTTAATCTAATAATTTAGAAGAGATTCAAAGTTAAGTGAGTTTCAAGAGAAGTATCTCGAAAAATATCATCTTTTATGGTGGATGTCGCAATTTTCTATCTTTTCAAATTTAGTGACAAATTCGTATAAAATTTACTTAAATATCATCTTTGAAAGTAAAACTGATTTATTAAGAAGTTCATTACCCTTATTTATACATTGAGTTTGCAGCTAAAGAGAGATAAAGAACAACAATTATAGATAGAGAAAGTAATCTTAACTAACTTGTTAGTTACACTAAACTGACTCTTAACAGACTAATCTAATTAGCTAAAACGTGTGAGTTGTGTGTGTGAGTGGAGCGCCCTTAAACATCTTCAACATAGCTTGCACCAACTCAGTTCAAGACAGTTAAGTCAGTTAAGCTAAAACCTTCCTTCACCATTCGATCCTTCTCTCCTTCAGGCCTTCTCCTTCAGGTCCTCTATCTCCTCTATCTCACAGCCCCCCTCAAACTCATGGGGAGAGGAAGGAACAACCATGAGTTTGTCTCTAATGAATACCAAGCTGGAATGTAAAAGCCCTTTGGTGAAGATGTCAGCCAAATTTGCTTCTGAGGAGACAAATTGAATCTTCAAAGTATTTTGCATCACCAAGTCTCTGAGAAAGTGAAAATCAATGTCCACATGCTTGGTTCGAGAATGAAGAACTGGGTTAGAGGCAAGGTACTGTGCTCCCATATTATCACAGTAAAGATACATAGGGAGATGAAGCTGAACATGTAATTCCTTCAGGAGATAAGAGACCCAAAGCAACTCAGAAGTAGCAAGTGACAAAGCCCTATACTCAGCTTCTGTTGAGGATCGAGAGACCACGCTCTGCTTCTTGGAAGACCATGATATTAGAGAAGACCCAAGAAAAATACAATACCCACTGGTTGATCTTCTCGAATCTGGACAACTCCCCCAATCTGAGTCTGAGTACCCAGACAAAATTGACAAGTCTCCTGAGGAAATGGAAGTGCCAGCACCAATGGTGCCCTTGAGATACCTTAAGACCTTTTTGAGAAGTACCAAATGTGGTGTTCTAGGATCATGCATAAATTGGGCTAGATAGTTAACTGCAAAAGTAATATCTGGCCTTGTCATGGTGGCATATTGAAGGCCTCCAACAATGCTTCTGAAAAACAGTGGGTTGTCAATAGATTCACCATCTAATTTGGAGATCCTCTTTCCATGAGAAACAGGGATAAGGCTAGGTTTGCTATCAAGGAGGTCAGCTCTATGAAGTAGATCAAGTATGTACTTTGTCTGAGTGAGGTGAAGTGTGGAGGTAGAAGTAAAATGCTGAACCTCTATGCCTAGAAAGTAACTAAGTTGGCCTAACTGTTTCATGGCAAATTCCTTGCCTAAATCACCAATAAGTTGCTTCATAAGATTGGTACTGGAACTAGTTAGGATGATATCATCCACATAAAGGAGAAAGATTAAAATATGATCACCTGAGTGAAAGATGAACATGGAAGTATCTGAGGTACTCTGCAGAAAACCCCATTGAAGAAGATAAGAGGCTATCCTTGTGAACCAGGCTCTTGGGGCCTGTTTCAACCCATAGAGAGACTTATTTAGAAGACAAACCCAATCAGATTTATGAGGATCCTCAAACCCAGGGGGTTGTTTCATATACACCTTCTCATTCAAATCCCCATGAAGGAAGGCATTTGATACATCAAGCTGCTGGATAGACCACCCATGAGTGACTGCCATGGTTAAAGCAACCCTGATTGTTTGAATCTTCACCACTGGACTAAAAGTCTCTTGGTAATCAAGTCCTTCTTGCTGGTTATAACCCAAGGCCACCAACCTTGCTTTGTATCTTTCTAAAGTACCATCAGATTTATACTTAACCTTAAATACCCACTTACACCCAAGAATGTTCATAGAAGACTCCTTGGGTGTGAGGGTCCAAGTGTTATTGTGAATAAGTGCATCATATTCTGACTGCATAGCCAGCATCCAATTCTCATCCTTGACAGCCTCCTTATAAGTTTTTGGTTCAATGATAGAAGACACAACAGCTACATATGAGGTGGGAAGGGGATGAGGGATAGTAAAATGAGACACATGGTCTGGAATCCCTTTTGGTTTGGTAATGCCACTTTTGAGTCTAGTTTGCATAGGGTGTCTGTTTGTAATAGGAGATGTTACCACATCAGAAGGTGAAGTTGGAGTTGGGACTGATGTGGAGGCTGGTCATCTATAGGAAAGGAGGGTGTGGAAGTGGAAGTGGATGACAAAGAAGGAGGGACAGCAGAAGAGACCTCCTGATCAGTTTGAGAATATTCTGTATGATAAGAAGGTACTGATAACAATGGACTTTGGGAAAGAGATGGTAAGGGAAGTATTTGGTAAGTGGATGAGGGTTCAAATGGTGCAGCTGAGGTAGTGGTTGTCATCTCAGCAAATGGGAAACATGATTCATCAAAAATTACATGTCTTGAGACATACTCCTTTTGAGAAGAGATGTCAAGACACTTGTAACCTTTATGAGATGGACTATAACCTATAAAGACACACTTAGCAGACCTAGGACTTAGTTTATCATGTCTAATGTCACCTAGATAAGGATAGCATGCTGACCCAAACACTTTGATCATAGAGTAGTTTGGACTCTTGTGAAATAAGACCTCATAGGGAGTTTGATAGGATAATACCTTGCTAGGAGTTCGATTTATAATATAAGAAGCTGTGTCAAAGGCATGGAACCAGAAGCTCTTTGGCATAGAAGCTTGAAACAGCAAGGTGTTGCCCATGGATGTTATTTGTCTATTCTTCCTCTCGGCTTTTCCATTTTGCTCTGGAGTATAAGGACAAGAGCATCTGAATAGAATACCACATTTGTTTAAGTGTGATTGAAAATCTCCTTTTGCTAACTCAGGAGCTCCATCACTTTGAAAACATTTTATTGTGGCTGAGAGAAGCTTTTCATAGTATCTTTGAAAATGTTGGAAACACTTCAAGGAATCTGATCTTAGATGCATAGGATATATCCAAAAAAACCTACTAAAGTCATCCATGAAAAGAATATAATACCTTATACCAGATTTGGTGGTGATTGGGGCAGGTCCCCATATATCACAATGTATAAGCTCAAGAGGACCATTTGTAACACTTTCAGAGGAAGAGAAAGGTAATCTCTGGCTCTTACTGAGCTGACATGAGGAACAGACAGAGAGAAAGTCTTTGGAAGTCAATTTGATCATCTTCTCCTTATCTAATCCCAAAATTATGTCTTTAGAAGGGTGTCCAAGTCTGTTGTGCCAAGTTTGTGCAGATGCACTGACTGAATATGCTGTTTCAGGACTCCTTTGTTTTGGATCATAAGGACTAATAGTGAAGTCTATGCTATATAAGTTGTTTACCATTGGCCCATCAGCAAGGACATCTTTTGACCACAAATCTCTAATGAGGAAACCCCAAGGTAAGAACTCAACACTACAGAAGTTCTCTTTTGTGAATTTTGAGATGGATAACAAGTTTTTATGAATAGTGGGAACATGGAGTACCTTTTTGAGTTGGAAAGCAGTTGTTCCAGCAACAACAGTGGCTTCTCCTGTGTGATCAATTGTCAAGGACTTACCATCACCTATCATCACTCCATTGTTGCCTTGATAAGGAGTGGTATCTTTCAAATTCTCTTTAGTGTGAGTCATATGGCTGGTTGCTCCTGTGTCAGCTATCCAATTCTTGTCTCTTTTGTTTGAACAAGATAAATAGGTTTCATCAATGATGGGTTCCTTTGTATTCACACTGTAGTGTGCTTGTTCTTCCTCTTCCTCAGTAAATTGATCCATGAACTCAGTTTCTTCTTCTTCTTCTTCTTCAATTTCTTGTAAATGTAAATTAGCAAAATTCCTTTGTATTGGTTTGCTTGAGGTTCCTTCTGAGAAGTCCTTGAACCTCATTTTACACTGTCTTGCTGTGTGTCCCCACTTGTAGCAAATTCCACAGGGAATAGTTGTGTAATCAAAGAAAGGGTTTTTTTGTTGTGAAACATTAGACTTCACAGGTTGCCTATTTTGGGTTCTTGGGTAATTCCCATCAAAGGGTTGGTTTTGACTCACCATTCTTTTGTTTTGAAATGGTGATCTCAAACCACTTTTGATTGGAAATTTCTTTACAAAATAGGACTCGGTTTCTTCAGAGATTTCTTGTTCTTTTAGCCAATGTTCATGGTGTATGAGTCTACTCCTAAGCTCTGCAAAATTAAGAACAGCATCTCTATTTTGGATTGCTATCACAAATTGAGAGTATTCTTTTCCTAACCCTTGTAATGCAATCCTAGATAACTCTGAGTCACTAACTCGATCATTTACTGCCACTAAAGAATCAGCAAGATTCTTTATTTTACTCAAGAACTCAGAGATAGAAGAAGACCCTTTCTTAATGTTTTGAAGCTTGTTCCTGAGAGAGGACTTCTTGGCTTCAAATTCTTGAAGATAGATAAGTTCTAGGTATTTCCAAATCTCTCTAGCAGTTTTCAATCCTAATATGTCTGAAGCAATGGACTGATTTATAGTAGCCTTAATACAAGCCTTTACAAAGCTATCATTCTTCCTCCATTGAAGAAAGGCTGGATTAACTACATCCCTACCTTCAATGACAGTCAATTGAGGTGGCTCTTCTAAAGTTCCATCAATATAACATATTAGGTCATTACCCATGAGAGCATTTTCAATTTGATCTTTCCAAATTAGGAAATTCGATCCATCTAATCTAGTGGAAATTAAATTGGTAATGTTAGCATTATGAGAGATCTGACCTGAATTAGGGTTTGTAAATTCCATCACGAGTGATTTCTTTCTCTGATTCTGTGATACAGAAGATGAATCCCCTTCTTTCTTGGTGGTTTGCTGGTTAAATTCCTAATTGAATGACTGATTCTCTGATCACAGATGATTCAATTTCAATTTCGTTTGAGAAGAGATTGGTTTGCTGATTCTTTGATGACAGACAATCCAACTCTTATGATTACTTTTGTTTTGAGAAGAGATTGGTTTGCTGATTCTTTGATGACAGACAATCCAACTCTTATGATTACTTTCACTCTCGTCCCAATTTAGGGTTCTTCAATTTTGATCAAAAACACTTAGGGCTCTGATACCATGAAAGTAAAACTGATTTATTAAGAAGTTCATTACCCTTATTTATACATTGAGTTTGCAGCTAAAGAGAGATAAAGAACAACAATTATAGAGAGAGAAAGTAATCTTAACTAACTTGTTAGTTACACTAAACTGACTCTTAACAGACTAATCTAATTAGCTAAAACGTGTGAGTTGTGTGTGTGAGTGGAGCGCCCTTAAACATCTTCAACATAGCTTGCACCAACTCAGTTCAAGACAGTTAAGTCAGTTAAGCTAAAACCTTCCTTCACCATTCGATCCTTCTCTCCTTCAGGCCTTCTCCTTCAGGTCCTCTATCTCCTCTATCTCACAATCTTTTACGGTTGATATCATGAGCCATCGCCCCTTTTGTACCTAAAGTTTTGCAACCACATATTTCATGTCATGACTGGAATCATTTTTAAAGTGCCACTCCTATCTAGTAGTTGATTGGGCCGAACCTTTGTTAGATAAATATTAGGCCACGTCCTATCTCCACCCATTTTTCTCCCCCTTCACATTACACA
Source organism: Eschscholzia californica subsp. californica (assembly GCA_002897215.1). NCBI lineage: Eukaryota > Viridiplantae > Streptophyta > Magnoliopsida > Ranunculales > Papaveraceae > Eschscholzia > Eschscholzia californica. Next base: position 4,092,183 of record BEHA01050193.1, read on the forward strand.
TGCCACACATTTATTGTGTATGTACAGACGGCTTAGACTCTAAGGTGCTCACCTCAAATTCCTCCTGAAATGTTTCATTCTTCATATCCTTCAAAAATCAATCTTCTTGCTTTTCACTTTTCAGACATCTTGGTCTAAAAGTAATTATTGAATCACGAGAAATAAACATATTGCCGTATAATCAAACCCAACCCTCAAAATATCATACTCTTTCAGCATCACAAATTCGGAAAATACCACAAGTTATAACATTTGATCAGTATTTGGGTTCTAAAAGTTTAGAAGATAATTATGCTGTTTGTTTGTGTAAGTTTAAAGGTCAAGATGAAACCGATAATATGATAGATTGGAATCATATTTTTCATAAGAAATGTTTGGATAGTTGGATGGATCATGATCAAATGACTTGTCCTCTTTGTAGGACGCCGTTTGTTCCGTCAATGGAGTTGGAAAAATCGTTTAAGCAGACTATAATTGTTTGATGTTGATCAAAGTCGTTACTGATTTATAATGGGTCTCTTAATTTTATTACTATTTTGGATGACTTGTACATGTGGGTTGCAGGGCCGCCCTTGAGATTTGGCCCGAAGCGAGTTTTAAGAATGTGTTCTACACTCGTTTCGCAACAAAAAAAATTGTATATTGCAACCTTCTAAATTTTCCTTGCTCATAATGTGAGGTTTAGACATTACACTTGTGTTTATACTTGCAATCTAAATCAAACGATCTGATTTAGTTACTCGGAATCGGCTCGGGTTCGGGGAGAGCACTCGTCGATCTCCCGATCAAGTGGTTTAGCAAGTTCGGAACTAAGTTTTAGTCAGTAGCTTGTCCGACCTTCTTTTTTAACTGAAAAAATGCATTAAAAAACGATTCTCTAAAAAAAACTCAACATAAATTTTAGTTTTTTTTTTTGTGCTTATGGTGATAGTGTTGATTGTGGTTTAATGGTGGTTGTGGTGGTGGAGGTTTAGTAACGGTGGTAGTTGTGGTGTTGAGGTTTAGTAATGGTGGTGGTAGTGGACTAGTGGGGGTACGGTGGTACAGGTTAGTAATCGTGGTGATGGTAGTGGAGGTACAATGGTGGAGGTTTAGTAATCGTGGTAGCAGTAGAAGTATCAACTGAAGTAATTAAAAATACAATTTAATGATGGTGGTTGTTATGTTGAAGTAATTAAGAAAAGAAATGCTTATGCTTGAGTTTGAACTTGGGTTGTTTGATTTTTTTTTGTTGAAGTAGGGTTGTTTGACTTCTATAACATGCTTTTTACCAATTGAGCGAAACTAGGTTACTTAGGGTGTGTTTGATTAGGAGTTTCTCGGGGAAAATAGAAACAGTTTCTCTAAAATTTAGATTTTTCTTTTGTTTGGTACTCACTTTAGGGAAAGAAAGATTTTCAATCACGTGACTTTTTTTTCCAAATTTTCCTTAAAAAAGGGGAATCTCCTTACCCACCCCGTACTTGAGAAAGTTTTTCTCCTACAAAAACTCAACCATCTTTTACCCGGTCAACAAATAACTAACAATTTTTCTTTCAACCTCCACCGTGCTTCTTCATAAAAAAAAACCTCCACCGTGCTTTCTTTCAACAAATAAGAACCTCCATGATGCTCTCTTTCAATCCTAAAGCTCCAATTGAGAACTCAATCGAAGAAGCCATTAACAAAGAAAAAACAAGCTTTCAACATGGTTCTCTCTTTAAATAGGTTATTCGGGTGTGCAATCTTCATATAATGTGAATGATCATAACTTATAAGTGGGGTTTTTTCATCACATGATTGGATCCCTCTTCTTCATGTTGCAGTATTAATGATGTTGATGAAGATCATAACAATTAATAACTACTTCATGACTTCATTTTGTATCATTTTGTATGTTCATATAATATACTTCTTCAACTTTGGTTGTTAATAGATCATCACCATCGACTCTAGCTTTGGCTTTAGACTCAAGGATAGTTTAAATAGATTAAGACATTAAGTAGGGGAATTAGAATCTCATTTTGACATTTCAAGTATTGTATTTAATTTTAACATATGATTTCTTATAAATTAGTGATCAAAGACTACCTATTTCATTTGGTTGATTAAAATCTAGTTATAGTGGTTTCCTTTATTTATTTTTCTATGTTTTGAAGGGCTTTGGAATTACAGGTTCTAAGCCAATTGAGGCATGAAATGATACAATCATGAATTTCATAATTTGAATCATACCATTTCTAACAATATATGATGAATTTTATAGTGGATACAAAATTGAGAAAAAAAAATTAAACATGATAACCCAAACAATAGTAAATGAAAAATTGCAAACTTACATATTTATTTTTTTGCGAAACAAACAACGGAAAATATAGAAAATATTTATGATGAAAATGTTTCTCCGAGAATATGTTTCTCTGAGAAAGAGTTTCTCTAATTTTTTTCCTTTCCCCGAGCTACTATCAAACACAACCTTATTAGTTTGGTAACTTTTTTTACAAAGGTAAAACAAAGTGGGCCCCCCCTCGTTCCTTCTTTATAATCTGCATATGAGGCCCTTTGGTCCCGGGTATTCGAAGCGAGCCTTTGTCTGCTTGCACCCCAGGACCGGCCTTGATGAGTTGAGGCAATGAATCGTTTTAGTACAAAGTGGTTTTAATTTGGTGAACTATGTGTGGTCTGATGAGGTATATAAGTTCATGACTGAATCAAGAAACTATGGCAAGAGTGGAAACGTAAAAAAAAAACTGCTTTTGTTGTCAGTTGATCTATATAATTGTCTAATTTTCTTGTTGGCAAACTCTTGAATACATTTATTGGAAAGTGGATGTTACAACTTTCATACCGATGGGCTTATGTAGTGGTGGGATCCCGGAAGACCGCTACCCGATCCGTTCGACCGAGACAAAAAGTGTCCACGGGCACCCGATGCTCATAACGGTCTGTGTCCGACCGACCCGAAAGAATTGGCGGTCACGATCAAAATTTTGTGTCGAAAGACCGCCCCCTAACCGATCGGTACGAGTGACTGAATAATCCGTCCTTGTTTTTAGAGTTATAGACCGTCATATTTTGTAGATATATGATGGTCGTGGAGCCAACTTTGAATCAACAACATATTGTTCAAGAATGTATTTTGTCTTGGCCTTTGTAGTGTCAAATCATGTATGTTATCGAAAATATGAGGGTAGATTCAGTGGTACCGCTTGTGTTAATTATATGTTGCCAAATGATGATCAATTTTTTTTTATAATTACTTGTGTTTTCTTAGTTAAACATTTTCATTAGAAATTTGTAAATTGTAATTTTGTCAGTGGTAACAAAAAAAAGTTATAAGTTTATGAAAATTTTATTAGTCCGGACCGAGACCGTCCGGTGTCTGACTAACCCGATAAAACAAACGGTCTTGGACGGTCAATGGACAGTCAATGGACAAACAATTCTTGAAAGTGACCGCCCGATTAATTAGGTGGTCACCAATATTTTATGTCCGAGTAGACCGATCCAATGAAGTTAGAAACTGGTATTGACCGGCCCGGACCGACTCCCACCCCTAGACTTATGTCATTAAAGGTTTCCATATGACCTTTAGGGCCTAAAATGTCTTTAAAATTAATAATTAATGGACTTTTTCAATTAATATATGTATTCATGATGTATCCATACTATATTGACTGTAATGATTGTTAGAGTCCATATCGAGAAAAAAAACTTTAAATTAGATTTTTATAAAGAAAAACTTTACCTTGGTCGAAACATTTGTAGGTTTGTTGGTAGCTTTTAGAATCTTTGTTAAAGTTTGAGTAGGAATCAGTCTATACAATTGATTCTGAGGGGAGTTGAAACCCCATCTTACATAATAAAACACTAGGTTTGCATTGCGTCCTGCTGACGCGGAAAGATCACATTTTATTCAGATATACACCAAAAGAAGAAGATGAGTCAAAGATGATTAATTTTTTTTATCAAGAAGAAGAAGAAACATAATAAAAAAACTAAATAGTTTGTTATGTATGTTTGAGAAATTTTCAAGGGGAGAGAAATAAGAGAAAAATTTGTGGGTTGTATGAGGAATAGGGGGAGTGGTTATATTATGGAGATTGTAACCGATTATTGACACTAATATCCTTCTGTTTTGAGTCGATTTACATGATGAAAATTTTGTATCAGCCGTTGGATGTAATCTTTATCAAACTCCCAATAAAAAATGGACTGCCAAACTTAACTCTCTTAATACCGTCTGTTTTTTTACTGGGAGTTTTATAGATTTAAATCCAATAGAGGAAGATTTCTTTGATATTTCAGTCATTTTATATTAATTGATCAGATCATTACCATAATTTACTCCCACTATATTCCTTTCAATTCAATTCTTGGTAGCCAATTACGGCCTACGACGTTATATGGACACCTAGGTCGTGTTTGTTTTTTTATTTGTGTCTGAATCTGAATTGGCTAAATTATGTTACCAATTTGAGGTTTGTTTTGTAAATCTAAATCATTAGGTCTAAATTAAGATTTTAACTATTATATCTCTCTATAATATATTTGACCAAACAAATTCTAATCTTTGTTTGTCTTCCCCTGGGTGAATAAAAATGCTAGAAATTCTAGGTTTTTTTCCTCCTCTTAGATCCCTCTCCCGCTCCTCTCCCTCTCTCTTCGATGGGAAAGCTCTCGCCGACTCTTTCTCTCTCTAATCGCTGAAAAGATCTCGTCGACTCATTTTTCTCTGTAACCGATGGAAAGCTCTTGCCGACTCTCTCTAACCGATGGAGAGCTCTCGCGCGACTCTCTCTTTAAGCGATGAAAAAATTTCGCAGGATCTCTCTCTCTCTCTCTCTTTATCCATCTATCTCTTTAAGCGAAGGTCTAGAATACTAAACCCTCGCCAGATCCAGTGAGGGTTTTAAAGAAAATTGATACATAACCCTCGCCAGATCTGACGAGGATTCGACAAGAGACCCTCGTCAGATCCGGCGAGGGTTCACAGATTTCCTGCGATGATGGTGGTTTGCAAACCAATCGAAGTGTTCGACCGGACCGACCAACCGAAGTCAACCGAACCAAACCGAACTGAGACGAACGAAGTCGGTTGGCAATTTGATCGGCTCGGCTTCGGCCGGTGATCTAGCCAAACCTCCATTGATTGGTTCGGCTTCGGCCGGACTCTAAATGATCGGCAACCGACCGTTGCTCACCCCTAGTGGTCGTAATATTCGGTGGTGGTCTGGTTTGTAGGGGTTGTGGTGTGTGGTGGTTTGGTGTTGGTCTGAGTGGTTTGTGAAATTTCTGGTTTGTGGTGGCCATGGTGGTGGTAGTGATGTGCTCTGTGGTGATGTTGATGTGATATGTG
>BEHA01050193.1:4097813-4141634 GCA_002897215.1 Eschscholzia californica subsp. californica
AGTCTTCCATTCAAACATCCACTAACTCTTGCAGTTTGTTAATAATTTTATTTCACCCGCCAACTTCCCCTCCCCCCGCCATTAAACCTTTCTCTTTGACTTGACTCCAACTCAAACAAACGACGATGAGAAGGATAGATCGAACTCCCGACAATCAGAAACCTACATCCAACGAAAGAAGAATTCCAGATGTACCGGAAACCCCTCGAAGCCCTTATACAAGTAAGAACTTAGCCGGTCGGAAAGTGAAGACGGTAGCCAAGTCCTTTATCGGAGTGTTCAGTTCTTGTTTCGCTCCACCAGAACCAGAATCATCTATTTTAGAAGTTTCTAATAATTCAGTATCTTCTTCTTCAGGTAATTTTTAATTCTTGCTCTAAATGAAATAGAAAAAATAGATTTTGACTAATGCGTTATTATACAATTGTGTATTAAAATTGGGCGTTTCTGATGCTTGAGTCTCCAAATCTGAAGGAATTTAGGGTTTCTTATAAGTCTACTGTTATTTGTTAGGTAATTAGGTTAGTCATCTTGCTACTAGTTGAATCTAGTTTATCATGGAAGATATGGTCAAATAGCATTTGGTGCACACAATGATGCAAAATGTTAATATAGTATGACTCCGCGTTTGTGGGTCGGTTCGGTTTGCTACTATTGATGTAGGACAAGTGTAAATAGCCGTGTTATACATATCCGATATCAATCATACATTAACACGAGAAATTGAAAATTGAAAAATACTGATTTCATACATAACCATTTAGAGTATCACTAAGATATATACATGATTTGAATCCTACAATAGTGTCCCTTACGTTATTAAACAATAATTACATGTCTAGGGATTATTACTTGCTTAACAAGTTTGATGCAACAAACAAATCAGATAAAAATAAGTAAAGATAGATGGGTAGAATACTTGGAATTTATGAGGAAAAAAAAAAATAGATTGAAAATCTTGCCTAATTAGTGGATGAGAGAAAGTGAAGGTAGAAAGTAACTTGGACAACAATCTTAATTTATTATAGTAACACCATTGGTGTCACACCAAATACAGTTTTTTGGAATGTGGCTTCACACCAAAGCCAAGGAATCACTCCAAAACCGTTTAACACTTATAACCTCTCTTATGTTATTTTCTACGAAATATAATTATTTATAGATCAAACAATAACTACTTAAACTAGCCTACTCTACACAAGTCATTCACATAAACACCTATAACTACCCTTGCTTCCACATGCCTCTCACACATAAAAAACAAATAACTCCTTAATATAATCAGCAAGTGGACCAAAGGTTGTCCGCATCAACTATACAACTCTTTTTTCAGTTGCTTTAGTTGGCCTTGAAAATTCCTCTCATTGTCTCCATTAGACTCTCTCAGTCTATCCAAGGGATGAAAGAGCAGAGGATTTTGATGTACCCTCCTGTCAAGAATTGGGGCATCATAATCACCAGCTATATGGTTTTTTCTTCTAGTTTTTCTTCGTTAATGGTTTGATCCTCCTTCCTTGTAAAAAGCGTTGTCTCGGAATTTTGTTTCTTTTACATAGGAAACGGGGTGTTCGGTTGTATGTTTGGGTTAGGGAGGGTATAATTAGTTGCACATTAACTACTATACTTTTTGGAGGGGCTCAATGAACGTAAATTGTTACCTAGGCTTCTTCTCTTCTTATGGATTATATGTGAGGTCGTGCCCAGATCAGCGGGAGAGGCTGAGTAGTGTTTTCGATTTGTGTAGACAATATTCGAGAACACAGCCACCTCCGGTAAAACTTGTGAGGATTTGAACTAGAGCAAAAGGTTGGGGTTGCAGGAACAGCGTTAAGGAACGAAATTCTGAAACAAGGAAAAGGGTCCAATACTCCAATGAAGTCGGACGAGTTGAATGAGGAGCATATGAGACTGGGCCTTGTAAGGATTGGGAGGGAGCAACAGCTAGTCTTGAAGTGGAAGAAACAAAGTTCTTTCGAGTTTCGGGTAAATGGCTTTCTTCTAGAGATGGATAAATGGATTGGTGTTGTTTGAAACCTCAAACAATGACTTCTTGCGTCCTTCCTAGGGTGTGCAACTTGTCTCACGAAGCAAATGTAGGCCTGGTGGAAGGGGGCCAATCAGCTGGTCACTTCATATTCAAGAAAGTAAGCCTTTTACCAGAATCAAAGATCGATAAAGAATTATAATCTCCATCTTTAGCGTTTAATGTTCTGATTGTGGGTGGGGGATGGTCGTACAGATCGAGTGTTTTCTTCTTTGTACTGTAATAAAAATCTTTAGTTGGTAACTATCATGTGGGAATGTTCGACTGTCCAAAATACCATGTTAGTTGTTGTAGAGCGATTTATAGGAAGGAAGCGACGGAAGTAGGAATTTGTCAGCCTAATTCCTTGGATGGGAAAGAGCAGATTCAGTACGAAACTGGAGTAAGATCTGAAGCGAACCGGAGCCTCCTGAGGTATGGCGGCTTTGTTGCTCCGTCATTATTCTCTCCCAGAATCAAGTCTTCTTCCTCCTCCCACGTAGTTTTCTATGACTTGTATGAGGTAATGTCATATTCTGGCGTTCGAGAACCATAGGTCACATTAACTTATACATTCCACTGATAGGGAATACTATGTTAACTCGAAAACTAGCAACTAATGCTGCCGCACGACTTAAGAGAAAGAGAAGGAAAAGTCAGTGACGGAGGAGTCGGTAGGGAGAACTCCAGCTATTATTGGTCTTAGATTTAAACTCATTTTTTTGGCAAAGAACAGGTCAAGTCTTTAGGATTTTTGGACTATTGCCTGAACAGGGTTGTTGCGAAATACAGAATGAGATACTTGAAGCCAATCCGGACGATGGTTCGACCCAAATTAGCAACAAAAATTGAATGGGTTGTTAAATGGTTTCATCCTGTATGTGTAGTGAATTGTTGACAATGTATATGATACCTGTGCTTATTTTCCGAGTCAACGAGTGATCAATTCTTCCTCGATTTTAGAAAATTTAATTAGCACCTCTAGATTGTGAAATGGTTAGAATCCATTGGATGAACTAGTTGAAATGTTTAACATCTGAAGTTCTGTGGAGATAGAACTGTTTGAATATAGGTGTATTTTTAATTTATTGCATAAACATCATTGAACTATGCGAATAGGACTGGCCCTTGTTTGTACCTGATCTTTCTTGGATGGGATTTCATGCCACAGATTCCTGAGTCCTACTGCTTTCTCTTTCGCTTGTTTTACTGTTCAGATAATTTCTAATTTCTTTTTGAATGTATCTAATTACTTCTATTTGCCAATATTTGACAAACAATTTAATAAATATAATATGCAATTAAAATTCTCTAAATTCATATTTGATTTTGTAACTTTTTAAATAAATTTGAACAAATATATGTTTTAAGTTCAACTTCGTAGCAGGAGCTCCTTAAATACCAAGAGATAGACCCATAGCATACTAAATGTCTTAATACTTGCTACCTTGGGTACCCAATATCCTTCGGACTCTATTCTAGCAAAAGATAAAGTATAGCAAGTATGGGCTCCTGAGTACTCTCGTAATTGCAACTGCAGAATTTCGTAAAATAGAAACCAATTCTAATGTAATCAAGCAATAAATAGTTAAATAAAGAAAATCAAGGTGACAAGAGCATAGAAACTCTTTACTGGTGTTGGTGAATCTCATGAGGGTACTAATAAGGTTTTCTGGATCTGCATTGATATTTTAGTAATGTGACCGTTCATGTATTGATAAAGTGGGTAGTGGACTAGTGGAGTTTTCTTCGTAACCTTGAGTATATAATTCAAATCTTAGAGTGGGGCCGGAGTTAGTTATTGCACTTGATGAAACAACTAAATGAAGAAATTACTGTAAATTGTAATTATGAATGAAAACGTTAACATAAGGTCCTGATTCAAGAAGGTTGATTTACTAGAATTATTTAATACACAATTTGCATCAATCCATTCTTGACTTAATATATATATATATATATATATATATATATATATATATATATATAGTTTAATCTCCATGAACAGGATATTTTTTCTTTATCGTGTTAATATTTTTAACTTTTCATACACTTTTCAACTATAAAGAATTGTCTGGTTTGTCGAGGTATTGGCAAACTTAGAGTTAGAAGTTAGAACACTGAGAACTCTCTTAGGTAGATTCTGAAAGTTCAAAGTTCAAACAGATATTCGGTTTATAAATCATATCTTTTCTGCTGTTCATGTGCCAGCTTTTGCACTTAGACCTTACATTTTCTAACTCTTTATTTGCAGCAACTAAAAGGCTAAGGAATTCTACCAGTCAAAAAAGTCGTAACTCCATTGGATCAATCTATAACAATAATAGTTCATACAGTTCAACCCAAACAACAGAACCTGGGAACACAAAGTTCACCCTATCAGAGATTTTCAAGGCTACCAGGAATTTTTCTCCTTCACTTAAGATTGGACAAGGTGGGTTTGGGATAGTCTACAAGGGTAAGCTTGAAGATGGTACCCTTGTTGCAGTAAAACGAGCAAAGAAGGTCAGCAAAATATTCTTTGTCCATGCTGTTTTTCTCCACATATTTTGTTAAGTTTTTTGACATCCAACTCAAAACGAATTGACGCAAGTGGAGAGAGTCCGAGACGCTAGATATTTTATTGTTGATCACAAGACTTCTCTTTGATCATGTAGGACTGTTCTCAGACGCACCCCACGTGTCGCATTGACTCTAAAACTCTAAATCATGTCTTTTCACTGGTTGACGTGGCGTACGTGTGACCATTGGGCCTATCACATATGAGCCTAGTCTACTAGAATGTTAAGTTTTTGGACTTGTAAGTCAAAACCAATTGGCGTTGAGAGAAGATATCCTAGATTTTTGTTTAGTTTGAAAGCAAAATTTCACCAAAAGTAAGCAAATTTGGTTTATTTGTTTATTTATTTTTTGCAGAGTGTATATGACAAACATGTGGGAATAGAATTCAAAAGTGAGATCCAGACTTTAGCACAGGTTGAACATTTGAATCTGGTTAGACTGTATGGATATCTGGAGCAGGATGATGAGAGAATTGTTGTTGTTGAGTATGTTCCTAATGGAACTCTCAGAGAACACTTAGATTGTGAGTTCCGTCAGTGCTTTATCTGCCTTTTTTCTTCCTCGTCTTAATTTCTTTTCTCGTAAAGATCGGAGGTTTTGTATCTACGTATATTAAACATGAGTTATATTGTTGCAGGCCTTAACGGGAATGTCCTTGACTTTGCAGCTAGGCTTGATATAGCAATTGATGTTGCTCATGCAATTACTTATCTTCATATGTATACAGGTACGGGATTAAATTTAGATGTCGTTACTAAGTTCTCGTTTCATCATTGAAACAGAAATATCATGGCTTTATTTTTGCAGATCACCCCATAATCCATAGAGACATAAAATCTTCGAACATACTTCTAACTGAAAAACTTAGGGCGAAGGTGACGGATTTTGGGTTTGCTCGACTAGCCGCTGATACTGATAGTGGAGCCACCCATATATCTACTCAGGTTAAAGGAACTGCAGGCTACTTGGATCCGGAGTACCTAAAAACCTATCAACTGACTGAAAAAAGTGATGTTTACTCGTTTGGTGTATTGTTGGTTGAACTAGTAACAGGTAGGCGACCAATTGAACCTAAGAGAGAGCTCAAGGAGCGGATTACTGCAAGATGGGTATGCTTCTTATTCCCAAACTTCAAGTCATCCCTACACTACTTATTTCTATCTAGGGTACTTTATATATATTAACACCATGTGACATGAGTACTTATTTTTAGTATATTTTCCGAGTCTGATGTGTGGGTAATTGTAAATGGGACCCGGATAATCCTTTCACTCTAGTGTATTGTGAGGTTTTTATGTACAATTTATGTGAAGTTGCACAGAATCTTATTCGGACCGTACACGTCTTTCTTGTATAACAAATAATAGAAGAAAAAGTTGATCCATACGGAAAGAAATTCTACTCTGGAATCTATACAAAACATATGTATTCAGTTGTATCCCAGTATTGATCTTTTTGCAGCATCTGACACCTTATACGACTATCGAATAGCTGTTCATGTACTAGTGCTTATGTTACATGATAAACACGAATTTCTAGTTACATCTTGTCACCGTGACCTAACATGAAGTTGACGCAATTGCAGTGTTACAGGAAACCCTATCTTCTTTGTGCACCATATAGGCATTTACAGAATACACTTTCTCTCTGTTGTATACTTTGGATCCAAATCCAATACTTCAAATTTGGTGATACCAAAATCATTAGCCTTAATTGTCCCAACTTCTTTAACTAGTTGAGTAGACTAGAAGATTATTTTTTTAGAACAAAACCAGAAAACAATTTTTATTTAGCTAGTTGAGTTAATCTATGTGTCTGTTATACATGAACCATATAAAATATATTTATTGTGTACGAAAAGAGTACAAACTGTTTTGTTACTCAAAGCCTTCACATAAACGATATGCAGGCTATGTTAAGGCTTGCGACAATGCCAATCTCACTGTCATGTTATCGGCGTTGGTAAATCATATATGGTTGCCGAAATACGAGTTCAAGATGGTGTATAAGATGTATAAGAATAAGTAGAATGTATAAGAATAAGAATAAGATGTATAAGAATAATGGAATGACTATATATATATATGTATTATGCTGGTTGAATTCTAATGATCCCTTATTTTATATTTATGAAATTTAGGCCATGAAAAAGTTCAACGAAGGGGATGCGATATTGACATTAGACCCGAGGTTACGCAGAAGTTCAACAACTAGCGTAGCAGTAGAGAAGATATTTGAACTAGCTTTACAATGTTTAGCTCCAACAAGACAAAGTCGGCCAAGCATGAGGAGATGTGCAGAAATCCTTTGGGGAATTCGTAAAGATTACAGAGAGCTGTCGGCATCAGATACCCATTCATTCTCTTCTCAATCTCAAAAATCCATTAGAGAAGAATAAGTAACCATCTTGAACTTGATCTAGAATCTATGCTTGTTCTATATTACTATACATAGACATTTTCAATTCAGATTAAGATGAAAATGAATTTCTTAAGAATCAAAATTGAGTTTCTCCTAAATGATCATAAAGAATGAAGAGAAGTCAAAGAACTGCTCAGAATCTGGCTAGTGCATGTGTGTCATTGATTGTTGTTGCAAGAATTGGGGAATTTATTTGCAGGTCCGTGTTCTTCCAGAATTTATTTGCAGGTCCGTGTTCTTCAAGAATTTATTTGCAGGTCCGTGTTCTTCAATAATTTATTTGCAGGTACATGGAATATATAAGAGTATAAGATGAAACTAGTTGCAATATGTGTATACTGTATATAGAATATAAAGATGGAGACTAGTTGCTTTTTCGGTTTTCATATATTTGTCATATACGTTTGTTGGTTTCAGTTCGGAGTGTATTTGTACCATAATTAAATGACTTAAACTTTAATAATGGATGAGATTTTTTTTTTTTCTGGTAAAGCATGAATGCATCAGTAACCGTGTGTTCTCTTCATCACCAAATGCGACAGGAACTCCATCAGTGCCGGTGACATAAGAGGTCTGCATATTCTCTATTCGTTTTATATTTGTCATCTGCTTTTGATATTTGTGTTATTCATTTTTTTCAAAATTTCAAATATGTTTTGCGTAAAACATTGTTTGTTATGCTAGTAAATGTGTGCATAGTTGAAATTTGCTCAATCACATAAGCAGTTGTGTAATCAAATCCCAATTAGGAGGCCAGAAGAAATAACATTAGAATCAGTGGATAAAATTTTGAACAGCATTTTGTAGATAAATGGTATTTCAGCACTTACTATTATGGAAAAACCCAAGAACTTAAATGAAAGGCTAGGACATGATTTAGAAAGAAGGCCTGGCAATACAAGTTTAGGGGCACCTCCTTTTTCTTTCTTTTTTTTTGAAGAGAAGGCACATGACCCTAGGTGGGAAGACTATATAGGGATGGTAAGGTGCCTTGATCCAAGTGTCGACACTCCTCTAGCTCTTTATCTGACTAATTATTCTAGTTCTTTATCTGACTTATCTTTGAAAGACATGATTTAAGAAGGCCTCACAAAAGAATTATAAGGACACCAATGGCATTAGAGAATGTACATGACCCTAGATCCCAAGGCTATACATATATAGGGGATGGTAAGACACCCAAAATCCACGCGCCGACGTGCATATAGCTCTTTGTTTGACTTGTCTTCGAAACACATGATTTAGAAAGAAGATCTCGTAATAGAAGTTTAGGGGCACCAATCGCATCAGAAAACGCACATGACCCTAGGTACCAACCACCAAGGCTATATATAGGGGATGGTCAGAGTGGCTCTCTCCACGCGCTGACATCCCTCTCTCTCTTTTTATCTGACTTATCTTCGAAGGGAAAAACAAGAAAAAAGAAAAAAAACCCTAGAAATTGGTTTTCTCTACTTGATCTCTCCTAGAGATTAACCAAAGGACAAAATGAAGCTAAATATTGGAGCAAAAGGATTATTGGTTTTCTTATTGTTTGCTCTATCTTGAATCAATCAATAAACAAAAGGTATGTTGATCATGTTTAGTTTTTTATGAGATTTATATTCATGTATACTTTGATTCGGTAAGCTTGCGTTTTGATTGAATAAAAAATCACAAATATTCAGTCTTCTGCTGTGTATTTACTCATGCGCGTAGATAAAAACCTAACTCTCGCCCCTCTTCTTTGTCTTCGTATCTTCCGCCCGAGCATTTACTATGTGTTGCGTATTTGTTAAGTGATGTTTTTCACGAAAAAGATTGTCTTTCGCAGAAAGATATGGACGATCCTCCATTGAACTTTGTTGTGGGTTTTTGGGAATTTTTGCTTGTGATTTCTACAATATTTGATGTGAATGGGGTTCTTCAAGTTAGGCTAGAAATTAATTTTGTAGACAAACATCGATTTTTACTGTTATATTTTTGTTAAGAAAGATCTTTCTCTTTTCAAGAAGAAGAGCTACATTATTAGCTTTCCATTTGGGGAATTTCAAAATAGAACTTCTATATGTAAGTCGTTCGAATGTTTTGTTTTTGGAGCTCCAATAATGTGATCTTCACACCTTAGTCAGATCTCATATTTTCTCAATGATAACTATTCTTTTGTTGTTTGGCAAAACAAAGGTTTGATGCCAAAAAAGAAACTTTGCAAATGTTTTTAAAAGGGCATGTGAAAATATTATCATTTTCTATCTTTTAACTCTCCAATTGAAATGATAGATTGAATTGAAATGATAGATTGAATGAAGGGAGTTGGAAATGAGCCGTCAAAAGCAAAAAGAATTAACTGTTGGAAGTAAGTACAAACTGACTTTCTTCATCAAAAAAAAAAAAAAGTACAAACTCACTTGGATCTGCCAGGTTGACATGGTAAATCGCGGGCTTCCTTATCCCTTTGGTAGCAGGATTAGTCCCTTCATCTGTGTTTCACTTGTTTCCACTTGTCTTCAATTTGATGAGGAACCACTCACTATCTAGCTCTCACTTTCTCTCCTTCCCTTTCTCCCTCTCCTCCCCTCTCTCTCTATCTCCCTCTCCTCCCCTCTCTCTCTATCTCCCTCTTTCCATTGCCATCTTTCCTTCTCTAAGAGCAAGTCCAACTTCAACTTGTTTTAGGTACGAAAAATTATTTTTTCATCTAAAATTTTCAGTCTCAGCTCAATTCCAAAAATTCAATTCCTACCTCAGCTTCTCTTGACACTTAAAATTTGTGCAGGTGGGAAACGCGTATGTGGATTTTTGTGGGTGTGGAAAAAATGTTTGAACTATTTCGAAATAGTTTTTTTTTTAAACAAAAACTAATTAGATTTTAGAAAAAAGAAAATATTCGATTTGAAAGAAAAAACAAAAACTAAATAGATTAAAGGATAATATATTTTTTAAAAAAATTGGACCATTGGATCAAAAAACAGTCAAATCTGCCCGTCGGAACACATCCAACGGTTGGATTTAATCCCCAACATGACGGTCTGTTGGGGTGTTCAGCCGGCCTTAATTAAGGGTCGGCTGGGGTTGGCTCTGGGGCCTGGGGCTGAAAACTCAGTCCCAAGTTGGAGTTGCTCTAACCCCCTCTCATTCTTTCTCTTTGGTTGTTTTAACGACGTTCGACGAAAAAGCTATTGAGGTTCAGATAAGGGGATTGACTTTGGTAAATCTTTATAGACCGACAAGTCAATTGGCATTCTAGATTTTGTTCACTCACTTTTGTTCTTCCCTCGAAACGCTAAGAGTTAGTTTGGGTAATATTTCGATCGTCCTCATTTTGATTTGGCCTCATCGAAGTAAGTAATCGGTCTTGATATTGGACTGTTAGGGTTGTGAAGAGTTGTTTGATGAAGCTGTTATACTGAGCCGTGTGTAGTTTTTAATAAAAAAAAAGAAGAAGTCAGTTCACCTAATTGAAATTCGGGTTCTAGTCTGAGAACCACAAACAAAAACAAATGTCATATCATCCTCTCTGTTCTTCTTCCCCTCAAGTCCTAAGGAAAAAAAAAATCAACTCTCTTCTTTTTATTGCCGGAATCCTCGCACGTTCCAAATTCGTCTCGGATTGGGAGGTTTCCCTAATTCGTCTTGGATTTGAGAGAGAGTAAACAAGAACATAGTGGCTTCTTAGTTTATAGGCTTTGGAGATGAGAGGGGAGAATATTAAGATAAGAAAGAGGAAAAGAAGTAGATAGATGGAGAAAACTTTCAATAACTATTTTCGAATATGTTTAGTTTTGGGTTTGAAAGTGAAGGTGATGTCATAAACTAAAAGGTCAAGCAAAAAATTGTCATAAACTAAGGAGCCACACAAAAAACAACCCCTTTTTTTTTTTAACGACACCCCATCTTCACCCTCATTTTTCTCTCCTCCATCTTCTTCATTGCCAACTCTACAATCAACACCGTCATCACTACAACTATCACCACCACCATCTATTTCTCCCCTTACGTTTTCCACCTCGGTCCAAGATGGAGGAACCCCTCGTTTCGACAATCTCTCGAGATAAAGAGCAAATTTCTTCATCTGTGACGAAGGGATAGCTCTTTTCGCCACAAGCAAATGGTGGCGTATAAGGGTAGCTCTTTCGCAACTCACGAATGAATCCACACAAAGGTATCAGTAGAGAGCTCGTCGAAAAAGAGAGAGAGGTGTCAATTTGGTCCAATTCTTTATACTTCAGTCTAAGTCCAAAATAGTTTATAATTTAGTCAACTAGGACACACCACACCAAACCAAACCAAACCCCAAAAAAGGAAAGAAAGAGTAACAAGAAATAACATAGAGTGCTTTTGCATTTGAAACTTTTCATCTTTTGGTACCGCCCACCATCATAAAAAGAGAAGAAAACGCGGGTACTAAGAAAACTAACATCAATTTTATTCCCGCCAAATCTTCATATCTCTCCAAGTAGCAAACACAACTTCACAGTACAGAATCTTTGCCCTTTCATCTATATGTTTATATATTTCATTTCCTCTTTTAGGACATGGGTTTTTCATTTTGTTCAAGATTGAAGTTTAATAATTTCTCTTTTGTTTCCTTTAGGTTTCTAGGGTTTGATTTGAAATCAATGGCAGGTTGGTCGATTCCAACTACAAATGAATCATTTGCTACAGATCTTTGTGAAATCCTTCAGACTCTTCAGAGACATGGGTTTTGTTTGAATATTGCTTATCCTATTAATCTAGGTTTTGATGGTAAAATAGATGATATTAAGATAGGGAGCATTTTTTATCACATTCTTTGTGTTTTTTTGAAAGAAGTCTCTCCTATTCACAGTATTCGACCTCTTCCTGCAATGGTTGGAGATGGTAAATGTGTTGATTTGTTTAAACTCTTCTTTATAGTTATGGAAAAGGGTGGGTATGATTTGGTTTCGAAGAAAACTGGGTTGTGGTCTTTGATTTCAGAAGATATTGGATTAGATTCTTCATTTGCAATTGCAGTAAAACTGATTTACATTAAGTATTTGGATACCTTAGATCGATGGCTACGCGGTAAGGGTTTCGGGGGAGAAAAACAACTAGGCTTAGTTGACAATGGTGGGAATTTTGGTATGTTATCTATTGGCTTAGAGACACAGAAGCCTGACTATTTATTACCTAATACAATATCGAATCATGATCACAAGAAACAAGGTCCTGGTGTTGTTGGAAGTCGAATGCGTAGTGAAGAAAATGTTGTTTACAAACGTAATAGCAAGAAGCGTCATGCTGTTAGTGATGAAAAGGTTGTGAGGACATCTTCCCGTGAAGAAGATTGCAGTAGCCGTAAAAGAAAGCAAGAGAAATTGAAACTTTCTGAGCCGTACGGTGACGGAAATGTAGGTGGCCAGGTCTTGAAAGCTCAGGACCCATTGCTTCATGCGAAGAAGTTCTACTCGGCTGCACATAGTCCTCTTTTAAAGGTATCCTTTTTAACTTTTATTATTTTTCTTTGGCTAATTACTTTTGTAGTCCTGTAAGATGTTCCTGTTTTATTGGATGATATTGTCATGTGCACTAGGTTTGGATCTTGAGTTCTAGATAAACGACCGTCTTTAATTTACTCATGTTCTTGCTTGATAAGACTGATAATTAGAAGTTCAAGTAGCTTTAGATAAACTATGTTAGAAGACAGAAGAAGGGCCCTTACAAAATGTTCGTTCACTTTCAAAATCCGTTTGTCACGATGCAGTCTGACAGCGAACTAGTAGTGTCGAGTTGAACAATTTCTTTCAGCACCTACTGCAACTCTCCTTTAGCCTTTTGAATCTTTGAAAAGTTTTCACTTTTCAATCGTGCCATGTGGTCCCGTGGATAATAAATAATGGAGATCGACTGCATATCCGTCTCCATATAATGTGGGGGTAGAAACCTCGGTTGAATCATACTTTCCTATTGAGTCCACAAGACGTCTCTCTGCTTTACACAAAAGTCGACCTTTGTCCCGTTGGCACCAGATAAGGGATGATTTATGGAAATGTCGGATCGAATATAAGACAGTCGCTTTCTGTGTACTCGCATGACGTCGAAGAAGTTATACACTTTTCGAGAAACCCTTCAATTTGGGTTAATCCTTCATAGGTCGGAAGGTTGCGCTTAAGTTGGACCTGGTAGTGCTATTGCTTTGCTGTTTGATATCCTGGATCCTGGTAATGTTTTCTGTCATCTCTAAGGTCATGCAAACTTCTTTGTGTCTTCCCTGGTGGCTTGGAACTTTCGGATCATCTACATTCAGTGTCCAATCCATCTGGGGCTGCTGCCCATGGTTGAGGATTTGGTTTAACCTGTTCTTTGGTAACGTTTTGCCAAATCAATTTAGTTGAAGAGCATTAGAAGGTCTCGTTCTTGTGGTTTATTATTATACTTTATTATTAAGTGTTAAATTTCGGCTTCAGTATAGATTTGGTCTACTAGGAAAACCAAAACATTTTGTGGAAATGTTTCAGTTACTGTAAGTATACAAGGTAATGTTAACAAGGCACTGAAGATACTATGGAAATGTAATTCCGTGATCTGTTATAGATTTCATATTAGTGGGTAAAGAAAATCTCAATGTCGTAAAAGAATTTCGTATCCCATAATACCCTAAAGGTAGTATAGGCACATGGTCCTCAGGGTACCCGTTGCCCATAATAATGAGTATCCATGAGAGGGCATTCACTAGGACCACCATCAATATATAGTTGAGGAAGGCAGCACTATTATGGGTGAAGTACGGATTGTGCCCAGTAATATAAGAATGTAATGGATCACGGCTCAAACCATGGACAGGAGTTGCAGTTACACTGAGAAACTCTGAAGAAGGGTTCGAATATCCCCCTGCCGTATCCAACTGGTTTAGGTAACCTTAGCTCACCCGAGTGGAACAGGGTTGACAGAGACGCGCGGGTTGCTACATTAGCTCGCAAGTGTTGTCTGTATACCCTAACATAGGTAAATGAATAGCTGAGAGCCCTCTTGGCTTCTCGGTATTAAGGTGATGAGTGGGGCTTTTCCTTGTAGCTGATCTCTTCTTGGTAGCTGGAAACCTTTGAGTTCAGAAACCTAAAGACCTGTTTTAATATCATCCCTTCTTTTGAGCCGCATGATATACCGCACTTGGTCCTATTCCGTCCGAAATGGTAAGGTGTGAGCAACTCAGCAATCGTCTGCAGTAGGCACGACTTAGTGTTTATGGCTTTGCTCATGAGGTGTTAGAATTGTAGTACGATCAAAGCAAGCTAGCTGGATACCGTAGGCAATTTTTGTTTGTGTTCAAGCATTCATCTCCACCAACATGATTAATAAGCAACTTTGACGTGTTGGGTGTCACTTGTCATCCCAGTCAGTTGCATCATGCCACGTTGCTTTGTGTCTATAATGGGATTCTCACCCTGAAGTCCTGAACTTGAGTATACTTTAGTTCTCGGGGAACCTCATGGTGAGGTGATTAGAAGATGGCCTAGATAAAGTGAGTGAGTGGGTCTTAGCAGTATGGTCTCTATGTTGTCGTGTCTTTTGATTTGCCTTCTACAGTTCTTGATTAATTGATTGTATGACTGGTTGTGGTTATTTGTGCATTGAATCATCCCCTTTGGTACAGCTTGGATCTTCCTGAAGAGTACAAACTCTTCTACTTTTCTTTAATTGTATTTGTCTTTAAACTCAAAAACCTCATTAGTATATATGTCACAGAATCCTATTTTGTCGTGCAGAAGAAGCAGATGCTTCCTTCTATACATGAGGATATTGATGCCAATCAACTGTCTACTGAAAGGTTAATATGTAGCAAGAGGGTGCTTCCTCTCATGAAATCTGATTATGAGTCGCTAGAAACCAATGAAACTGACTTGGATATTCATCACCCGAAATCCTCCATGGGTATTAAGGAAAACCGCATCAAACAATTGTCTGAGACTGCAGATTCCTTATTGTTAGAGAGAGGAGATTATTTGATTCATAAGACTTACGTGGTGAAGTCAGTAGCTGTTGGTAAACTCCATCAAGCTGAAGTACCCAAATGGACTGGCATGAACTCCAAGAGCAATAGCAAATGGTTGGGGACTCGGATTTGGCCACTGAAAACGGTGGACAAGAGTCATTCAAATATTGAAAGGGACCCCATTGGGAAAGGTAGACCAGATTCATGTGGATGCCGAATTCGTGGTTCTGTTGAATGTGTCAGGTTTCACATAATTGAACAGAGGATGAGACTAAAAGTAGAGTTGGGTTCAGCTTTTAATCGCTGGAAACTTTCTTGTATGGGGGAGGAAGCTTCACTTGCTTGGAAAGACGAAGAAGAGGAGAAATTCATGGCAATAGCGAGACAAAATCGTCGCTCACTAAACAATAGTTTTTGGAATCAAGCATTGAAATCATTTCCTTCTAAAAGAAGGCATGAGTTGGTGAGCTATTATTTCAATGTGTATGTTCTTCGACGCAGAAGTTACCAGAACCGGGTAAGTCCAAGAAACATCGATAGCGATGATGATTAAAGAGTTTGGGTCTGCAAGTAATGGTGTTGGGCATGCAGCAACTAAAGTTCCTATCATCTCTAAGTCTATATCTTGTGCTGAAAGTGAGCAGTGGATTGATTTCGATTAGCCACAGTGAGATTTTGGTCCAACAGCAAACTACATTTTTGAGCTTTAAGTCTATATTCTGGCGACTCATTACTTCTCAAGATACTGAAAATTTTGAAAACTGATTACATGGATTGAGACAGCATCCATGATTATGCTTTATAAGAAAGCAGATACTTGTCTCCGGGTGGAAGTTTCTGACATATTCGAACTCTGTATCATGACTTCATATTTTGTACAACATGATCAAGATTTTGTACTTCAAGTGTTGGGACAAATTATCTTTTCCGGGTTTCTTGGAGTGATTTCTGAAGGATATGGTCGACTGAGAATTTTGAATCTATCTTAGGTTATGTTTGCAACTGGGAAAAACTATCCTGAATCATATGCTTTTGAGGCATTGAGCCAGCACAGGAAAGGAGCTAAGCAAAGGTACATAGAAAAAGAGGAACTTTTACAAGGTAGACATTTTTTTCTGGATTGGTGCTTGGCATGTCCATTTACTTGTACTTGAAGAATCATTTGTCATGTAATTCTTGAGCTTTTGAAACTATTTGGTGGGTAAAATCTTATTATATTTTTTATATGATATTGCAGTTTTCACCTGATAAGTACCTGTAGTGGTAGTTGATTAGGACAATTGTGGAGTTTTGGCCGTCCTAAAATATTTTGGACCATTTGATTAGAACATTTGAAATGTCACTAATAGTCTAAGGCACTAGTTGAGATGGGATTTTGCTTGTCAATTGTTAGTGGCATTGGATTGAGACATTTGAAATGACATCAAATGTCATTATTGAATTATATTCATCCTTTTCTCAGAAAAAATTAATGTCTATTGTGACATTTGGGGACATTTGAATACCTTTTAGCAGAGAAATGTAGATCAATGTCTCGATCAACTACTTCATTAGAGTTGTGCAGTGTCGGCGGCTCATTGTGAAGTGCCGGCCGGACATTCACAATGGTGTTAAAACCTGATAGAGACACCAGCTGACTCAAATGAAAGCACAAAAAGCTTCTAAACTAGTACCCCATCTACATTTTTAGATTCTTAATTTTCTATGATCTTGTTGAAATGCACAAGCTTGATTCGTACGGATCATAAGTTCCGTAAATTGTTGGGTGGTCTTGGGTCTCTCTCACCCCAAAAGCTAGTTCAAGAGGTAAAGCTTCTCCCACACTTATTAACACACACTCGGCCCCTTCCACAACTAATGTGGGATTAACCTAACAATCTCCCCCTCGCACATTGCCTCTTAACTTCAATAGTTATTGGGCCGGGATTTGTTATTACCCGGGCTCTGATACCAGTGTTGGGTGGGCTTGGGCCTCTCTCACCCCAAAAGCTAGTTAAAGAGGTAAGGCTTCTCCCACACTTATTAACACACACCCTGCCCCTTCCACAACTAATGTGGGATTAACCTAACATAAATAACAAAAACCCAGATCAGTGGTGCATTTCCATGTCCATATTGAAACTATCTTAAACTTTTCTCCAAGTACAACGATATTTGACACCAATTCATGTTGATCGACGACGGTAACCGTGGTTCTCTAAATTTCAAAAATCATTTCATAAGAGTTGTTGGAATTCTTCCTCTACTGCACTAAAGAAATTGGATGAGCCATCAAGCAAGAAAGTGTTGGAATCGGAGCCGATTTTGGCTCGACTTAACTCGTCAAACTCATAAAAGGAACACACCATTGCGTTCCTCTCGTCGACCTCTTTAATTTAGAGCCAAAAATCACTCAAATTTCGATTCCAGATGAATGAGACATTCAAGTTTAAAGTTTGGTCGAGGATTAGTTAAGTTGGGTACTAAAACATCAACAAGGACAAGTTAGATTGGGGAACATCTGGGCAAAGGTAACACGTCCAGATATGGAAGCCTCATGTTCAACCCGAGCGTTAGAAAGAGATCGAACGGCTGCACTCCGATTGCTTCGGGATGCCT
The DNA here is from genome assembly GCA_002897215.1 of Eschscholzia californica subsp. californica. Classification (NCBI taxonomy): domain Eukaryota; kingdom Viridiplantae; phylum Streptophyta; class Magnoliopsida; order Ranunculales; family Papaveraceae; genus Eschscholzia; species Eschscholzia californica. Next base: position 4,115,351 of record BEHA01050193.1, read on the forward strand.
TTGGGCATCCACTAGAAGCGTTGGATCGGCGAGATTCAACGACGCGTGTTACCTCTTCATCGGTCACAAGGTGGGATGCCTGAATCCATCATCTAACGGCTTGCTTCCTAATCTGTAGGGCGCCATTCCATATGGATCTAAGGGTTGAAGTTCTCTCTGAGTTGTTTTAGCCAAATCCGACGTTCTAGAAGCCTGCCGACATAACCAGTTTTTTTAACTAACTCCTTTCAAGAGTGTATCCCAAAACCAAAGGGATATGTCCCAAAAACCAAGAGATGTATCCCAAATGAAAGTGGATATTCGATTTCTATATAAACAACCCAAATTCATTCTAAATATCAATCAATTCATTTTATTCTTCTCTTCACTTCTGAAATCAGTATTCCAAGGGTGTCAAGAATATAATTCTGGTTTTAGAAATATTCTAGTATATCTATAAATCTGAACAAAGAAGCCTCTGAGTGAATTCTGTCTATTCTCTTCTGAACTAAGTATTCCAAGTGTGTCTGGAATATAATTCTGATTTCAGAAATAGTCATAAGCATTCAAGTATCTAGAAAGATGTAGTAGCATAAATCAAGGAGCTCATTTTTTTTACGAATGTTCGCTCCCTTCTAGAACATTGAAGTACCATCAAAACTCTAAAAAGATAGTCGTTGTATCCGGAAGGCACACAGTTCGTTAGGGTTTGATATTCCGCACTTCGGCATGTTTGTTTTGAGCGTATTATGTTGGGTCGACCTAACGGTCCATGACACATGACATTAATGTCTTGAACAAGGCAAATTGATGACGTAATGCCGATGTCTTGTGTAAATTTTGTTCTATCGGGTCATTCGAGCCACTTTTTATCAAGCCCAGTAGCATTATTGATTTAAGATATCACATTTCAATTACTAGTTGGAGTGATTTAAGATATCACTTTTCAATTACTAGTTGGAGTTACTCCTTGTGATTTTTTATAAACCATGTGATTTTTTTTCATGAAGGATCAAATTACTTTTCAATTACTAGTTGGAGTGATTTAAGATATCTCTTCTCATCATCTTCAAATGCTTCTTCGTCTCTCTTTAGTTCCATCATCAACTTTTCTCTCCCATTTTTATCTTTTATCATTTCTCTTTCACACCGAAGTGACTTAGGTTTCAAGATAATTTGATAATAATTCTAACTCAAATGTGGTGAAAGGGGATTGACCATCTTGTGAAAATATTTTAAATGTTCCTTTAAGGGCCACCATCGATGGTGATCCTTAATTCAGGAAATAGAAATGGTACCTGATAAAGAAATGCGAGAGAAGAAGACGAAGAATGACCTAAAAATAGGTGAGAAAATATTTTAAATGTTCTAACTCAAATGTGGCGAAAGGGGATTGACCATCTTGTGAAAATATTTTAAATGTTCCTTTAAGGGCCACCATCGATGGTGATCCTTAGTTCAGGAAATAGAAATGGTACTTCATAAAGAAATGCGAGAGAAGAAGACGAAGAATGACTTAAAGATAGGTGAGAAAATATAACAGAGAGAAATAACTATCTTCATATTATTTTAGATCATCTCCTATAGGACATTCAAACTTAAAACTTAGAATGTTACATACGATTTTAAGAGTTTCGGTTAAAAAATCATCTCTGACGGAGCATTTCATTAGACACTCAATAGGATATGGAGGTAATTAGTTTAGAGATACTTAAGAAAAAATTCTAAATTTAGAGTGTCCTCTTAAATTTCTCTAATGTCATCTCATCAAAATTTAAAACTTCAACTAATAAAAAACTTTATTTTTGAAATATATTTTCTAATTAAGTTTAGGAGGGTCATGTGTACGGATAATGTTATTTTAAAGGTCTCCATTTGAGAACAAAAAGTTTACAGTGTCTCTGTTCTGCTACTTAGGAAATATAATCTTAATTGAAACTTGACACCTATGATAATATGTGTTTCTCTCAGAATGTCCTATTAGAGATGCTTTTATAGATCCAGATTGAGATTTGCATCAAAGAAAAATTTAATTGAAAAACTCTGAAACTCCTATGCGGCACTAAAAGTTTCAAAGATTGAGTGTTGCATTAAAGATGGTCTAAGAGCATCTCCAATGCAACACTCAACTTACAAAATTCAATTTGACACATAGGACTACTTGAGTTTTTGACAAAAACACTCTCCAATGCAACACTCAACTAGAGTCTCAATATGATGTGGCAACAATAAATATTGAGATACTCAAAAGAAAACTCAATTGTTGAGTTTTCTTTTGAGTATCTCAACATTGTTGTATCTCAATTGGTCCACCTCAACATTTTATATATTAAAATAATAACCAAAAGTAAATCTAAAGTAAATGTTGAGTTTTTTTTAATGTTGCATTGGAGATGGATTTTGAATTGAGTATCTCAATAGTGCAACCTAGGTAAGAGAAACTCAACTCATACTTGACACATTGGATTAATTGAGTTTTTGTTGAGTGTTGCATTGGAGATGCTCTAAGATTACCGAAACTCAAGTTCTTTTTCTATCTAACTCTTCACACAATATCATCTTATTTCAATTCTCCTACCAAACATCACAAATCTCATCAAACAAATAATTACCAATTAGAGATTTAAAGATTGAAATCCTAAAACTCAGAATCTTTGATCGATATACATCTTCTCGAAATAAAATAAGGATGTTTACAGAGTAAAATTTGATGTACTCATCTAACTAACAAAGAATAAGCTCATTCTGTTGCCTGGAGTTTGGCTTTCTCGAAATCAAATAGACCGCAAATCATATTTTGAGTCGTCCACCCTATTTCTCATCTTTTTTTTTTTTTTCTTCCCGTGGGTCGGCTAAATTAAATTTCTTTTACTTCTCCTCGAGTTTGGTTTTCATCTGCATCAAGGTTTACTGAAAATGTTAAACCAAACGATTTTGGTATAGGGGATTCTGATGGAGATCTATTAAAATCCTCAATAAGATTTTATTGTCTTAGATCAACAACGTTTTTAGCATTTTGAAGTATAGACCATATATGATCAAACAATAATCCCTTTTACTCTTTAGGATCTTGCTTGAATAACTCTGGGTTGAAGAAGTTGAAAGAGTTATATATACTTATAGTGTCTAGCTGATCGGTAACACTTAGATTTCTATTTTCAACTTTACGCACATGTCCTCTAAAATTATATATATAATATATTGATTTCATAATCGTGGTCCACCGAAAATTCAAAGACTTGGGCATTCTAATTTGCTGATCACCATAGTTGGTGGCCATGTTTTTCTCAAAAACTTAAAAATACAGAATAGATAATGCATTTCGTTTTACTATTACCTTCTACCGAATCTTGAGATGCCTGTATAAAGGTTTTACATAAAGAAATGTCTTCGTTGGTGGAAAATAAAGGGCCACAAGCTAGGTTATTTTCTCTACTTACCATGTTTGTAAGGTGAGACTAATCTGGATATGGTAAAATGTGTAGGAAGGATGGATATGTTACGGCATTAAAAGTTTGTGTGTATTTATAGATAAATTATAGGGAAGATGGATAAGTTGTAAAGAGAGAGAGTTAAAATTTGTAGTCTAAATGAAGGGACAACTCTTGGTGAAAGTCACAAAAGATGATGAGTTCGGTAGAGCTGAACTTGCTGATAAGACTTGGTAGAAGCTGCAAAAGGGGATCGATTAAACATTAGATTGGGCAGTTAAAGTTGACGGGATAAGACTTGGTGAAAACTGCATGAGATGACGAGTTTAAGATAAGACTCGCTAGAGACAAGACTTGGTAAAAACTGTAAAAGAGGATGGGTCAAATATAAGATTGATTTTTTTTTTGTTGAAAGAAAGAAAAGGAACAAAATTAAGAAACGAGATCATTATTAAGCTCGAGAACTGAGTGCCACGTGCGTTGACGAAGATTCTTCTTTCCCCATTTTGCTAGTTTATCCGCCATCTGATTGTGCTTTCTCGAGATGTAAGTGAATTTTATTTCTTCAAAGCAGGGTCGAAGGGAGTTGATATTGTCCATGAGTTTCTCTGATTGCCAGTCTATCGTCGAGCAGTCTTGGTGAAGAAATCGGATAAGATTTTGGTTGTCGCTTTCAATGTGCAAGTGAGAAATTTTAAGTTCCTCAGCCCATCGGACTTCCTGTAGAATAGCTTGACATTCACATTCTTCCGCTGTATGGCCTCTGATAGTATCTGCTCTTGCAATAATAAATTCTGCTTGATCATCATGGAAGATACAACCAATTCCCGCCGGGTCTAATAGAGTTGAAAAGGAAGCATCCACATTACACTTAATAAAAGGCTTTGTTGGAGGAGTCCAACCTACCTCAAGTATTACATCCGTTTGTTTGCGCGTAAGACTGGTTACTGGTCCTTGTATGTTCATAATCACATGCATAAGAGATTATTCTACCCTAGAGAAACATTTATCACATCTAGCTTTCCAAATAAACCATAGAATTTTGGCATAAAATGCTGCTTGATCTGGTTCGAAATTAATCTAGTCAAGGATCCAATCCTGAATGTTAGTAATATTGTCCGTAATAATACCAAAGTGAAACCAGACTGGTCTAGTAAAACAGCAGTTAAGCAAGACATGGGTAATAGTTTCTTCATTGTCACAGTAAACACAGTTTGTAAGTTTACCTATATATTTTCCAATTTTGCTTCGCACAGGAAGGCAATTGTTACAGCATTTCCATAGAAATAGTTTTATCCTCGGGAGCGTAGGGAGATTCCTTATAAAGTTCCATTCTTTTATATTATAATCATAGTTTTTGGTTCTCAAATGATAATACATAGATTTTATGGTAAATTTACCTAGTTTTGTTAAAACCCATTTCATAGAATCGTCTTTATCAGCCTGCAGATTGATACTGCTGATAGCCCTGCATAACTCACTATTAAAATAGACATTAAGTAGATTCATATTCCAAGCATTGTTAGTAATAAGCTGTGCCACATTCTTAAATGGGCAGTTGTTATCATTGACAATAGGCGGGATGTGGTTAGGAATCCAGTAGTCGTGCCAAATGTTAATATTCGTACCTTTGTTCACATCCCAAAAAATCAGGCTATTTACCTGTTTATAGCGTTTAGATAGAGATTTCCAGAGTCAAGAGTGGTGAGATTTATCCGGGGAAGGTTTATCCGCTTTGGGATAGTATTTAGCCTTTAAGATCTTGGCCCAAGGGGCATCCGGATTTTGAAGCACACCCAAATCATTTTGCCAAGGAAAGCTTCGTTGTCGATCGAGGGTAGTCTAAGACCAAGACCACCAAGTTTGCAAGGACGACAGATGGCCGACCAGTTTATAGTGTGGATGGTGTTAGTTTTTCCCCACCAAAAGGACCTCTGAATGGTCTCAATGCGATTGCTTATGTCTTTAGAAATGGCAAAGCATTGCATTTGATATCGGGGAACAACCGCTGCTATTGTGGAAATAACAACAGAGCGGCCAGCTTGAGAAAAGAGGTTAGTATGCCACTTCGAAAGCTTATTTTGAATGTGTTCAAGAATAGTAGAGAAAGCTTGTTTCTTGTTTGCTCCAATGAAAAGATGAGTGGCAAGGTATTTGTCAAGGGAAGAAGATTGGTGCACTTTCAGGTTGTGAATGATCATACGTTTAGATATTGGGTGGGTATTCTTGTAAAAAAGGATGGTGGATTTGCTGTAGTTGATAATTTGACCAGAGGCAGCACTAAAGGATTCAAGAATCTGTTTGAGATTGTCAATATTATCGAGAGAGTTTTGACCAAAAATGATACAGTCATCCGCAAAAAGAAGATGGTTGATAGAAATATTCGAGTTAGGGATATGGAAACCAATAAAGTTGTGGGGACTGTGCTGAGAGTCCAGAAGCCTACTGAGACCTTCCATCGCAAGAGCGAATACGAAGGGGGAAAGAGGGTCTCCTTGTCGAAGTCCCCTAGAAACATTGAAGGAGGGGCCCGGACGACCATTGATTAAGACCGACATCGAGGAGGAAGAGATACAGGTGTGGATCAACTTGATCCAATGATCCGAAAAGCCTAATTGGGCCATAATTTTCTCTAAGAAAGACTATTCCACTCGATCGAAAGTTTTGGACATGTCGAATTTTAACCCAAAATAACTTTTAGGTCCCTTTTTAGTTTTGAAGTAGTGAGACATTTCTTGACTGATGATAATATTGTCCGTGATTTGTCTCCATGGGACATATGCAGCTTGGTAGGGGAAATGATATCCGCTAGCGTTCTTTTGAATCGATTTGCCAGGATTTTGGTGATGGTTTTATAGGTGGTGTTTAGGAGACTGATAGGCCTGTAGTCAGAAGTGGATTGGGGGATTTAGTTTTAGGAATGAGGCATATGTGGGTATGGTTGGAAGAAGGAGGAAGAATGGAATGATCAAAGAAGTTGGTTACCATGTTGTTTATGTCGTTTTTCACCGTCTCCCAGTTGGATTTGTAGAAGAAAGGAGGATAACGATCCGGACCAGGAGCCGCATCAGATTTGAGGGAAAAGATAGCGTGGCGGATCTCCTCATCGTTAGGAGGCTCAGTAAGACAGTTATTTTGGAATTCGGTGATCTGAGGGGAGAATAGATTGAGGAGGGTAGCAGGCACAACAGATCCCCTGGAGGAAGAGATATTGATCAGATGGGAGGAAAAAATATTTGCAATCTCTGCCTCGTCCGAGGTCCAAGAGTTATCATCCTTCTTAATGGAAGAGATATGGTTTTTCAGTTGCGCTGGATAGCTTTGGCGTGGAAGTACTTGGTGTTTGTATCTCCCAGCTGAACATTATCGATTCTGGATTTTTCTTTCCAAAGGCTCTCTTGTTGATTATAGGCTTCTTCGAGTTGCTGATTGAGGGCGCAAAAGGAATCGTGGGTCTGGACAGTTTGTAGAGCGGTAGTAAGGTGTTTAATCTTGGTTTCAAGATGACCAAAAACTTTTTTGTTCCAAAGAGAAAGATTAATGGCCAGAGAGTTCAGCTTGTTATGAATAAGGTTCTGGGAGGAGGGCCAATTATTGCTGATGAAGTTACTGCATTCCGGATGAGACATCCATGTGCGAATAAACTTGAAAGGTTTGCGGCCAATCCGGGTGCGGATCTTAGTGGTAAGAAGAATGAGAATATGATCAGATCCCATTCCTGGCAGATGATGGAGTGTCGAAGCAGGGTAGTCTTTAAGCCACTGATGATTGGATAAGGCTCTGTCAAGCCTCTCCTGAATCAAGTTACCAGAGAATTGCCTATTAGACCAAGTGAAAGGGCTACCGCTGTAGCCTAGGTCCAAAAGGCCCAGGGAATCAATATGAGTGTTTATCTTCTTGGCATGGGCAGGAAAAGCATCTTTACCGCCTAATTTATCTTGGGGGTGTAGAATAGTATTGAGATCCCCCATAACAACCCAGGGAGTAGTCGGGTCCGGGGTCAGGGTAGTAAGCTTATTCCATGGTCCATTCGGTGGGCATTATATGGGCACCCATAGAAGCAAGAAATGATGAATTGCGATATGTTACTGACATGGGTGCCCCTAAAGTGAATAATGTGGTTGTCCGCATACATAAATTGAAGGTCCAAAGAAGGAGCCCAGAAGATAGCCATCCCACCAGCTTTGTTGGTTGGCTCCACAGTGAAGTGAGAGTAAGATTTTTGAACATTAAGAAGCTTTTGAACATTTGGTCTCCGATAGAAAAATGATCTCCGGATTGTGTTCCCTAATCAATGACCAAAGATGTTTTCTGTTGAGAAAGTTACCACACCCTCTCATGTTCCAAGAAAGGATAGAGACATCGTTCTTCGGGGGGGTGTCCATAAGGAAAACAAGGAGATCTAAGGCCAAAGAGAGAAGAAAAAACCAACTACAAAGAGCGATGACCGGGCCACGTAGATAAAGGCACCCTCGGACAGAGCAGACCAGAAGGCCCACACCTGCGCTAAGACCACCAGGTCCACAGGCTAAAACCCACTAAAGCCAAACCAGAAAAACCGAAAACCTAAACACCACAGAAAATCAAATAACTAAGCATAACATCACATATTCTTAACAAAGAACCATAACATCACATAAAATACCATATAACAGAAACATAAACATCCACTAAGGAAAAACAAGAAACTTCCAGGAACGAACTAAACCCAAGCTTAAGAGGGTACAGTAGGCAAAAGCAAACAAAAGTCATAGGGTAAGCACAAACACCTCTCAGCATAAACTCCTAGCTAAACCTAACTAGGAGGAAGAAGATTCTTGCACCTGTACCCACATGGCAGAGGCCAAAACAACTAAGAGACTAAGACAAAAGGACTAGAGAAGAACAAAAACACTAAAGACTAAAACCACACTAAGAACCGAAAGCCCTGGAGTGACTATTCTGGTGGAGTTACGACACCTCACTGCTCCTGGTTGACCAATGCATTGAGTCTGTTGTTAATGATTCCGGCTTCATCAAAAAGTGTACTGGCTTCTGGGTTATCAATTAGAATTTGATGAAAGGGAGAGGGTTCAAGATTGCTGTCATCAGAGCTAATAGAGTGGTGTGATGGGCTGTCTCTTGTTCTCTTTCCAAAAGAAGGAAATAACAGATGAGGAGGAGTAGGGTGGGACACAGGAGAAGGTGGTGGAGCGATCAATGGAGGTGCCTCAGGGTCATTGTGAGGGAAGAGAGGATCATTGGTTTCCATGGGATCAAGGTTGGAGTCCTTGTCTTCGTCAGAAGAAAACTCCTCACCAAAACTAGGACAGTGACCTAGGGGATGTTCAACAATACGGCAAGTCTGGCAGATTGCCCCTGGGAACTTCTGATAGCTAAATTTTAGCTCAAGTTCTAAATCCACAAAGTTGAGATTGACAACAGTGGTGGGCCTAAAAAGTTTCCTAAATAGGTCTACACCCGCAAGTGCACGGGTGTTAAATTGTAATTTTTCGGTAAGACCGGTTCGTTCCTCAGAGACTAAGTGAAATCTATTCTAACCTTAAAACTATTATGTCTTAAAAAAGTGGTTTGATTGGTAATATTTTTCAAATTATAAAAAAAATAACTCTTAAGTTGATATTCAGAAAAGGGGAACCTAGGGTTTTCGAATCCATCCATATAATCAATTCTAAGTATGAGGTATTTGCATTAGTTAATCAATTTTCCATTTAACTTGGGTTTTATAACATTAAGGGTATAAAAATCCGGAATATATCATCGTTTAAAAGCAATTAAGAATTTAAAATATAGGAAATTTATTCTAAAAATTGATTAACTTACATATAAATCATATTAATAAAACTAATTTTGGACTTCATCTAAACCCTAGATAGACAAGATTTAGCTAATCATGCTGGAAGAGATAAACATTTAAATTTATAGAAGGAAAAGAGTAAGAAAACTTAACTTTTTAGCTATTTCCAAACCAAACAGGGCCTTAGGGAAATGATTTCCTTCTGTTTTTCCCAGAATTCTGCCAAACGCACCCTCAGGGAAAACGATTTTCTCGTCTTCCCGGAAATGGATTCCCTGTGGGAAAATTATTTTCTCACCTTCTTCAACTCTCTTTCTCTCTCTAACTTTCTGTTTCTTTTCTCTTAACCTCTTTCTCTCTTTAACTCTCTGTTAATCTTTCTTTATCCTTTCTCTCACTGAAATGAAAATAAAAGAAGGAGATAACAGAAACAACTAGAAAGAGAAATTACAATCGAAACAAATAAACTCTTTTCTGTTTAAATTGTGATCTCCAAAAAGTGATACAAAGTGGTATTTTGATACTTGGCCGAGAGATGATCTCTGTTTCTCTCTCTAACTCCTGGTTTCTTATCCTTTAGCCATGGAGAGATAATGATTTCAGCTCCCAAAAACGAGATGATGAAGATGATAAAAATGATTTGTTTTTTTTACTCAGCTGTGATGATCCTGCTCTCTCTCTCTAAACCTCACTTTCTGTTTCTCTCTAGCCGTGGGAAGATGATCCAGCCGAGAGAAGATGATCCAGCCAAGAGAAGATCATCCTCTTTCTCTTCTAAACCTTCCGTTATAAAGAGAAGAAAACCAATCCCGAGTCCTTCTTTCTTTCTTTTCTTTTCAAGCTCTCGGTTTAAATTTCTTTCCTTCTCCCTTTATTCTTTCCTTCTCGGTTTCTAAAAATCTTCTCTCTCTCTCTGCTGTGTTTCCTAAGAGAGAAATAAGAAAACCGGTGTAATTTGGATTCAATCCGCGTGAATGGGTCGTTGGCTGTCAAAGGAGGTTGTTAACCTGCATCTCGGAGTTGCTTAATAAGTTGCGTCTCACGTCCAGGACCAAGGGATTGGGAGGTGAGTTCAGAAGCCGTTCGATTTGGCTGACGTGTCAGGGGCTACCAGAGTATCTTGCATTCGTTCATACCGGGTCTGGTACGTGCTGAAGAGATCCCGAGTGCTTCCCATGGTGCCCAACGGTATACCGAATGTGGCCCACTTAAAATCTGAGCCGCCGATCTGTATCCCCTCAGCGCGCCACGTGTATCAATTAATCTCATGCTGACCTTGATCAACTGACTTTGACCAGCTATAATTCTCCCATCCGAACTCCGATTCCACTTCCGCTTTCGCCGATAGATTCGTATTAGACTCTTCTTTCACATGAGCACTAATATTGACCAGAATACCCTTGTCATTAAAATGACCAAAATGCCCCTCAAGTATGTCTTCATCACGATGTTTTCGTATCGAACTCCGTAAATGAGACCTGAGGAAGAAAATCAAACAAATCATCAGAGTAACCGCTCGAACTGGACTAACTAACCCGAGTTAAGAGATTCAAATGAGACATTTTCATGTCTCATCAAACATCCCCAAACTTAGATTTTGCTAGTCCTCGAGCAAAACAGAAAAATAAAACCAAGCCCAGTTCACCACTTTCGTAGGGAATCACGATTGCACTTAGCACGTGCAACAAGCCGTTAAACCTCTAAGTTACCCTAGTGGACGAGTTTTGTCTCGTGAGGGTTTCCAGTGAATATACCCACAAAATTCAAAAATTTCAAAAATGCAGAAGGGTTTAAATATGATGTGGACTAAAAAGGTTTATCCGGTAGATTTTCGAAAGTTAATAGAAATGAAATCCAAGCCAACCGAACCATACAAAAGCTAAAAATCTCTTCACTAGTAATCAAGACCTGAAGTGCACGTGACCAACCAATATGAGTATCATTTCGGTTTAGAACAGACAAGACTTTGATTACTTTTTCGATACATTTCGCCTCGACTATTGCCTCACGGTCATACACTCAAAGTTTAAGTCACTCAGATATGTTTCACTCAATGTGTGAGTATGAGTATGAAGGAAACTCAATACATTACAAAAGATGGACTAAATTTTTCGTAAACGACTGATCTAATAGAAAGGAAACAACCACTAATATGGAATGGGGAAGCTAACCAAGTCTTCTCACCTGATCAACTGTCTAACAGTGTTTCCTGGAGGTCAATAGATGCTACGGATGAACTAGAACTCCTGAGAACTCGACGTCTTCAAATCTTCAAGAATTTCTTCAAAGGATAAACACGTAAACTAAGCAAACATTTTTTCTTTCTTTTCTATTTCTATTTTTTTTCCATACGACTCATAATACAAATACTACTTTCTTCACATTATTCTTTCCTTGGTAATATTCTCTTCATTTTGCTTCATGCCTTATTCTCAGGGTTCTAAATGATGGATGAGGTTCCTATCTTCCTCTAGTTGACACTGCTTTCAAGTTTCTCAGACTACAAGAGAAAGGTTCGCTTCCTGATGACATCCCTAGTGGTTGTAAAATTTGAACTCAGGAGATCAAATGAGTTCTTTTTTCAATATTGCGAGGTTGAGTAGCTCTTCATTCTACTTAGAATTAGCTCAGAAGAGATCACTCAAAAACAACAATAAAGACTCAGAATCTCACATAGGTTGAGTCTCCACTAATGATCGATTAAGTTCTCTCAGAAAAGTCAACTCTTCACCTACCTAACACTCACATAGCTAGTGCACAGACAACCTCAAGACTCGAAATTCGTGGAAAAACCTTTAGCAAAAGCATAGTATAATCAACTAGACTCTATAACTATTAACAAACAAAAACAACTAGACTCACATTTTCAATCCAAAAATTAAAAATTTTGAAAAATTTTGAACCCTTTTGAATTTTTGAAATAAGGACTAAAAATTCAATCCCCTATTCCCAAACTTAAACCGAACATTGTGCATGGGTTGTAAGGAAAGATGTTACCAGATTCAGAAGTCCTGTGCATGGGTTGCCTCCCAGAAAGCGTTAAGTTTAACGTCTTCAGCCAGACGAAACGGATCATAGCAGATCAGTCTGGATAGACAGGATCTTCGATAGAAACATCCTCTGTATCGTTCAACATCTCTAAAAATGGTTTTAACCGTTGTCCATTCACTTTGAACACACTACCATTTTTGTCTTCAATGTCGACCGCACCATAAGGATAAACAAACTTGACCGTGAAAGGTCCTGACCATCTAGAACGGAGTTTCCCAGGAAATAAATGCAAACGTGTGTTATATAATAAAACTTTCTGACCCAGTGAAAATGTTTTTCTTAAAATATTTTTATCATGAAACATTTTCATCTTATGCTTATACAACCTAGCACTTTCATATGCATCATTTCTCAACTCCTCCAACTCACTGAGTTGCAACTTTCTCTCTCTACCCGCCTTGTCAAGCGAGAAATTCAACTGCTTGATAGCCCAATATGCTCTATGCTCTAACTCAACAGGTAGGTGACATGTTCTGCCATACACTAGTCTATATGGAGACATTCCAATAGGGGTCTTAAACGTTGTACGGTAAGCTCATAGAGCATCGGTTAGTCGTAAAGACCAATCCTTCCTATTGGTGTTAACCGTTTTCTCCAGAATGCGTTTAATCTCCCTATTCGACACCTCGACTTGACCGCTAGTCTGTGGATGATATGGGGTCGACACTTTATGGGTAATACCATATTTTTTCATTAAAAGCTCAAATTGCCTATTACAAAAGTGTGTGCCCCCGTCACTAATAATTGCCTGCGGTGTACCAAAACGTGAAAGTATGTTTTCCTTCAAGAATGTGATCACAACTTTGTGATCATTCGTTTTGGAAGCAACCGCCTCTATCCACTTTGACACATAGTCAACTGCAACTATGATGTACAGATTTCCAAATGAATTTGGGAAGGGACCTATGAAATCGATGCCCCACATATCGAAGACCTCAACTACCAAAATAGGATTAAGGGGCATCATGTTCCTACCTGAAATGCTTCCCTACCTGAAATGCTTCCCAACTTCTGGCATCATTCACCCGCCAGACAATATGCATGGGTATCCTTAAAGATAGACGGCTAGTAAAAACCACATTGTAGAATTTCAGCAGCCGTCTTTTTACTACTAAAATGCCCTCCACATGCAAGATCATGACAAAAGGAGATGATTTTGGATTGTTCCTCATCAAGAACACATCTCCTAATGATCTGGTCGGGACAATACTTGAACAAGTATGGGTCGTCCCAGAAGAACCGTTTTACCTCGGATAAAAATTTATCACGATCTTGCTTGGTCCAGTGTTTGGGTATTTGACCAGTAGCAAGATAGTTCACTATATCAGCAAACCAAGGTAATTGGGAGATACTAAAAAGTTGCTCATCAGGAAAACTCTCTCTCACGGGTAACTTGTCTTCTACAGACTCGACTACAAGTCTAGACAAGTGGTCTGCTACTAGATTCTCGGAACCCTTTTTGTCCCAAATCTCTATGTCAAATTCCTGTAGCAGTAGTATCCATCTAATCAGCCTAGGTTCTGCATCCTTTTTAGAAAGGAGATATTTTAATGCAGCATGATCAGAGAATATAATGACCTTAGACCCAACGAGATATGATTTGAACTTTTCTAGGGCATGCACTACAGCTAACAACTCTTTTTCAGTGGTAGAGTAGTTTAGCTGTGCATCGTTCAACGTCTTACTGACATAGTATATAATGTGGAGAAGTTTATTCTCATGTTGACCTAACACGACTCCAATGGCATAATCAGATGCATCGCACATGATCTCAAATGGAGTACTCCAGTTGGGAGGTTGGACAATAGGGGTTGAAGTAAGCAGATGCTTGAGTTTCTCAAAGGCTTCTAAATAAGGACCATCGAAGACGAATTTGTTCTCTTTTACCAAAAGATTACAAAGAGGTCTAGATAGCTTGCTGAAATCTTTAATAAACCGTCGATAAAATCCAACATGTCCTAAGAACGATCGAATATCTTTGACCGTTTTAGGGACTGGGAGGCTTTTTATCAACTCAGCTTTTGCCTTATCTACTTCAATGCCCTTTTCAGAAATGACATGCCCTAAGACTATTCCTGAGCGAACCATAAAGTGACATTTTTCCCAATTGAGAACTAGGTTCTTCTCTTTGCATCGAACCAACACGAGTGTGAGGTGATGCAGACACTGATCGAATGATGAGCCAAAGACTGAAAAATCATCCATAAAGACCTTGAGAAAGCTCTCTACCATGTCTGAAAATATGCTCATCATACATCGTTGAAAAGTGGCGGGTGCATTACACAACCCAAAAGGCATCCGACGATAAGCATAAGTTCCAAATAGACAAGTAAAAGTGGTTTTCTCTTGGTCCTCAGGGGCTATCGGAATCTGATTATAGCCTGAATAGCCATCTAAGAAACAATAGTAGCTATGCCCAGCTAGTCTTTCTAGCATCTGATCAATGAAAGGAAGAGGAAAATGGTCTTTCCTCGTGACCGTGTTCAATTTCCTGTAGTCAACACAAACACGCCACCCAGTGGTCATCCTGGTGGGTATTAACTCATTTGACTCGTTCTTGACTACAGTAATGCCTGATTTCTTGGGTACAGTTTGAACAGGGCTGACCCAAGTATTATCTGAAATAGGGTATATGATACCCGCACCTAACAATTTCAAGACTTCAGCTCTAACAATCTCCTTCATGTGAGGGTTAAGTCTACGTTGCATTTCCCTTCACGGTTTAGCATCTTCCTCTAGGTAGATATGGTGCATGCAAACAGAAGGACTTATACCCTTTAAATCAGCTATTGACCACCCTAAAGCCTCTTTGTGGTTTCTAAGGATATCTAGCAATCTACTTTCCTATTTTTTTTCTAACTCAGAAGCAATGATGACAGGTAGAGTTTCAGATGGGCCTAGAAACGAATACTTTAAGTTGTCAGGCAAGGGTTTCAATTCGAAGGAAGGTGGTTTCTCTGTGGATGGAAGCAACTCTAGGATAGAAGGACCACTGGACTCACTGGTGGATGATAGTTGATTTGTCTCTACAGTTGGCGAGTCAATTGGCTCGGACAAAATGAGGGGTTCAACTTTTTCTTTCCACTTATCAGTATCCAATAATGGGGTAGAATCCAACAAAGCATTCACCTCATTGATACTTCCCTCCTCATCAAAGTCTAAGCCAAAATGAGCCAACAGTGTTTCTAAAGGATCCTCGGATAAAGTCTCAGGTAAAGAATCCTGAACGAACATATCTATTAGGTTCATCTCGCTAAACTCATTAACATCATCAGGGAAAAGTCCAGCTTTAAAGATGTTCATCTCTACTAGCATGTTTCCAAAAGACAACCTTAAATGTCCATTCCTACAGTATATGACAGCATCAGATGTAGCTAAGAATGGTCGTCCTAAGATGACGGGAATTTGGTTTTGGGTATCACGAACTGGTTCAGTATCTAAGATGATGAAATCCACAGGAAAGATGAATTCACCCACTTTTTTCAAAACATCTTCCACTATCCCACGTGGTCGCCTAACAGACCGATCAGCCAACTGGAGAACTATAGAAGTGGGTTTTATTTCTCCTAATCCTAACTGTAAGTACACCGAGTAAGGAAGAAGGTTAACACTAGCACCTAGATCTAACAATGCTCGTTCGATCTCATGTTCCACTATGGTGCATGGTAATGTAGGGCTTCTTGGGTCTTTATACTTAGTTGGAAGGGTTTGCTGGAGAATAGAGCTGACTTGATTAGTCAAGAAGACTTTCTTATACACATTCATCTTACGCTTCCTAGTACATAAGTCTTTAAGGAACTTACCGTAAGCTGGGATTTGTTTAATAGCATCTAATAATGGAATGTTAATACTAACCTGTTTGAACATTTCCATTATCTCCTCAAACTGAGTTTTCTTCTTTGGTTCTACCAAACGCTGAGGATATGGGGCTCTAGGAACATATGACTCAGGAACAATGGGTGGGTCTTCAGACTCAGGAGCCTTCTCAGGCTCCTTACTAGGGACACTAGTTGGTAAGGTGGGTTGCTCAGAGTTTAGTTCACTATCTTCGGGAACTCCTACCTTATTGTCAATTACTCTACCACTTCTAAGGGGGGTTACTGCATTGGCCTGGTCCATCGACTGTTTACCCTTCGGGTTTGGTTCTGGTTGACTAGGAAACATACCCTGTTCTCTCTACCTGAGGGCTTCTCTAAGTTGACCTACCTCGGTTCTTAAACTAGTTACAGCCTGGTTGGTCTCTTGTACAGTCTGGTTGGTCTGTTGTATAGCTTGGGTGGTCTGTTGTGTAAACTCAATCTGGGTTTTAGCTAGTTTCTTCATGGTTTCCTCTAAAGACTCATTGTTTTGAGAAGGATATTGGGTACTAGATTGACCTTGATTTTGAGCATAAGGATTCCTAAGAGCATTAAACCCAGCAGGGTTCATTGAACTACTAACCTGACCCTGATTTTGACCCTTGGACCAAGAAAAATTGGGGTGATTTCTCCAACCGAATTATAAGTGTTCGAATAAGGATCATATTTCTGACAGTTATCTTGCCTAGAGTTTAGATAAAGAGCATTAGCTTGCTCTTTTTCGTCAGAAACAAAGAATAGGGTACACTTATTCCCTGTATGAGATGGGTCTCCACAGACGGAGCACAGATAAGAGATGGATTCATTTCCAACACTCATGACCTGAGTGGGATCCTCCCTAACTGCTTTAGGCTGACCAAGCTCTAGGGCTTCTATCCTTCTCGTCATGGCGGCGAGTTTAAGTTCTGACTCGTCAACTGTATACATGCCACCTTTATTCGGATTAGGGTTTGCCCTAGTAGGAGGTCCTCTAGAAGTTTCCCATTGGTGGGATTTCTCAGCTAGATCTTCTAGAAAAGCCATGCAATCATCAACGGATTTATAAGTAAATCCGCCACCACAGAATGACTCCACCATGGATGTAGTGGGATAGTCTAGTCCGTCATAGAGAATCTGGACTAGTCTGCTCTTTTCATAACCATGGTGTGGACACTGTAGTTCCAGTTCTTTAAATCTCTCAAGATATTTGTAGAGAGACTCTCCTTCTTGTTGCACAAAATTTTTAAGACTTTGCCTTAAAGAGGTGGTTTTGTGCTTGGGAAAGAATTTCAGAAGGAATAAACTGGTTAATTCTTCCCATCTGGTAATGGAATGAGGTTGTAAGGCATACAACCAAGATTTTGCTTTCTCTCTCAAAGAGAAAGGGAAGAACCTAAGCCTAACTATTTCATCAGACATATTGGGAAATCTTATAGTCCCACATATATCTTCAAAATCCCTAACATGGTGGTAGGGATTCTAGTTCTCAACCCCACGAAAGAGTGGGAACATTTGGATAATGCTCAGCTTAACTCGAAGTGAGTCGTGGAGTGGGGTAACTGTATGCATGATTGTTGACATGTTCTAGTAGGGTTCATATAATCCCTGAGTGTCATAGGTGGATTTCCATTCCTGGCTTGGTATAGATTTTCACTCATAGTGTCACTCAAAGAGAGATTGGCCCGAAGATTACTTAGATGAGTTTCTCTACTAATAAAACGACCTCTCTTATCACGATATCTATCGGGCATAAACTAGAGCCCAATGACCAAGGATATTCTCAACAAAACTTTTTTTTTTTTTCAAACCAAAGAATTACTACGAAGACCCTAGAGGAAAGCAAACACAATCAGTCTGACTCCACCAAGCAATCTAAACAAAATCTAGACGACAGACAAGTTGGTCAGATTCACCCTAAAAATCTAGACAACTCCTACTTTGTTACAAAGCTTGAACTATAATTGTTATGAGGGTTACTCCGTCAAAGTAATACGGTCAAACAATTCTTGGTGACAGCCAACGATGAACGTTGTGATAGCCGTCCAACCTTCGGTAACGTTTCCTCTTCTCGAGGTGACCTTTTAAAGAATTGAGTGACACTTTCCTTTGAGGAATGCCCAAATAAAAATCAAGTCCCTGAATTGTTTCAAAGATCCTATGAGCTCGAAACCTTAGGGCTAATGTCTAAATCAGATTTTAGTTTTTTTAGGTGAGGTTTAGGATCGTGAATGTTGTTACCTATTTGGGCAAGAGAACGGTGATGAAATCCGTCACCTATCTTTTAATTGGGTTATTGCCCTTACTAGAATGCTTATACTAAACAGGTCGATCAAAGCAATTAGGCACACAAAACACACAATTACCCACTGACAGGGGCTTCGTGGGTGATTAGAGAAATTACCTCCCGCTCAAGACGGGCGATGACCCTTGCAGACGACCCGGGCCACTCTCCCGTGAGTGTTCCAACCCGAGGCTTCGTTTTGGTTTTCGGTTACAATTTATAAAACCCTCCAATTTAGGGTCAAAACTTTAAAACCAAAATAAAAACTAGAAAGTCTAAAAGTCTCTCTCTCACCAAAAATAAAAAATACAAAAAATAAAACTGTAAATTCTTCTTCTTGAGCTCCTCTCCTTGTTGCTCCTTTTCTTTTGCTCCTTAGTGTTCTACACACCAAAAATGGAAAAGCAAGTCAAAGTGTCCAAAAATAAAAACTTACCAAAAATAAAACTTTCCAAATATAGAAATAAGATAAGACAAATTCAAACTTAGTCCCCGACAACGACGCAAAAAACTTGGTGGGCCTAAAAGTTTCCTAAATAGGTCTACACCCGCAAGTGCACGGGTGTCAAGTTGTAATTTTCCGGTAAGACCAGTTCGTTCCTCAGAGACTAAGTGAAATCTATTCTAACCATAAAACTATTATGTCTTCAAAAAGTGGTTTGATTGGAAATATTTTTCAAATTATAAAAAAAAAATAGCACTTGAAATTTAAATAACTCTTAAGTTGATATTCAGAAAAGGGGAACCTAGGGTTTTCGAATCCATCCATATAATCAATTCTAAGTATGAGGTATTTGCATTAGTTAATCAATTTTCCATTTAACTCGGGTTTTATAACATTAATGGTATAAAAATCCGGAATATATCATCGTTTAAAAGCAATTAAGAATTTAAAATATAGGAAATTTATTCTAAAAATTGATTAACTTACATATAAATCATATTAATAAAACTAATTTTGGACTTCATCTAAACCCTAGATAGACAAGATTTAGCTAATCATGCTGGAAGAGATAAACATTTAAATTTATATAAGGAAAAGAGTAAGAAAACTCAACTTTTTCGCTATTTCCAAACCAAACAGGGCCTTAGGGAAATGATTTCCTTCTGTTTTTCCCAGAATTCTGCCAAACGCACCCTCAGGGAAAACGATTTTCTCGTCTTCCCGGAAATGGATTCCCTGTGGGAAAATTATTTTCTCACCTTCTTCAACTCTCTTTCTCTCTCTAACTTTCTGTTTCTTTTCTCTTAACCTCTTTCTCTCTTTAACTCTCTGTTAATCTCTCTTTATCCTTTCTCTCACTGAAATGAAAATAAAAGAAGGAGATAACAGAAACAACTAGAAAGAGAAATTACAATCGAAACAAATAAACTCTTTTCTGTTTAAATTGTGATCTCCAAAAAGTGATACAAAGTGGTATTTTGATACTTGGCCGAGAGATGATCTCTATTTCTCCCTCTAACTCCTGGTTTCTTATCCTTTAGCCGTGGAGAGATAATGATTTCAGCTCCCAAAACCGAGATGATGAAGATGATAAAAATGATTTGTTTTTTTTTACTCAGCCGTGATGATCCTGCTCTCTCTCTAAACCTCACTTTCTGTTTCTCTCTAGCCGTGGGAAGATGATCCAGCCGAGAGAAGATGATCCAGCCAAGAGAAGATCATCCTCTTTCTCATCTAAATCTTCCGTTATAAAGAGAAGAAAACCAATCCCAAATCCTTCTTTCTTTCTGTTATCTCCTTCTTTTATTTTCTTTTCAAGCTCTGGATTCCCTGTGGGAAAATTATTTTCTCACCTTCTTCAACTCTCTTTCTCTCTCTAACTTTCTGTTTCTTTTCTCTTAACCTCTTTCTCTCTTTAACTCTCTGTTAATCTCTCTTTGTCCTTTCTCTCACTGAAATGAGAATAAAAGAAGGAGATAACAGAAACAACTAGAAAGAGAAATTACAATCGAAACAAATAAACTCTTTTCTGTTTAAATTGTGATCTCCAAAAAGTGATACAAAGTGGTATTTTGACACTCGGCCGAGAGATGATCTCTGTTTCTCCCTCTAACTCCTAGTTTCTTATCCTTTAGCCGTGGAGAGATAATGATTTCAGCTCCCAAAACCGAGATGATGAAGATGATAAAAATGATTTGTTTTTTTTACTCAGCCGTGATGATCCTGCTCTCTCTCTAAACCTCACTTTCTATTTCTCTCTAGCCGTGGGAAGATGATCCAGCCGAGAGAAGATGATCCAGCCAAGAGAAGATCATCCTCTTTCTCCTCTAAATCTTCCGTTATAAAGTGAAGAAAACCAATCCCAAATCCTTCTTTCTTTCTTTCCTTTTCAAGCTCTCGGTTTAAATTTCTTTCCTTCTCCCTTTATTCTTTCCTTCTCGGTTTCTAAAAATCTTCTCTCTCTCTCTACTGTGTTTCCTAAGAGAGAAATAAGAAAACCGGTGTAATTTGGATTCAATCCGCGTGAATGGGTCGTTGGCTGTCAAAGGAGACTATTAACCTGCATCTCGGAGTTGCTTAATAAGTTGCGTCTCACGTCCAGGACCAAGGGATTGGGAGGTGAGTTCAGAAGCCGTTCGATTTGGCTGACGTGTCAGGGGCTACCAGAGTATCTTGCATTCGTACATACCGGGTCTGGTACGTGCTGAAGAGATCCCGAGTGCTTCCCATGGTGCCCAACGGTATACCGAATGTGGCCCACTTAAAATCTGAGCCGCCCGATCTGTATCCCCTCAGCACGCCACGTGTATTAGTTAATCTCATGTTGACCTTGATCAACTGACTTTGACCAGCTATAATTCTCCCATCCGAACTCCGATTCCACTTCCGCTTTCGCCGATAGATTCGTATTGGGCTCTTCTTTCACATGAGCACTAATATTGACCAGAATACCCTTGTCATTAAAATGGCCAAAATGCCCCTCAAGTATGTCTTCATCACGATGTTTTCGCATCGAACTCCGTAAATGAGACCTGATAAAGAAAATCAAACAAATCATCAGAGTAACCGCTCAAACTGGACTAACTAACCCGAGTTAAGAGATTCAAATGAGACATTTTCATGTCTCATCAATCAGCTAGCAGAGGTGATCTTATATCGTACAGGATGTGAACTCGAATAACCTTGTTGTTAATGAATCCCAGGTTTCGTGGTTTAATCTGAATAATCTTCCCCATCCTCTCGAAGATGATATCTTGGTCTGTTTTGTTTTGAATAGCCATGGGGAGCTTATAGAGAGTACACCACAGGGGTTCAAAGAAGAGATCATAAACGTCCTCGGTGAGGGGGAAATCCACCTGTTTGAGAACTAACATCATGCCTTTCATGATCCAAGGTCTGCCAAAGTTGAGGGAATTTAAAATGAACAGACTCTTTGGTTTGATAAGGAAGGTGTTGATCGGACCGTCCACGGTGTAGTAGTGACAATATCTGAAAAAGATAGACTGAGGAAAGAGGAGGCGTTTGATTTGAGAGAGAGTGGCTTCCTCAGGACAACACCAACGAGCCACAAAACCCTGGTTGATATTTTGGAGATCTTGATTAGTTGAAGGTTTCTGGTATTCGAGAGAGAGACGACCTCGAGGAGAGAGAGCATAGTGGGTAGCAATGAAATTAAAGGAGAAGTGTAGAAAAGGCGAGGAGGATATACGGAAGAGGAAGTAGTGAAGTTGATACATATAATCCAGTAGAAGAAGAAAGGAGGAGATGAGCCAAAATATCATAATAGCCATGCATGCAACCGGATTGGGGGTGCCTCCCACCAGAGCTATCTACTCGCCGGAATAGATCACTTTTGACATACTAGAGAGAGAAGGACACGACTGCAGAAAAGAAGACCAGAAGACCAAAGAAAGAAAGAAAAAGCGCTAAAGACAAGAGAAACAAAGAGAGAGAAAATAAAGGAAAGACAGAGAAAAGGGACTTAACTGCCGGGAAGATTGTTTCGTATTCCAGACGTTCTCGGGAGTTGTGGTTCTTCAATGGGATGTGTCTTCGATCTGATTGTTGCCCAATACACAAGATGCCTTCTGGGGATGATTAATTCGCATGCAATCTGTTGGGATCTCTAGTAATGATGGTATGGGAATCCGAAAGTTTAATGAGGAGATGGTGTTGGGGGCGAATCGAGGTGGTTTAAGTTGTTTTGAGTGTGTTGGTGATGGTGGGGAGGTGATTCGAAGGTAGGTAGTGATGGCGGCGGAGAGTTATTAGGGTTTGGGTGTTTTTGGTGGAAGGTGGAAATGAGGGGTTGCTTGCGTCACCGCAGAGCTTCTCTCCCCTAAAAAAACCTCACCGTCATAAGATTAAATTGAAATTTGGTTATAAATTTGATTGTATAAAAAATGATAGGGAAACCGAAGGTCTGAAAGACCCTAGGCAGATCGATGACGTGGCTAAGCAATCTGGCCCACCTGGCTAGACCATCGGTCGCCACTAATTGATAACTTTTGGCTTCTGGTCCTGGACACTTTGATACTTCATTTTAGGTCCCTCCTTGACCCGTAAACTGGACCGTTTATTTTATCAACCGTCCAGATTTTAATCTCCCGAAATCTTGATGGTAAAACCTAGTAGAACACACACTTTCTTTCTTCCTCCGAGCTCACCGTCTAGTTCTTCAATCGAAAAAGCTAGGTTTTCTCAATCATATAAAAACGTTACTCATCCAGATCTCCTCCATTTCATACAACTCAAGATATCTCAGAAATTACTCAGGTTTACCTTTTGACTTCATCTTCATCTAATCATCTTCTTTATGCATAACTTTAGAAAGAGAATTTTGTACAATATGGGTGAAATCTCTAGTGATGAATAGTAAAAGGAAAAGTTGTGTATACTGTAGAAATAAAGCTAATCAAAACTAATGAAAATCTGTTATTATGCTTGAACAAGAACTTTAGTACTAATTTTTGTTCGATCTTTCATGCAGAAAACTCAAATTTTTAGGAGATGGGAAGGATACAAATCTGATGCAGTTTCTAAAGGGAAACACCATAGTTTCAAGTTAGTAAAAATTTCAGATGGTTTAAGAGTTTAAAATGGGAATTAACACAAGCACAAAAATAATATAAGATGGAAATATTAAAAGGTAGTAGTAGCATGTTAGAATGCAAATTGTAGAT
The DNA here is from genome assembly GCA_002897215.1 of Eschscholzia californica subsp. californica. Classification (NCBI taxonomy): domain Eukaryota; kingdom Viridiplantae; phylum Streptophyta; class Magnoliopsida; order Ranunculales; family Papaveraceae; genus Eschscholzia; species Eschscholzia californica. The sequence goes on from BEHA01050193.1 coordinate 4,138,853, forward strand.
CAAAATGGATCAGTTGTTGCAGAATTAAAACAAAAGAAACCAAGTAGGAATTGTATTAGAAGATGATGTTTTGAATCGTAGATCAAAATGGATCAGTTGTTGCAGAATGAAAACAAAATGGGACCTAAATTGAAGCATCAAAATATCCAGGGCTGAAAGCCAAAAGTTAGATTGGTGGCAACCAAAGGTCTGCCAGCTGGGCCAGATTGCTGACCTGGCTACGTCACGTCAGCAATCTGCTTAGGGTCTGCCCAGACCTTCGGTTTCCCTATCATTTTTGAAATTGTATATCTCTACTACTCTTTTTATCAAAAAAGCTTTATATTTCTCTACTGTATCTGGATAACAACATTAAATTAAGGTGAGGACACATCTTATGATCCAAGTATTATACTAAACTTGAAACAATTTGAAGATTAATGTAGCTGGCAAAATAACATTAGGATTTTATGCTAAGTGGGACCGTGACAAGTCAGAGATTGGATGACCTACAGGAAGATTTTCTATTTTTAGCAGTTTCTGAATATTAGTTGCTTTAGGGAAGATTTTCTAGTTTTTAGCCGTTTCCCAGTTTTGGTTGTTTTCTTAGTTTTTAGCAGTATTCTAAATTCTAGTTATTTTAGAGTTTTAGTATTTTTAGACTTCTAATATTTTAGGGTTTCTGGCCTATAAATAGGTCATGATGTTCATTGTTAAGGGAGCTTAATTTATTGAACAAAATTTCATTTGATTTAATCAATCATAGAGGAGCGATCTCTATACTTTAATCTTTTGCCTACTATGCGCTTCATCAGTTGGTACCAGAGCTTGTGTCGATCTCTAACAATGCCATCAAGAAGACAACCTGCTAGAGGTAGGGAGAATCCCATGGATATTGTTAATGAAAGAGCTGAAGCTATGAATCCACGATTAGACGGTGTTAACGAATGGCGGCAACAGATGACTCGAATGATAGAGAGATTGACACAATGGTTGGATGCGTTGATTGTTCATCAACGGCAAGCGACTTCACCAAATCGTCACACGACAAGGGATGATGGATTTACGGACGACGATTCTGATAACCCTTTTGCTATAGACGTTCGGGGAAGAAGGAACCACACCAACCACGATTATCGGAAGTGGGAAGCGGGGTTAAGGATTGATATCCCGGAACTCGGAGAGCGTGGTCAAACTGAAGAATTTTTCGACTGGATAACTGTGGTTGACAAAATTTTAGAGTTTAAAGAGGTACCTCATGATATACAGGTTGCTCTTGTGGATACTAGACTTCGTGACAAAGCTGCTGCATGGTGGCAGCAACACAAGTTGGTGCGGTCCAGAACAGGAAAATCAAAGTAGATGAAGAAATATATGCGTGCAACTTTTCTTCCACATAACTACACTAAGTTGATTTATCAGAAATTGCAACAATTGAAGTAAGGGTCTCGTACTATATACGAGTATACTATTGAGTTTCACTTTCTGATTTCTCGCAATGAACTTGCTGAAACAGAAGAACAATTAGTAGCTCGTTACATTGGTGGTCTTAAGGAAGATTATCAGGATACAATCAATATGTTTGATCCATTCACGATATCAGATGCTCATCAACGTGCCCTAATTTGTGAGAAACAAGAAAAAAAAGAGGTAGAGGAACACCTTGGGATACGGTGTCTGGAAGAAGTCTTGTTGAGGTTAGGCCAACACAGGTAGCTACGAGACAACAAAATAATCAGACTAGTTCATCTCAAACTAGCGGTTCGACTATTCGGTGTTTTCAGTGTGGCGAACTTGGTCACCAGACAAATCAATATCCAAAAGGAAGACCTCACGGTAAGGGGTTGTACATGGGTAACACTACACAAGAGAAGACATATCAAGAAGATGTTGGTGATCCTATGTATGATGATGTTGAATCGAAAGAATTCGTTGAGGGAGATGTTGGACCACTACTAGTAGTTAGACGGTTGCATTATGCACCACGTAGCCTAGAAGAGAAAGATTGCTTACAGAATAATATCTTCCAATCTACTTGCACAATCGAAGAGAAGGTGTGTAAACTAATCATTGATTCTGGTGCGTTTGAGAACCTTATTGCCGAAAAGGCGATAACCAAACTTAACTTGAAGACGAAACGACACCCAAATCCCTATACATTGTCGTGGCTTAAGAAGAGAATTCAGGTAACTGTTTCTAAACGGTGTCTTGTTTCCTTTTCTGTGGGAACCAAATATCGTGATAGTGTATGGTGTGATGTCGTCGTTATGGATGCGTGTCATCTATTATTGGGTAGACCTTGGTAGTTTGATAGTTCGGCTCTTCATGATGGTCAAAAGAACACTTATAGTATCTATTTGACAAGAAGAAAATAATATTACTACCACGTAAAGAGATCCCGCCTACAACTGAGAAAGGTGAAAATTCAAATTTCATATTTTAGAGGTTGTTCATTGAGGAGGTTGAACAAACTAATGTTGGAAATATGATGATTAGGAAGGAACCTAGTATTGTGGATGACATGATTCCATATTCTGTTCGCCCAACATTGGAAGAATTTGCGAATATTTTCTTTACAGATCTATCTGATAGTTTACTACCTCTGAAGGATGTTCAACATCAAATAAATCGAGTTCCCAGTGCGTAGGGGTGGCAATTAAATCCGACCCGATGGTTTTTCGTCCAAATCCGCCCCTAATGGAACGGGTTTTACTGCCCCGTTTATTAAACGGGGCGTGGTATGAAGGTAAACTTTTTTATCGGGTTCGGGGCGGGTATGAGATTTAGTTGTAAAACCCGCCCC
>BEHA01050193.1:4141920-4171574 GCA_002897215.1 Eschscholzia californica subsp. californica
AACTCTTTAATCATCAATAAGCATAAAATAGATGCAATCTTGTGACATTGCCAGCCAATGTCACTGGTTCTGCATTTACGTGATAGAAATTAAAATAAATATTAGAATAACACTATTGAAGACGGATTTATAACGACATTTGTTAATTTGAGGGTGAGATTGTTACGAAGACATAATCTAAGGGGCTAAAATAGATATGTGACAAAATATGTTAATTGGAGGGTTAATCTGCACTAAAATAGTTAGGTTTGGGGGCTAAGTTGAAATACTTATGAAAAATAATACCCACAAAATAACATCTGTTATTTTGAGGGTTTACCTGAAAATATGGTCATCCCTTGAAATAAAGAGAATTTATAAAGGCAAGTTGTATTGGCGCCCCATTTATTCTTGGTCTCCTTCCAAAAAAGATCTTGAGGGGCGCCAATAATACTTTACAAAGTCGCCTTTATAATTACCCACAAATAAACCCTAATATCAAATCTCCAAACCAGTGCCGTCGAAGATCAAACAACTCCTCATCTCTCTCAAGCTTTTCTTTCAAACTAAAACCCTAAAACTTTGATAATCTTCTCTATTACAAGAAATATGTGAAGAAGTGAAAAGATTTTATAAAGAAATATGAAGAGATGGTGAAGAAATACTGAGTAATTAACCAAAAAATGAAGAAGAGAAAGATAAGGTATGATCTTTTGATCTGATTTTCAGTTCTAACAACTTTGGATTCTAATAGGTATGATATATTGACCTGATCTTTCGAAAATTAGCATTCTATTCGAGATTTCCTGACACGAAACTTCTGTAAGTGAAGTTTCGTTGCGGTAACTTGAAAAATCGAAATATTTCGGTCATTTCGACCGAAATATTTCGGGTTTTCATTCCTTGCTTCAATGTTGATACTCTAGCAGTTCTATAAACCTTACTTAGGAGAGAGAAAGGGAATAAATCGATCAACACCAAAGTCCTAACCAAAAGAATCAAGCATACCTTCAAGTTTCATCAGACAACAAGTAATTGTTTTGCCATTAACCATTCTTTCTCTAGTGATATTTATGTGGCTTTGTCTTTGTGGGTGAACAAAGCAAAGAACCTTAAAGTAAAGCAATCTCATTCTTATATTTCCCTTTGTTCTTACTTCGAAGGTTTTTTAATTTAATTAACATTCTGGATTGCAGTTAATTACTTCATCTTTTCATTCATGAGGATCTTGGTCTTTCCTGAGGTCATATTTTTTTCTTCAAGTTATTAAACTTTCATAATAGCTTCAATCCATATATGATATTCTTCAATTTGATGGATATATGATAATTTCTATGCTAATTTTGATTGTTTTGCAGTATCTATATCTGATATTATTCAATTGGTATCTTCCTTTTCCTAATGAAATTAAGTTAATTGAGAATCTAGATGAGATTTTTATTAACTAGGGTATATCCCGTGCCCTAGGGCACGGATACTTGTATCAATCAAATGTTACGAAATTTATTGTTATATTTTATTGAGAGAGAGAGAGAGATTTTTATTAGTTATTATTTTTTGTATTATTTTTTTGTTTCTTTTATCTTAAATTAGTTAATATTTTATTGAGAGAGAGATTTTAATTTATTTTTTTAACCCTTGCAATTTATTTTGTTTCTTTTTTTCTTGAATTAGTTATTTTATTTCTAAGAAGGAAACGGTTATTGTTTTTTAAATAGGTAATTTTATTTCTACGAAGGACTATATTTTAAATTTTGGGAGGGACTCCTAAACAATTTACATAATTAAAAAATGATGTTTGTCCCAGTCATCGTTTTCCCTTCTGTATTATATAATAGATTTTATTGAGAGAGAGAGATTTTAATTTCTTTATTTTTGTTTCTTTTCTCTTAAATTAGTTATTATTTTATTGAGAGAGAGAGATTTTAATTTCTTTTTTTAACCCTTGAAATTTATTTTATTTCTTTTTTTCTTAAATTAGTTATTTTATTTCTAAGAAGGAAAGGATTATTGTTTTTTAAATAGGTAACTTTATTTCTACAAAGGACTATATTTTAAACTTTGAGAAGGGCTTCTAGACAATATCCTTTATTAAAAAGGGATGTTTGTCCCAGTCATCGTTTTCCCTTCTGTTTTATATATTAGATTATACCGGTGGGTTCTTCCATTTTACTTGTGGTGGATCCATTCTTAATAAACCAATCAATTCAAATCTTAACCTCTCTTTCTTTCTCTCTAAGGTGTGAAAATTGGGCAAGAGTGAAAATAACTACTTCTTTGTTTTTAATCTAGTAACTTTAGTGAATGATTGTTTATAGCAGTTTCTAATGAAAAGAATTCATTAACTGCAATTAGGTAAGTATGTCATGTTAGTTCTGATTAATTTTTTGTATATGCTAAACTCTTTCCTTACTTCAACATTTCTTTATATTATGGACTTATCGTTTCACAGAAATAAACATGATATTGGGGAGTAGTATATTGATTATGTCTAATTTGTTATCATATTCAACTTTTTCTTTTTTGAATGTTATAAATTCAACGTCGCTTAGTTAATTCGACCATGGTTTCTACTTTCAGGTACTTATGGCAGAAAATACACAACAAAAACCATCACCAATAATTGAGTCACCACTTGTGAGTCCAACTCTTGAAACACTCGTAGACTTAACACAAAAATCACCTGCCAACTCAACAAAGGTTTCATCCGTGAAGACGAAGTTGAAGAGAAAGGTGACTTCTTCAGTTTGGAATGAGTTTAAGAAAATAGTAGAGGATGGAAAAAGTTTGACTATGTGTCACCATTGCAAGTCGAAACTTAAGGCAGATAGTAAGAATGGAAGGACACATTTACATACACATTTGAAAAGGTGTTCGAAAAAAAGTAATGTTGATATATGACAACATTTGTTATCTGTTTCGGAAGGTAGTGCTAGTGGTGATGGGAAGGTCAAATTGGTCACTACACATTTGATCCAGAACTATCAAGAAAAGAACTTGCAAAGGCTATCATTTTGCATGAGTATGCTCTTAGCATAGTTGAGCATGTTTGGTTTTGACAAGTTTTAATTCTCTTCAACCTCTCTTTAAAATAGTGAGTCGCAACACTATCAGAAGAGATATACTAAAGCTTCATGAAGTGGAAAAAATAAAATTATACCATTTGCTTGATCAACTTCAATATCGAGTCGCTATTACAACAGATATGTAGACGTCCAACCAAAAAAAGGCTATATGGTTGTCACTGCTCACTTTATTGATGACACTTGGAAGCTACAAAATATGATTATCGGGTAAGCATATATTAAAAAATTCATTTGCTTATTTATACATACATATTTAAATTTATGATGTTTCTAATTAGTATGTTTTTAGGTTTGTGTATGTACCTGCTCCTCATAACAAAGAAGTGCTTTGTGATTATCTTATGAATTGTTTGTTGGACTGGAATTTAGATACAAAAATATCTACAATTACCTTGGACAATGCTTTAACTAATGATGCATTAATCGATATTATGCTGGAAAAATTAGCTGCAAGTGATTCGTTGCTTTTAAATGGAAAATTACTTCATATGTTTGTGCGGCACAGATACTGAATTTAATAGTTAAAGATGGACTAGATGTAATTAGGGGAGCAATTGCGAAAATTCGAGATGGTGTTGTATTTTGGACAGCCACTCAAAGTAGAGTGGAGAAATTGGAAGAAGCAGCTAGTCAATTGAAAATCTCATGCACAAAAAAGTTGTCACTTGATTGTAAAACTCGTTGGAATTCTACATATTTGATGCTCGAATAAGCGATTTATTATAAAGATGTATTTCCACGTTTGAAGGTATGGGAAAAGCTTTACACATCTTTACCACCAGACGTTGATTGGAATTTAGCGAAAGATATTTGTAGAAGATTAAAGTTATTCTATTCAATCACCGAAATATTCTCTGGGACTAGATATCCTACTTCGAAATTTCTTTTTCCGAACGTATGGGAGATCAAATTAGCTATGCGTAGTTGGTGTTGTTATGGAAATGAGGTGGTTCGGAAAATGGCAGAAAATATGATGGACAAGTTCAATAAGTATCGGAAAGATTGTCATGTTGTTGCAGGAATAGCATTAATTTTCGATCCTCGCTGTAAACTTAAATTCTTAGAACATGGATTTCGTAAGATATTTGGGTTAGAATATTTATCTCATTTAGAGTCGATGCACAAAGCTTGTTATGATTTACTTTTTGAGTACCAAGTTAAATTCCAATCAAATAATGAAGCTAGTGAGGTTGGTGGTTCAAGCGAAACAACTAACGGTGAAAAACAAAGTGCAGAATGGGATCTTTTTTCTGAATACGACATCTTCGTTAGTGATCATTTGTCAAGAGGTGTAAATCTGAAATCGGAATTGGACCATTACTTGGAAGAAAATGTTATCCCTCGTAGCCTAGATTTTGATGTTCTAAATTGGTGGAAGACAAACGGGAGTAAATATCCAACACTACAATTGATTGCTCGAGACATCCTCACTATACCTATATCAACTGTTGCATCTAAATCGGCATTTAGCACAAGCGGTAGAGTAGTAAGTGCATACCGTAGTAAACTTCGTCCAAAAGTTTTGGAGGCATTTATGTGTACACGAGATTGGGAATGGAACCCAATAGAAGGTAAAAAGATTCTTACTTTTATTTACCAAAATTCGAACTTACTAATGTCATTTTCTTTATTCAATTTGATATGTTCATTTAATAATAAAATTGAACATTTTGCAATTAATTCTCCCCAAACATGTACAACTTATACAATTCGTAGAGCAACAATAAGTGATGTAGAATTAGATGAAAGGTAAGAGATGTCTAAAATGAATATTTGATTTGATATATAATTTTCTTTATTAAACTCTAACGCAATTTTTTTTTCTTTTCCAGTTAAGAAACAAATTTTTCGTTCTTTGGATGATGGATGAGTTATTTCGATACGGATAATCTTAGAATTTGTGGTGTTTTATTTTGTATTATCTAATTAGTTGTTGTTCTTATGGTGGATGAGTTCGAAACTCTTATAGAATTTTGTTAACAATGATATATCATTTTTAGTTGAAACCGTTTTTTTGAATTAAAACAAAATAAATTTCTACGGGAATCAGACCCGACCCGGTTCATATTAAACGGGGCAGGGCGGGGCGGTAACGGTAAGACCACTTTTAATCAGGACAGCACCCCGATTAACAATTGGGACGGTTATGGTAAAACCTGTTTACTAACGGGATAAAATCGGGAAGGGGGTGACCCGTTCCAAACCCGCCTCGTTGACACCCCTACAGTGCGACTTTACCGAATAGAGTTTATTATAGGACGAGTCCAGAGGAACACGTGGAGTATGAGGAGGGCGAGTATGTTTGCGTTGTTTTAACCGAAGATAGATTCCCAGTGGGCGAATATAACAAGTTATCAGCAAAGAAAATCAGAACATTAGAGATACTTGAGAAGATTAAGCCTAATGCTTATCATCTGAAATTGCCAAGTCTGTGCACTCCTCAGATGTTTTTAATGTCAAACACTTATTACCATATTCTGGAAATAATTCGGATGAGGACGATTCAAATTCAAAGTCGAATTCTGTCCAACCCGGGGAGGATGAGCAACTGACAAAATGCCATTAGGATTTTATGCTAAGTGGGACCGTGACAAGTCAGGGATTGGATGACCTACACTGACAAAATGCCATTAGGATTTTATGCTAAGTGGGACCGTGACAAGTCAGGGATTGGATGACCTACAGGAAGATTTTCTATTTTTAGCAGTTTTAGAATATTAGTTGTTTGAGGGAAGATTTTCTATTTTTAGCAGTTTTAGAATATTAGTTGTTTGAGGGAAGATTTTCTAGTTTTTAGCAGTTTCCCAGTTTTGGTTGTTTTCTAATTAGATTTTAGCAGTTTTCTAAATTCTAATTATTTTAGAGTTTTACTCCCTCCGTCCCATTTTGTTTGTAGTTTTGGGAAATTCAACTTATTAAGGAGACCTTATTTATTGTTGACAAAAAGAAACACTTTTCCAAACTACCCTCATTTAATTTAGAGTATCTCATTAAATATAACATTAGTAGAAGTGTAGAACCAATTAGAACTTTTTATTGGTATTGAAATTAAAGGGTAGTTTTGGAAGTGTCATCATTTTAATATTTGAATGAATGTTATAAAAGAAAAGTGACCAAACATTTTGGGACATCCATAAAAGGAATAACAACCAAACAAAATGGGACGGAGGGAGTAGTATTTTTAGACTTCTATTATTTTAGGGTTTCTAGTCTAAAAAGTATGCCATTTATGTTCATTGTTAAGGGAGCTTAGTTTAGTGAAGAAAATTTCGTTTGATTTAATCAATCATAGAGGACCGATCTCTATACTTTAATCTTTTGCCTACTATGCGCTGCATCAAAGATGGACAACAACGAGAATTTCTTGCATATTTAAATACTACTTGTCACAATGTTATGGTTGCTATGATACATTTCACAGTATTTCTTCTTTTAAAAATTATTTGAAAAATCATGCCTCTTCTTAATTTCATTTATTTTTCTTTTAGAGCATCGACCATCATTGGTCTTTTACCTTGCCTCTATGCGTTTTTTGCTTCCTCCCCTTTGCTTCCCTAATCCTAATTCTCAAATTCCAGTTCATCATCAATCATCCAAGTAACCTAGTAAAACCATGTCTCTCAACTACAATAGATCACAAACCTAAGAGCCCCACCCAGTAAATCACTGCCTATTCAATCTACCAAGCCCTCTTTAACCCTAATTCCCAACCTCCATATCATCTTCAATCAACAAGTCACCCAACAACTCACTGCCTCTCATCTAAACCAGATCACAAACCAAAGAGAACCACCATAGCAATCACAACCAATTTGTAGTATTTTATCGATTTCAACTACCAATAAACTCACAAGTCAGATCCAGGGTTTCTCGGCGTCTAGGGGCAGAAATAAGGATGGGAAACAACTCACCAAGGCAAAGATGTTCTTTCACATAACAGGGGAGTAAATCTAACCCTAGCTTAATCTTCTTCTCGTACTCCCATCTAGCTTACTTGTTTGGTGTTTAGCTGTATCTCTTGTTCTTTCCCTTATAGTCTACTATTTGTTTTTGGTATTTTGAGGTTCTAATTTGTTGTTTTAGTAGTCTGGATACTTGCTTTTTCTGTAAAGTTCTTTGCTTCCTGGAGGATTTTGGACTTATGATTCTTGGATAGTTCTTGCATAGTTCTATTCCAAGATTTAGTGGTCACTGACTGTCATCTTTTGGTTCTTAATGTTTTTTTTAATATCGCCATTTCCCCCTTGTTGCATGTGTTCTTCTCTTGTAGTTTTATTAGTCTTCTAGGTTCTATTTCGGGTTTAGTTTCTTGTTAGTTTAACATCTTCATTGTGGATTTCAAAGTTTTCTTCCCGATTAACCTAGCAAGATCACTAGGAGGGTCTTAGTCCACTATTATCCTTTTTTGTTGAACTAGTCCACTATTATCCTTACTAGCATCAACTTATGGACTATTAGGGTGTTCGGACTTATGGACTTAAAAGTGTTGGCCTGGAATGTTCGGGGGTGCAATAATTTTGCTAACCGGAAACATCTCATGAGTCTGATTAAAGACCACAATCCTGACATCATTTTCCTTTCGGAAACTAAATGCATGAACGTTGACATTGACAAAATGGTGAACACCAATAACATTTACTATAAGCATGTGGTCGATCCGGTGAATAAAGCTGGAGGTCTGGCCCTTTTCTGGAATACCAATTTTGACGTGGAAATTATTCATGCTGATACCAATATGATCCATGTCAAAATTACACAGGATGTTTTGGGTAGTAAGATTTTTTTCACGGGTTTCTACGGGTCTCCTTATAAAAATAATAAAATGAAACCCTGGGAATGTCTTGCTAGTCTGACCCCTAGTGGTAATAGTCCGTGGCTTGTCATAGGTGACCTTAACTGTATTCTTGATCCCTCGGAGAAGCGGGGTGGGCAACCGGCGCATCTCCCTACGATTCAGCTGCATAAGAATATGATTAATGAGCTGGGCCTTCATGACTTAGGTTATGTTGGGTACCCGTATACTTAGACTAACAGGCAATTTGCAGGGAATCTGATTGAAGAGCGTCTGGATAGAGCAGTGGCGAATTATAATTGGATCAGCAGTTACCCGCATTCTAGAATCAACCATTTAGACACTCTAGGATCTGATCATAAACCTATTCTTCTTGCTACCAAGAATCATTCGGCGATTGGCAGAAAACCCTTCAAATTCATTCGCACTTGGATGTCTCACCCCAATTGCGCTAGTTTTATCAATTCCACTTGGCTCAAACAACCCATTCAAATTCAGCTCAAGCTTAATTCTCTAGCCATCAAGCTCGCAAAGTGGAACAAAGAAGTCTTCGGAAATCTGGAGATGACAATCAAACAGCTCACGCAGAATCTTCAGAAGATAAACAATATTGAAGAGTTCAGAAATACTTACTCCCAGATCGAGAATCTTCTTCTTCAGCAGGAGAGTGTTTGGAAGGAGAAATCTCGTATTGCTAATATCAATTTGGGTGATAGAAATACTCAGTATTTTCACGCCAAAGCCACCACTAGACTTCGTAAAAATAAGATACTGGCCATTAAAAAGGAAGACAATACGTGGGTGAATGACGAAGCGGAAATTGCGATGCTTTTCTCGAGACATATTCAGCATATTTCCACCACCGCGGGTTCTATTTTCTCCTAAAAAATTACCAGTTGCTTGGAAACTCAGATATCTGATGAGCAAAATGAGTCTATTACTGCTATTCCGCATTCCGACGAGATTCGGAAGGCTATTTTCTCCCTGAAGCCTGGAGTGGCGCCAGGGCCTGATGGTTTCCCTCCTTATTTCTACCAATCTAATTGGGAGACTGTTAAGGAGGATATTCATCTCATGACCAATTCTTTCTTTCAGTATTCCACGCTTCCGGAGATGGCGAATCACACTCACATCTGCCTTCTGCCCAAAACTAAAACTCCGCAATCGCCGGCTGATTACCGTCCTATTAGTCTGCTGAACACCACGTATAAGATCATTACCAAAATCCTGGCTAATAGACTTAAACCCATCCTGACGGATATCATATCCCCCTTTCAAGGAGCTTATGTCCCTGGCAGACAAATCACTGATAATATTATTATCAGTCAAGAGATTATCCATTCATTCAAGAAAGTTAAGGGCTCCAAAAGCTACTTTGGTCTAAAGCTAGACATGTCTAAAGCTTTCGACAGAATTGAATGGAGCTATCTGGCGAGTGTTATGAATCTGATGGGTTTTTCTAGCAAATGGATCAATCTCATTAACACTTGTCTTACTACGAGTTCGATGGCGGTGCTTATCAATGGTCGTCCGGGCAGTACTTTCAATGTAAGTAGGGGCATTAGGCAAGGTGATCCTCTCTCTCCGTTTCTGTTTGCCATTGCCATGGAAGGTCTTAGTCGGCTTCTTGAGAAGAATCAAAATGAAAGCTCTTTCATTGGCTTCCCCATCCCCAATGCGAATTTCTCGATCAAACATCTCCTTTTTGCTGACGACTGCATCATTTTCGGGCAGAACTCTCTAGAGAATATATTCAATCTGAAGCAAATTCTGAAGGAATTTAGCGATGCTTCCGGTCAGATGATTAACTACGCCAAGTCGAATATCTTTTTCTCGAAAAATTCGCATCCCAAATTCAAGAGGATGATTATCAGAGAACTTAAGGTCCATCAATCTTCGTCTGGGGATAAATACCTCGGTACCAAACTCTTTATTGATCGCAATAAGAAACAAGCTTTCACATCCCTTGTCACCCAAATCAAGAATAAACTCGCCAAATGGCAATCTCATCTCCTCTCGCAAGCTGGCCGCTCGGTAGTTATATCAACCATCGCAGCGGCTGTTCCCCGATACCAAATGCAGTGCTTTGCCCTTCCTAAAGGTATAAGCAACAGCATTGAGTCTATTCAACGGACTTTCTAGTGGGGAAAATCCAAAACTTTCCATACTATCAACTGGAGTGCTATTTGCAAACCTCGCAAATATGGTGGTCTTGGACTTCGCCTTCCGCAACTAGACAATCAAGCTTTCCTTCACAAACTGAACTGGCGTATTATCAGCAACCCGAAGGCTATTTGGGTCCAAGTGTTGAAAGGGAAGTATTTTCATAAATCCCAGAAACCGAAACCCCCCAAGAATCATTACTCGTGGCCTTGGAAATCTATCTCGAAATACTATGATCAGAGCGAGAGTCTGATTTTTTGGAATATTAACAAAGGTGATCAAATCAATATCTGGACTGACTACTGGATACCTAACCATCCTCCACCTATTATCAATGATAGAGGTTGTAACTATGATCGAGTTTCCCAACTAATTACGAACGGTAGATGGAATTTAACTGATATTAATATGTACTTTACTAATGAGATTTGCAGGGCGATTCTTAGCATCAATCTAAATCCCAACGATGAAGATAAAGCTATATGGACCTTGACTAAATCAGGTAACTTTTCCCTTAAATCCATGTACAATTTTTTACATACCAACACTATCTACAATACGAATGAACAGATGGACTGGTTCTTTATATGGAACATGAATACTATCCCGAGGATCAAACTATTTCTCTGGAAGTGCTGTACGAATAGCTTACCAGTAAAATCAAGGATCGGCAAATTCATCGGTAATAATTACTCCTGTGTGAACTGTAATGACGAGGAGACCATAGACCATGTCATGTTACATTGTCCGTTTGCGAAAGCTACTTGGTTTCACTACCAAGTTAGAACTGATCACATTAGTACCACTATTCAATGGATAATCCAATGGAAATCCCTGGACGAAGAAACTATTAATCTGTATGCTAAAATTCTTTGGTTTCTGTGGAAAGCCAGATGTGAAAACTGCTTTACGACGACTAAACAGACTCCAATGCAAATGATAGAAAGGATCAACAAAACCACTACTACTCCTCTCAGAACTGAGAAATGCACTACCACGAAGGGTCAAGATCAAACGGTTATACAAACATGGAGACCTCCTTCGACACCTTATATAAAAATCAATGTAGATGCCTCTTTTGTTAATTTACATGAACAGGCAGGAATTGGTTACATCATGCGTGATGCAGAAGCCAACTTTATTATGGCGGTAGCAGGTAGTGTTCGAGGGCAAAATGCTGAAGAATGTGAAAGTTTAGCGGTACTGCATGGTCTGCTAAGCGCGAGACAAATGCAACTATCTTATGTGTACTTAGAAAGTGATAATAAAGCAATAATCCAAGCTCTCAATGGTGAGGAAGGATGTATACAATGGCAATCGCATAGTATCATTCGACAGATCAAAGACATCAAGGATAACTTTTCAGGAATTATATTTTCTCATGTGTCTAGGAACAGTAATAGTTATGCAGATGCGTTAGCCAAACGGGGACGTGCTTTCAGGTGTAAGAAACTTTGGAATGATGTTGTCTCTTTCTTTTCTGATTTCTAGTGGGTTTGTATTAGACGCTTGGTTTTAATATATTTTCTTTCATCAAAAAAAAAATGTATACGGGTGACCTCTTATATGTTATTTTCCTGGTTTTCATTTACATTTTGTCTATTATGTCTTGACAAAAACAGAGTTTGTTTGATTTCCAACACTGAAGTGAGCAGCGGTCGGTTTTTTTCGATTTTGACTTGAACCAAAGCCGAACCAATAAGTACCGGTTTGCCTGAATCATCGGCCAAAATTGAGTCGATCATTCGATCGACCGACATGGTTCGACTCGGTTTGGTTTGGTTCGGTTGATCGGTTTAACCGAGCACAATTTAGAGAAGATTATTCATTTCGTTGCATATACCGAAAAAAAAATAAGAATTCATCGTAATTTTCCACCATTACAAGTACCGAAATAAAAATTAAAAACTCATCGTACTTTTTTACCATTACAAAAAAAAAGTAGAAGTGCGAATGCAAATAATTTTAAGTTACTAACTAAGAATAGGTTGTGGTACATAGAAAATCAGCGAAGACTTACCTCTAAAACCTTTCGATCAAGTTGAATAGATTGTAGTTGATGAAGTCGACAACAACTACGAAGGAGGGCGGACAGTAGTATGGAAGACTTGATTAGGGGTTTGCTAAACTTGTTTCCTTTTTAGTTTAACACTTTCTAACTTTACAATATTATTACTATTAACTTTACAAAGATATTATTACATTTTTTCTTAGGGTTCGGTCGGTTCGGTTTCTAGAAACTCAAGTCGTGGCCAAACCAAATTGATTTGGGTTGATCGATTTTTTTTGGCCGAACTGAGTCGAACGGTGATCGGTTCGGCCCAAAAACCTATCGGTGCGGTTCGACTTGGTTTGGTTCAGTCAATTGGTTTGATTTTTGCTCACCCCTACACTGAACAATACCTTCTATGTTGGAATAGAGATACCTACTATTTATATAGTACTTAAGATAGTAACCTAATCTTACGACCGACCTACGTTCAGGTGTACCTAAAGCGATCTTCAAAATTGAAGTTAGTTTTTCTTAATGTAAAAAATGTCACCTGATACTCAGAGTTTGCAAATTGCAATTTTGTAAGGTTAATTTTCTCAAAAATAACTAAAAAATTGTAATAGAAACTTGTGAATAGTTTTTTGTATTTAAAAAATTTAGGTTTTGTACCAACTATTTAAACATGAACTTCTGTTCATTTTAAAAGCATGTGAAAGTATAATTTTGGTGTAGATTTTAATCTTAACTTAAAAAGTTAGCTATTTCTTTGTTCATTTTGACTGTTTCAAGCTATTTTGACTTCTCCTTTGACTTCATTGGGCTCTAGTTTGACCCATGAACTCTCTAACTTGACCCAAGGGTGCAAAATGATGGGCTCTTGACTTGGTCATTTCTTCTCTAGTCTTCATCAAAGTGGTCATCATGCTCTAAAGACTCTATTGACCTTCTTAAACTCTCTTAGGTGCTATATGACCAAAATTCTTTTAATGTTATTTTCTCTCAATTTGCTCTTTAAACTCTAGGGATTCCTCTTCTCTTTGCAAAAATGAGTGAAAAACCCAAAAATCTAGACCCTAATAGGAAAAAAAACTCACTCAAAAATAATAATGTCAAAAAGACCCATTTTTTGAACACTTTTCAAAATGTTCACAACATATGTAATTATGTTGCTAACAAGACAACATATTTTTTTCATAATTCCATTTTTACCCTTATATATTGACAACATATATCATTGTGTTGTTATAAAATGTTGACAATATCTATAAGAATGTCCCGACTTATTATAAAATGTTGGCGTCATGTATAATTATGTTCTTAACAACATATATAATGTATTAGTCAAACTATTATTTGTTCGTTAACGGATTTGTTAAATACAAAGGATAATATGTATAACTAATTTTTGTAAAGGACAAATAAAAAAATGCTTTAGTCTTTATATTTATGTCGAAAGCAAAACAAAAAATGCGGAAACCATTTATTTTTTCACAAGACAAATCGAAAAATGTTGTAGCCAAAATGTTTGTATTAGTTTGTCTATGTAAAATGCAAAAGAAAAAAATGCGAAATATTTTGGCAAAGCAATGTCTAAGCAAAAACGAATTTGTTCAAAAATTTACAAATTGTTGAGACAAACTAAGATTTGTTCAGAAATTTACAAAATTTTCGAGAGCAAACCAAGAATTGTTCAGAAATGTTCAAAATTGTTTTTGACGTTGATTTGGACGGAAAATTTCATTTTGGAGGGTAAAATTGTATTTTTACCTACTGGGTTTTTTCCTCATTATTATTTAGTATTGGGCCTGATTCTCTTTAACTTCCCCATTTTGGGCCTTATAATTACCGGCCCTTCCTCTTTCTATTCTTTACAATCTTTTGTCTCTTATAGGGTCTCATTAACAGGTCTCTTTATCTAACTCTCTATATGCTACCTTGTCATGAATGTAGACATTAGAATTCAAGCATAAAGTCAAGTAACTTAAATGTGATGTTTTTACATCACATCAGCCACGCGAGAACCAATCACAAAGTAATCCTAAAATTATTGCAGTGATTTGTGTGATATAAAACTATGATTCACATGAACTTAACTCTTTATTTGAGTGAAATCTTCAAAATTCAAAATCTAAAATGAAATAACTTGCCTTACTGCTTTAAATGGATTTGGGACTTAAGATTGCATTGTAGTACACAAGTTTGCATTTAAGTAGGATCCATGATTTATATATCAAATCTAACTTTGCATTTAAGTAGGATCTTGAAGAAAAGAGAGTTTAAAAATAAAAAAAGAAAGAGAGAAAAAGGTAAATTTAAAGAAAAATCCTTAATTTTAAGATCATTTAACTTTTTTTTTTTTTGATGAGAGAAAGATCATTTAACTTTGATTTGTCAATATTTACCTACATTGTTTAACTTAGATTTGTCAATGTTTACCTAAATAACATAAACAAAGGAATATAAAGGCTTTGGTATAGGAAGAGCAATGCATTAGATAGGGAGAGCATTCCTTTTAGGATAGGGAGCGATAAACACTATTTCTAAAATATCCCAAAATTAAACATCGTTGGTTTCTCCCCTAAAACTCTGTTCGACTAAAGAGAGAGAAACCCCTAAAACTTTGTTCGATCAAAGAGAGATGAACCCCTAAAATTATGTCCAATTAAAGAGAGAAACTCCTAAAATTTGGTTCGATCAGAGAGAGATAGAGACATTGTTCAATCAAAGAGAGAGATAGAGATGTTGTTCGATCAAAGAGAGAAATAGAGATGGAAACCCTTAATCCTAGATAACAAACACAACACTCATCTCCATAGAAGGGTTCATACATCTTGTTATTGTTTGATTTCTCCAAAGATTTTTAGGGTTTTAACACTGATAAAAGTAATTTTTGAAGAAGTTTCGTTTAAAATAAATAAAAATTCATGAATGAAAATAGTGAAAATTTTCATCCAGGACTACCGAAAAGTTAAACAAATTTCGTCCAGAGCGGATGAAAAAATAGACCAATTTCAGCCAAGACGGCCGAAATTTATTGTCTTTTTCACTCAACCAAATCGGAAATCCTTTACTGGAACAAAAACGAACTAAACCCCTATAAATGTTTGTTCACAACCATAAAGGAAGACAAAAAAAAAAATATCTTTCTTTACCTGAGACATATTATCTTCATCTAATATGTCTTTGTTTAAGTCGATATCTTCGTTTAACTCTCGTTTAAGCAAGGGCGGAGCCAGGATTAGAATCTCTATCGTACTAGCCTAAAATTTCCATACACTAAATTTCTTCTCACGGTAAGCATATAATCACAAAAACTAACAAGTAATGACAATTTTTTTGGTCAAAGTGAAATTTTAAAGACAATTTTTTGTGTCAAAGTGAAGATTTGCATCATTGATTTCCTCACTATAAGTTTTCATGTAAGAAACACGAATCAAAAACTCCCGAGTTGTCAATCAAAATACTATCAAGTTAAAATTAAATCTCGAAAATTTGACATCATTTAAAATTGAAGGTTTATGAAAGGAAAAACTACTGCCTGAATATTTTGGAACACATCTTTGACAGATAAAAAACGATTCCAAAATTCATAATTTAGGGTTTTCAAATTCAACACAAATTTCCTACAAATGTTCCAACAGAGAGATGAAGATGATTAGTCAAACATTATACACATATTGTTTTGATTTTATTTCAAATTCAACACATAATTTATATTCCTTGAGTGTAGAAACAAAAGAAAAGAAAAAAAGAAACCCAAATTGAAAAAGAAAGGAAAAATTAGAACAAAAAATGAGTTCTTTTATTAAGCAATTTCTGAGCAAAAATTGAAGAATTGGAAACTTTAAAAAGAATAAAAAATAAGAGGAGAGAAACATTACTTACACAAATTAGATAACAGGTCTTTGATCCCTTGATTAGTAGATTTTGTGGTTGTTAAAAAGAAATAGAAGATGAAGAACTCAATACTCAAGAACCCTAGATTTCATTTTAACTCTTAAATTTATAAAAGCATTAGAGAGAAATGATAATGTTAGAGAAAGTGAGGTCTGAGAAGGAGAAATGGATGAACATCAGGATTCACAGTTCGATCTCTCCCTCTCGCTCTCGATCCGATTCATAGTTCTGTTTGAAATTTTAGGACTTTCTCTCTCTAGTTCTTCTTTCAAACAAGACAAGTACGAAAGAGAAAAAAAAGGCCCCTGACTGTGTTACTAAATTGACCCTATCTTTATGAAGAATTAACAGAACTGACCCCTGGCTGTAGCCAGGGGCAGTCTACTACTGCGTCCGCCCTTGCGTTTAAGTCGATATCTTCGTTTAATTAAAACGACTCTTCGTTCTTGATGTAGATTGTCTCTTTCTTCATTAATGGTGGTTCTTCATCCATGAGATCCTAATGCATCATTAAAAGCTTGTAACTAAGACAATAGTGATTGTAAATTTATGTATTTTATAAGTTTTTTTTTATTATTAATAGTGTTGTTGATAGTAGTGATAGATATTAGGGTTGAGTTGTTTATGTGAGACAAAACTACAAGTGAATAGAATATTAAATTTATTGTTAATTTTCATTCAAGTCCATATATTTTAGCAGTATTTATTAAATCATCCTTATAACGCTATCCTTAAACTAATTTGGTAAGGAATAGCAGATATATAAAATGACCTTTCTAACGCATTGTCTATACCAGATATCACTCTTCTGATACCAAAGGCCAAAATAAAATCTGAAATGAAATAACTTGACTTACTGTTTAAATGGTTTTGAACGTTAAGCTTAGGATCGCGTCGTAGTACAGAGGTTTGCATTTAAGTAGGATCTATTTTAAGTGAAATTTAACTTGGACATATTTTGTTGAAATTCTATCTTTGCATTTAGTTAGATCTTGAAGTGAAAAAAAAGTTTTAAAATAAAAGAGAAAGAGATAAAAAGATAAATCTAAAGAGAATCCTTGAGCGTTTAATGTTTAAGATCATTTAACTTAGATTTGTCGAGATTTACCAAATAACATAAATAAACCGAATAAATATTTCTTAATTTTTTCCATAGATTCTTCTACTATATGTCATAATAGAACATAATAAGCTTCTAATTTGTTTTTCTAATTTTGGCTTAAAAATCTTATCTAAGAAACAATATAATTATGAAAAAAATCTTTTCATTTATTAACATTAGGGAAATACTAAATGTATAAAAAAAAGAAGAATTACAATATCATTTTAGCCAATGAAATCTATAGAAAGGGAATATTCATTCAGCTTTACTTAATTGTCTAACCCTCTCAACCTCCTCCGCTTCAAACTTACAAAAAACATCTTGTCAAACCTCTTTCAATCTTTCCCACCAATTGCATTTACATGTTCAAACAAAAATCACAAAATGACTTCCTAGTACCCTTCTCATGGATATTAAAGTAAAAAGATTTTAAAAAAAAAAAAGAGATAAAAAAATCAATCTAAAGAAAAATCCTCCCGTGTTTAGTTTTTAAGATCACGTTACTTAGATATGTCAATAAGAAAAAAAAAACTTAGATTTGCCATTACTTACCTAAATAACATTAATAAAGAAATACAAAATCTGAAATGAAATAACTGTCTTACTGTTTTAAATGGATTTGAACGGTAAGCTTAGGATTGCACGGTAGTACAAAAGTTTGCATTTAAGTAAGATCTACCATTTATATATGAAATCTAAAACTTAGACATATTTGGTTGAAATCTAACTTTGCATTTAAGTAGATCTTGAGAAAAAAAAAGTTTGAAAATAAAAGAGAAAGAGAAAAAAAAAAAAAAAGTAAATCAAAAGAAAATCCTTTGAGTGTTTAATGTTTAAGATCATTTAACTTGGATTTGTCAAGATTTACTAAATAACATAAATAAACAAATACATATTTCTTAAAAGAAATTATGAATTCTTCTACCTTATATCCTAATCAAACAAAATAAGCCTTTAATTTAGTTCTCTAATTTTGACTTAAAAATCTTATCTAAGAAACAATTAAGTATTAAAAATCTTTTCATTTATTAACATTGATTAATATTGAGATTGTTAAATTTGGAAGGATAATTTCAATAAAAAATGATCCTATTTGGTGGTATTTTGGTGATTCTCTTAAATCCTTCTCCTCTAAGCAAAGGGTAAAAAAAGAAAGTCTCCAATGATCATTTCAGCCAGATTAATGATGCTATGCCCGACAAGTATCTGGGCTGAATCCCGGCCGGGGTACTTGGACGGGCATGATCTAGTGAGAGAAAGGAATATTCCTTCCGCTTTACCAACCTATTTACCCCTTTAACCCTCTCCATCAAACTTATAAGAAGCAAGTTGTGAAACCTCTTTCAACCTCTCTAACCAATTACAAAATGGCTTCCTATTACCCTTCTCCTGGATATCCATCTAACTCTAATCCTCCTCCTCCTGTTGAAGTTGAGATCAAACTTTTATCTGCTAAAGATCTCAAAAATGTCAATTGGAGATATGGTGATCTTAAACCCTACGCCGTCATTTGGGTTGATCCACAATCCAAATCTTCTACTACGGTCGATAAGAATGGAGATACTGATCCTACTTGGGATGAAACTATTACCCTCACTTTATCATCTCCCATCAATGATGAGACAACCCTTTTCATTGATATTGTCCATGCTAACGCTTCGGACGAAACTAAACCCTTGATTGGATCTGTTCGGATTCCTCTTTCTGAGTTCCAGAAAGGTGAATTTATCCACCGAAAACTTACTGTGAAACGCCCTTCCGGCCGCCCTCAAGGGAAACTGGAAGTTGATGTCATGATTCGTGAATGCCGCTACCATGCGCCTGATCCATATTATGCTCCTCCTTATCCTGGTGGGCAACCAGCTTACCCGCATTACTCTGCCCCTTCTGGTGGGGCAGCTGCAGCACCACCGTATGGGGTGGCGCCACCACCTTCTGGGTACCCCTACAACAACCCTCCAACACCATATGAGCAGTCTGGGTACGGAGGAGCACCAGCTGCATATGGGGGTGGAGCACCTGCTGCGTATGGGGGTGGAGCACCGCCAGCTTATGGAGGAGGAGCACCACCGGCTTATGGAGGAGGAGCACCGCCTGCTTATGGAGGAGGAGCACCGCCTGCTTATGGAGGAGGAGCACAACCGGCTTATGGAGGAGAAGCACAACCGGCTTATGGAGGAGGAGCGCAACCGGTGCATGGGCAGGTGAAGGAGAAGAAGGGAAATAAGTTTGGAATGGGATCTGGTTTGGCTTTGGGTGCCGCTGCTGTTGCTGGGGTGCTTGGTGGACTTGCATTACATGAAGGAGCTGATTATGTGGGAGACAAGATTGTTGAGAAGGTGGCCGAGAAAGTAGAGAATGATTTGGCCGAGAAATTTGAGAATGAATTGGCATATGATGGCTATGATTGTGGAGATGATGTATGGTAGAAGGATATGGGTATGGAAAAATTTAAAAGGATTTCACTTGAAAAAAACATAATTGGGTAGAAAGAAATGTGAGGTTTGCTTTTAGTTTTACAATGTTATTTCATCCTTCCAAACTTAAAAGTAATAAATGTTAGAATGTCCTTGGTTAATGAAAAATTCAAAAGGTTGAGTAACATATAGACAAATTGTGCCATTATGTTATCCTAATTTTATCCAGATTATAAGTATTTTACAACGACACTGATACATATCTTTGTCAAAAAAATCGTCAAAATGAACTCTGTTGTATCTTCGGAGTTGAAGAAAAGTTGATTGGCATGCAGATATCTTATAACTCGAGGCTCCAGATTTCGTTAGAAAAATCTTTTGCCCGAAACATGAGTCTCGCATAGTCCACGTTCCCTGCTAGCCTAGACAAACGGCCTTGAGCGCCTCCCTCAAACAAGATTAGTTGTTCCGGTGAAGTTCTCCTTTGTCGGACGTAGAGAGAAATAAGAGAGACAAGAAGAGGGGAGGAAAACGAGGGAAGTGGTGGTGGTGGTCGAAGTGTCGGAGGTGGTCGAAGGAGGGAGACAAAGATTAGGGAGTTAAAACAGAAACAAGCCTATTTATCGTATAGAGACAGAATCTATCCTTGAATCAAGGGTGATAAACAAATAAAGCAATTAATACAAAAAAAATGATGGTATGCCAGGGCACTTTCTTGGCTGAATCCCGGCCACGCGACGTGGCCAGGCCAGATTTGGAGAAAGTGAAAAACTCTCTCTCTATAAATCTGGAACGGCCACGTCACCCGATCGGGATTCAGCCTGGAGAGTGGTCTGGCATACCATCAGCTTTCTTAATACAATTTTATGTTGAAAAGAAGTAAGCCCACTAACTTAAAATAAAGATAAAAGGTTTTGTTGTAGTATAGAGAGTTATTTCTCCAAATAAGCATAGATAAAATTTACAAACAAAAAATGACCCAACAGTCCAAAAATATGGGGTAAATTCGTTCCCAATCTTTTCTTGACAAAAACTGAGAAATGAAGGAGTTGAAGGAGATGTCCTTCGACCAAGGTGACAATGCGAACAATTTGTCGGATAGGACAATTGATGTGGAAGATCATCAAGTCCGATTGATTTAGGGATCGTAGAGTTGTAGCTAGAGACCAACTACGATCGTCGAATTACGAAGTAATTCGCGGCTAACTTCGATCGGATCCTACAACGGGTTACACATAAGAGTGACAAATTGATCTAGGATATGACTAGTGGGAGTGAGATATAATCATGGGAGTGTCCCATAAACATATCTCATAGGCTTAAAAAGGAATTAGGCAAAGATAGTACAAAAAGGCCAAAAGCAGGGTTTTTGGGCCTAGGCCGATTCGGGCACTTTTAGGGCTCGGATTGGGCTGATTTTTGGAGGGACGTTTCCTTATGTTATGAACATTAAATCTGCCAATTTTGGCTGGGTTTGGACGTCATCTCCTTAGGGAATTGAGAAAATACCAATAGTTGCTATTTTCGACTATTTCCCTAAATCTTATTCTAAAGGGTGTTTTGGGAAACCTAAAAGGAGGTGGATTCTTATTAGGGTTCTATATAAACACTCTTAGGGCAGAGAATAAGGTGTGGAATTTCTCTCTAAGCTTTCTTACTCTACCACATCAAGTAGAGAAGAGAAAGTGAGCTAATTCCCATTAACTATCTATCTAGTCAAGAAGAAAGGAGTTCTTCTTCCAACCACCATTGGTGTGCTAGCTATACAACAAGGTGGGAGATCAAATTGATTGCTCGTGTCCCAAGTAGAGGAGCTACACTTGAAGCTCTTGATCTTCTCATAAGCAATTGGAAAGGTTCGAGGGAAAACTAGCGAATAAGGTATTTATCTTTCTAGTTTTAATTAATGATTATCATAGGCTTATGCATGTGATCCTGGGAATACTAGTGTAGACATTAGATGTCTTATTCCGCTATAAACACTAGTAGAAGGGTGCAAAACCCAACAAGAAACAGATCCAAATGACAAGAAAGTACAACTTTTCCTGGTTTGTTTTTTTCTAACCCTCTTGTCCTTGGACGGGACATTTCCAACTTTCCTTACAATCTGACGACGACAACAGAAAAAACATTAAATTTCCCTACATTGCTTTGTTTCTCACTCTAAAACATTTCGATTTCTTTCAAATTTTCATAAATAATGCCATTTTTTCGAAATTTTGGCCAAATTTTTGGGATCCCTCCCATTATATTTTATTTCAATTCCTTCTTCCTTCTTATTTATACATCCAAATATCTCCTTCATCATTCTTATTTTGTTTCAGATTTTATCTTCTTCATTTCTTTCAATCTCTAAAACATCAAAGTTTTCTGTTATTTCGCTCTCTAAACGTTCTCTTCTTATTTATTCTTCCTCTCTCTGTACAAATCTTCCAAAATCGGTTATATTATTACCATCTCTATCTTTTAGAAAGATTATCAACTTCTAAAAAATCTACCAAAACAGAACAATAATTTTAAAGACAAAGAAATCGGTTGAGATTGGAGAGAGAAATCTGAAAATTAAAAAAGAAAAAAGGAATAAATATGGAAACTTGGAGAGAAAAATTCGAAATTGGTTCAAAGTTGGAAAGAAAATAAAAAAATAAAAAAAAATAAATCTGGAAAGATTTGGAAACAAAATAAATAAATAAAAGAAGTTTGTTCAAAGTTGGGAACAAATTTTCCTATACTTTCTTTCCAAAAAAGTATCTAGTACATAACCAAATGGTCAGTACATAAAACAATTGCCGGTACACAAGAAAATTCCCAGCACAAATAGTGTCTACTACATAACCAAATGACTCGTACATAAAACAATTCCTGGTAAACAAGAAAATTCCTTGTACAAAAGTGTCTCTTACATAACCAAATGGCTAGTACATAGAACAATTCCCGGTACAAAGGTGTCTAGTACATAACCAAATGGTCAGTACAAAGAACAATTCCCAGTACACAAAACAATTCCCGGTGCACAAGAAAATTCTCAGTACAAAAGTGTCTAGTATATAACCAAATGGCTAGTACATAGAACAACTCTAAGTACACAAGATAATTCCCAGTACATAAGTGTCCAGTAAATAAATAAATGTACAGTACAAAGAAAAATGTCCTATAAATTTTCCTTGAAAATAATTTACGTTTTGGAAGGAATGTCCTGTAATTGTCCATAATATAAGGAGAGAATGTTTGAGAGAAGGAAAGAAGTTAAGACCGGAGAGAGAAAATATATTTAAAAATGAAAAAATAGAGAGAGAATCAAATCAATGAGAAACTACCCAAAAATATATGAAAACAAGTCAATGAAAAACTACTAAAAATGAGAAAAATTTAAATTTAAAAAATAGAAAATCTGGAGAAAAAAATGAAAAGAGAAAGAAATCTGTTGAAATTTGAATGAGAAATAAATGACAAGTTTGTAAAGAAAAATTTGGAAAGAGAATTAGAGAGAAAATAAGAATTGGAGAGAGAAAAGAAATCAGTAAAGTTATTTTCAAAGAGAGAGAAATTTGTTGAGATTGGAGAGAGAAACATGTGTGGGAGAAAATAAAAAAAAAATAAGAAATAAATCTGGAAAAAAGAACGAAAATGACAAGTTGGAAAATTTTGTAATGGCAATTCTGTAAATTTGTGGAAAATACAAGATTTGATAGGAGGTGCGTCAGATTATTTTTCAGAAAATTTTGAGTTTCTCGAGAATTTTTCAATGGCACTTCCGTGTTTCGAAAAGAAGAAGGGCGTTTCGGAATTTTCGCGTACCCTTCTGACTTTGTGGAGTTGCCTTCAATTTTTCGCTAACAATGGAATGGGCTCACATTTTGGGCCCAATTTTGGGTTGTTCGTCCAAAAGCTCATTTTCAAATGGGAAAAGGGTGTGGCATTTTGTCAATTTAACAAGGGGCACGGTTAAGTTTTAACATCACTAACTTTTTTTTGGGAAATAAATACTCCATGTATTGGTGTCTCGAATATGAGACTTAGAGAGTTGGTACTTGATACACAGTACACTCTAGCTTAGAATGAAAACTAACATGTTAACTAAGACGTTGTTTGTCTAAAAGTCTCAACTAAAGCAAGCCAATAATATGTGCATTTAAAAGACAATTTTTTTGCTCATAAGATTACCAACAATGACCCGTCAAAGAGCCATTTGTTTTCTTTCTGAGAAATTCTATTTATCCCTCTATTTTGGTCCCTCCTCCAGCCCTCCGTCGATGTGGCGACATATCACTTGAGTGTGGAGCAATTAGAGATAGAGTGGTGAGAAAATATACTCCAGTGATATGTCACCACATCAACGGAGGGGTGGGGGAGGGACCAAATGAAGGGATGAATAGAATTTTTATTTCTTTTATCTCAACTAAAACTATCATTGATGCCTATTTGCTGTTACAACAATGCACTTTGCTTCTACAATTGAAGAAGTGCATTGCACAGCCATTCACAACCTTCTTCACATTGTTGGTTCAATTAAAAACTATACCAAACATTCCACCTTGAAATGTTTGATGGGGACAATTCTGAAGTAAAGCCGAATTAGATGAATATTAGTATTTTCTTTTGCCTATCCTAGTAATACTTTTGTTACTTTGTAATTATTTTTAGTACTGTACAGTTTTGTATATATATTAATATTAATAGCGTATATCAGTGTGTGTGTGTTTATATAGTTTTATTACCGTCTTTTTTATTCTCTGAGTATTGTTCTCATTGTAGTAGTTAATTTATATTAGGTCCTTCTTTGCTTAGGTGTTATTTTTTTCATTACTTTTTGGATAAAAATATATTTAGTTCAAGTCTGCGGCTGTTAGATAGTTTTTCTGTGTCCTGGCTTTGGTTTTACTGTTCATCCTTTTGATTAATATTTTTAGTTATTTGGCTCTAGTCATGGCATGGCGTGTTCTTGTGCGACTCTTGCTTGGAAAATCCAAGGATGTGAAACTTATCTAGCCATCAAACATCTTTATCTCCTTATAACTCAGAATCAACCTGATTTCATTTTTCTGTTCGGAGACTAAAAGGAATAGAGAAACCACTCTTAACTATCTCAATTTATCTAGTAATTATCACCATCATTTTGTTAACCCAAATCATAATGCGGGACACCATCATTTTGTTAACCCAAATCATAATGCGGGACGTCTTAGTTTATTTTGGCAAAAACGTACTGATACCTTTATTGTTTATGTTTATTTCAACATGATACACATATATCATTATCAATCAAATACTCACCAAAACATGTCCATTCCTATAATTTAGGGAAGTTAGAACCTTGGCACAGGCTCACTGATATTGGTCATAACATCTCAGATCCTTGGGTCATTATAGGTGATCTTAATACTATTATCTCGCCCACTGATAAGCAAGGAGGTTCTTCCAAGTTTTCTCCCATGCTCTCAAAAATTAATTCTCTATTTAGCAATCTAGGTCTTCATGATATAGGTTTTAAGGGTTCTCCTTAGACTTGGTCGAATAAGCAATTCTCAGACAAATTTATTTAGGAGCGTCTTAGCAGATCTCTTGTTAATATTCCTTGGTCCATGATAACCTTAATTATTGTTTATATCACTTGCCGAGTATAGGTTCAAATCAGTCTCCCATCCTTTTCAAACATGAATCTACAATCTCCTCCTTTTCGAAACTCCTTAAAAGTTTTCAGTCATATGAGCACAAATATAAATTGTATAACTCGTGATCCTTCGGACTATTACCCAATCGATGTCTATCATAAAAAGCTTAACGAGCTGGAAGAACTCCATAGGCGTCAAGAGAGTCTTTGCAAAGAAAAATATAGAGATTCTCACTTTCATCTAACGGATAAAAACAAAAAGTTCTTTCATTCTCTGTCCATTAATCGTCAGCATAATAATAAGATTGTTTCCATCCGAGACAACAATAATGAATGAACTTATGATATTGACAAAATCCATAACATTTTCCACGATCGTTTCTCTTCTATCGCTACTTCATCTAATCCGATCATATCTGAGGAAATTGTCAATTTGTTTGAATCGTATATTTCTCAAATTCAGAATGATTTACTTATCACAATTCCCTCGAAAGAAGAAATTTGGAAAACCTTTCAATCTCTACACCATAAATCATCCCAGGTCCTAATGACTATCAACCTTTCTTCTATCAGATGAATTGGGAAACCATAAATTCTGATATTATTCATATGGTTCAACAATTTTTCAACATTTCTATTCTTCCGCGTAATCGTAATCACACTCATATTTTCCTTCTTCCTAAAACCAAATCACCTTAAACTTCATTTGACTTTCGTCCCACAAGTCTACTCAATATTACTTACAAGATTATCACTAAGATACTGACTGATCGTCTTAAGCCTCATCTCAATCAATTCATCTTTCCTTTCCGTTTTTCTTCTGGATAAACAAATTACTATAATATTATCATTGCTCATGAAATCTTTCATTCTTTTAAAAAATATTAAAAGGTCAATGGGTTTTAGGTCCTAAATCACAGGATCAATGGGTTTAGAGCCCAAAGATAATATTAAATAGAAAATAAACCTACTAAGAGTAATTTACATGTCTAACTTTTTTTTTTCCACTATTACCTAACCTATCCCAGGTTAGATATAATTACTACATTAGAAGATACAAATGTCTTTTCAGTTTCATGAAAATAATTTCTCAATAAGAAGTTTCCAGCCCTACAAAAAGTTGTCTTTTCCTTTTAAATGAATGTTTCCACAATCTTTTGAGCCAAAGGAAATATATTATAACTCACTCTCTTCAGTTCACCGAAAGAAAACCTACAGAAATCGCAGAGAAAAATCATCCACGCTTTTTAGTTTCCACGTGGAGAAAACCTAACAACATGATGCCCAATGGATTGAATTTCTTCTTTTGCCATATTCTCGTTTTTTTTTTAACGATAGATTGTTGCACTGTGCATGGTTTTGTTGTTCTTATTCTTAAAGTTAGGAAATAATTATTTTTTTAAAAAAAAATCCTTCAGATCTTGTCCCGTGGTTTCTATCTCTACAATCATGTTTCCTTCAGAAAATTTACATGAAAAGTAATTAGTATTTTGGAAACATTTTTCATATTCTCATAGCATTGTCTTGAATCTAACAGCATATATACGTTTTATAATTTTCTGACTTACCTAGAAAATCATTTACACTTTGTTATTTTGAATAAGCGAGTTTGTTTATGCAGTCGGCAATGCCCTCAAATTTGTTATAGCACTTCTTTGATTTTGCATAGATTGTGAAAATTTACCAACATTTTTTAAACTTAGAAAAAACATAACATATTTTACAAACATAACAACGTTACTCTTAATATGACTTTATCGGTAGTAAAACTGTACAGATTTTCCGTAAAGTTTTACATTTCGATTCTTTTACCTTTTCTATTTTATCATTCCATGAATTACAGATACTTGTTTGAACACTAATTTATTTTACAAATTTAATAACGAGATTGTGGAAGATTGTGGATGTATGTGATTTAGAACGTAGATGAATTTGTGGACGAATCTAATTACAAGCATTCTTAACACGGAATGTTAGCCAAAGATTTAATAATACAAGCGCAAAGGAAGAGGTTGAATTAACTTGGTTGTTACTGGATCAAATGAAGGATAAATGGGAAAAATCTTTAAGTTATTAGTTCTTGTAATTGATTATGTTGTAATGAGTTCCTCTTAATTTTAATTATTCTAAGTTTTAGTACAAACATCGTGAAATACGTTGAAAATATTGAGAGTTAATGGAAAATGCTAGAATACATCACATAAATGTTAAAAATATCACAACGATGTCGCAAATATTTTTTGATTATCTTTGAGTATATCCATATAATGTTTGATCGGCATGGGTGAATTTAGGATCAATGTGAAAGAATAAAAAATGTAAGAGGACATAGAATTTTGTGCTAACATCTATTTCATGATCGGTTTATATGTTGATTTACATAATAAGTAAACATTAAATGTTACGAAAACATCAATTTAAAAGAATAAAAATGTGAAATTTTGCGAGAAATCTATATACTTCTATTGTAGTTGAATCTAATTTATTTATGTTTGTGAAAATATGATGGATTCTTCAGAGTTTAGAAGATGTTGATAGAGTTGTCAAAAAATATGCAAAAATCAAATAAAATGCTACAAGAACATTTATGCATGAAAAAATTTTAACAACGCATATTATTCTGTTAAAATCAATAAAATGTTACAAGAATGTTAAAAATGTCAACAATATATATATATATATATATATATATATATATATATATATATATATATATATATATATCAGTTGACATGCATATTTCAAATGAAAACAAGACTACATTTTTATTCTAAGATATAATTGTGTTGTTAAAATCAGTAAAATGCATGCCTGAAAACAAAATTGATTTTTTATAAATTTGTGTTTTTTTTCGTACCGATAGAGTAATGACCGAGAACATCTCGGAAGACTTGAGCCCCACCTTTAAACTCTTGACCGATGTGGGTGAAAATTGGACCCCATGCTTTCTTAGTTATTTTTAATTTAAAGTAAGAGCTATAAGAATTTGTATCACTGAAATTCATTTAATGATTGAATAACTGTCCATAAAAATGTAAAAGCATTACGTGTAATAAGAATAAGAAAATTCTAGAAAATATTTAAAATGGTGTTCTCCTAATTTAAGTAATACAGGAGAATCAAGCATGCTAGAGAAATGTTAAAATTGATTAACATAATATAAATAAGTCATAAAACATACGATACATTATTATGTTGTTGTTACGTCGATTCATCACCTAAGTTGTTTTAAAAACTAGAAGTATTTTTTAGTGAGTATATAATTGGGTTTTTTAAATCAATAAATTGCTAGAAAAAAATTTATATTCGGTTACATCTAAGTAATTCATAGCATATGCCACACATATTATGCTAATCGAATCAATAAAATGTTAGACTAATATTGAAAATGTCAGCAAAATAAATATCAATTTACGTTATGTTTTTTATGAAAATAAAATTGGAGTGATGGAAAATTCAACTTATTTTCTTACAAAAAAGTGATAAAAAAATGTTACATTTAAGTATGTTGTTAGAATTAAATAAATATTTTAATAAGATTCGAAATTTAATCAACATATTTATAATTTTCATAAAGATTTTCAAGAAAAAATAGTTTGTAGAGACATAAATGTTGTAAGAACATATAAAGAGAGAAGGGAATCTCGTTTTTAGGATAAGAACGTCTAATTTGGTATGTTGGTCTACATAAATGTTGTAAGAACATATAAAGAGAGAAGGGAATCTCGTTTTTAGGATAAGAACGTCTGATTTGGTATGTTGGTCTTGACAACTATAAATTTGGAAAATAAATTTTGACCATAAATTTTATCTCTTAAAATTTATGGAAATAATATATATTTATTAAGGGTCCGTGGCTATATAGACCAAAATAATTTTAAAAAAAGGTTTATGATCCAATCTTCCCAAAATATGGATATTTAGTCCTTTTACATTATAGACATAATAACCCATTCTTTATGAAATAACTACCGTCCATGTCCCTCCTACAAAAATCGCGGGATTTTTAATTTTTCAGGGTGAATTTGGAAACTACGTCTAATGTGGGCGTGATTTGGGAGATTTAAAGCAGCTAACGTATAAATTCGAAATTGATTTTTCTCTCACTTCTAACCGTTTTGGAAAGCAAATCTATTTCCAAGTCGATTCAAAACAAAAAACTTAACCAAATCAGTTTTCTCTCTCTTACTATGTAATTTTTTTCGATTCAAATCAATTTTCTCTCACTTAACTTTCAGATTTGGAAATAGAATATTTTCTTAAATCAATTAAGCGTGATTTGGGGATTAATATACAAAACGTATATATCACTTTCTCTCACTTAACTTTCAGATTTAGAAATAGTAAATTTTTTTTGTGAACATTACAGCAGCATTTGTTTTAGTTTTTACTCATACATAAATACACATCGAATACAAATTATGAAACAAATACGTAAATTATGTGTTATTTATGACGAGGAAACCATCATTTGTCATTTATATAACGTAATTTATCAAACGTATGTGGGTCATGTTCAATAAATTACACATAATTTCTTTTACATTACACATCGTTTACATTCTGTTACAAAAAAAAATACAAAATCTTCTCTGGTTCAAAAATGGTGTCCAT